>WFKH01006014.1:28263157-28282063 GCA_016163765.1 Magallana hongkongensis | reverse complement strand
ATAAAAAAACAAACATGAAATATGTGTTCTTTAAGCAACAAGAAAATCTTTCTTGATCTATAACTTTCAATTTTCATTGGGGTATGATAACATTACATTGTAGCCATTCTCTGCCAATCTAATTGTGTGACCTTGAATTTTGTTTGAAATTGAGGAGGAATATGCAATTTGAATACTGATGGGGAAAAAAGGCAAGTAAGATAGATAAACAAGAGGCCCATGGGCCACATCGCTTACCTGAGGAACAATAGGTATGATGAAATCAGGTTAATGGAGTCATAATAAAAACTATCTGGACAATGTAGTATAATACATGTAGATCCTGTATAAATTAAAATCCATTTTTCCCCCTGGATATTCTTATTTTTATTATCATTAGTCCTTTTTCTAACAGGATGATTTTATAGTCATAACACATGTTGAGCATTGCAGTTCTCAAAAAGATCCTAAACAATTGTTTATGTATGGGATATAAACCTACATCAAACTCAACCCCTTGTGAGGCCCAAGAATCATCAAGGGGCCAAAGTCTAAACAATTTTAAAGAATCACCTGGCTGATTAGTTTCTGAGAAGAAGATTTTTAAAGATTTACTCTGTATATTCCTATGTAAAAATTCGACCCCCAATTGTGGCCTCACCCTACCCCTGGGGATCACGATTTTTACAACTTTAAATCTACACTACCTGAGGATGCTTCCACACAAGTTTCAGCTTTCCTGGCTGATTAGGTTCTGAGAAGAAATTTTTAAAGATTTACTCTATATATTCCTATGTAAAAATTCAACCCCCCATTGTGGCCTCACCCTACCCCTGGGGATCACGATTTTCACAACTTTGAATCTACACTACCTGAGGATGCTTCCACACAAGTTTCAGCTTTCCTGGCTGATTAGGTTCTGAGAAGAAATTTTTAAAGATTTACTCTATATATTCCTATGTAAAAATTCAACCCCCCATTGTGGCCTCACCCTACCCCTGGGGATCACGATTTTCACAACTTTGAATCTACACTACCTGAGGATGCTTCCACACAAGTTTCAGCTTTCCTGGCTGATTAGGTTCTGAGAAGAAATTTTTAAAGATATACTCTATACATTTGTGTAAAAATTCGACCCCCTATTGTGGCCCTATCCTACTCCTGGGGGTCATGATTTTCACAATTTTGAATCTACACTACCTGTGGATGTTTCCACACAAGTTTCAGTTTTCCTGGCTGATTAGTTTCTGAGATGAAGATTTTTAAAGATTTACTCTATATATTCCTATGTAAAAATTAGATCCCCCATTGTGGCCCCACCCAACCCCCAGGGGTCATGATTTTCACATCTTTGAATCTACACTACCTGAGGATGCTTCCACACAAGTTTCAGCTTTCCTGGCCAAATGGTTCTTGAGAAGAAGATTTTTGAAAATTTCTCAAAAATTTTCAATAACTCCTAATTAACTCCCCTTGAGAAAGGGCGTGGTCCTTAATTTTCACAACTTTGAATCTCCTTTGCCTAAGGGTGCTTTGTGCCAAGATTGGTTGAAATTGGCCCAGTAGTTCTTGAGAAGATGTCGAAAATGTGAAAAGTTTACGGACAGACAGACGGACAGACAGATGGACAGACGGACGACAAACAAAATGTGATCAGAAAAGCTCACTTGAGCTTTCAGCTCGGGTGAGCTAAAAACAATATGCCTCTAATTTTCATGCTTTGGTAACAAAAAGGAAATCATACCCAGTAAATCATTGGACAAATTCTGAGGTAGAGTATGAGTCTTCAGTTTTCCCTCCTGATATTTCACCAGAGTTGTGATACACTTTTGGTACAGTTTGCACATCTTTGACACTGAAAAACTGGCCAGTCTGCTTTGATTGAACAGCAGATATTGATTCCACAGAGAGATATTGGTGGGATTATGAAAAATCAAGTTCTCCATCTCTTTGTTCACTTCGTCTGCTTCCATGGCCCCCCGACACAGCTGCAGGTACTTAAGTTTTAGAGTTATATTTCCCTGGTTCACTTCCATAGCCTTTTTAATGATGGCAATCTTCTTTTCCAATACTGCTGCTTTTGTGATTTTAAAATGCCCCTCAGACTCTGGATACCTCAGAACGGTATCCTGAAATTCCAGGAACTCCAACCATAAATCTACATTGTGAGGTTCTTCCCTTGTTCTGCGGTTGAACTCTGCGGTTTTCTTGTTCAACCTCTGTTCTGTTTCTGTCAAGTAGACATCTTTGTCCTCTGTAATGAGTCCCTCCCCTTTTACGTAATGAGAAGTGCTGTCATCCATCAGTTTCTCTCTTATATCCACATTTTCACCTTTTTCTACTGAACTTTTTTCCCCAGCATGTGTCTCTGGAGGTAAGGGTATGAAATTGGTTTCAATTTGACGAGAATCTTTGTTTGGCAAAAGATGAGACATTGGAGCTTGCGATGTAAGCCGCTTGCTTTCTCTACTGAAATACCTCTTTGTTTTCTCCTTATCTTGGTGCTTAGAATCTCTCATACAAGTTTCTCCTCCAAGAGTAGTTCTAAAAAGATTTGGGAAGGCAGCAATGTGTCCTTTGTATAAAGACTCGTATTTCCAGTTATGAATATTGGCTTTGCGATCAATCCGAAAAGCATCCTCAGGCTCAAGATAAGGTAACTCTTCTATAAAAACCTTGTTTCCTTGACTTTCTGTAATCCTTCAATTAAAAATGAAATAAAAATAAGGTACCGGTAGGTTTCTTCCCCATTTCATGGAAAATAATTATTTCTTTCAATTATTGTATTAATATGTCATAAATTTCTATATCCCTCACATGATTAAATTGTTACAGTAAGGTTTTATGCAACACGCATATAAAAGTGACATACTTCGGTTTTATTTTCATTGGAGGACTTGGCGATCTTGAAACTTCTCTTTTATGAGATTTCTTCTTTTTATTCTTGTTCTTGTGCTTGTGTTTCTTTTTCTTCTTTCTTTTTTTACTCTCTAAAATTGCAATTAATTATTTAATATGCAACATTATTAATTAAGTACATGTGTAAGTACATGCTCTGTTCTTATACCGATCGGTTCTGACTGATGCACATTTCATTAATATGTACAGTTAAAAAATAGCCGGGTTGGACCTCTGATGAGGGGTAGACCCTGGAACATCTCCTAAATGTGCCCAAAACAGGTGTCAGGTCCTCATCCGTCGGCACACGTGGTGCCGGATGGCAATTATTTTTACACATGTACTAATTAAAATTAACACTTGAATATATACTTCGCTTTATAAAATTTTTATCTTTTTAAAAGCATTCTTACTGTAAAATAAAAAAAACCTTAATGCTTTGAATAGAATTCAGGGCTACATGAAAGTGATTACAGTAAGTCAGTTACACACACATGTAAGGATGTATATATTAAATATAATAAAATATGTAAAAATTAAATATTTCAAAATATTAATATTTAAATACCTGTTTTATCTTTTGTGTCATCTGCAGTCTCATCAGAAGATTCAATGATTTCCCTGAGTGATAAAATTATATGTACCATTTTATAATAAAACTTTTCTTATCGGCATTCTTGCAGCTACATGAATACCAGTTTATAAGGTACGTCTGAAAACACCTTGTTTTGGTTTCCCAACCTTTGACTACATTCTAAATATTCAATATTAAATAATAATGCAGGAACAATGCAAGACCAGTGTGCTTTGTCCACATCAATTAATTGATGCATTTCATATAAGTAACAATTAATACTGGTATATGTATTTGTTAAAGGATCAATCATCATAAACAAGAGGCCCAGGGGCCACATTGCTCACCTGAGCAACAATAGCCTCAACTCTGATCAAATTAGCATTACAGTATCAAAATCAAAATATCTTGACAACTAAGTACAGTAGATCTTGCTCAAAAAAATTTTAAAATCTGCTAATTTTTATCCACATATTTATATGGTAAATACCAACCCCCTTTTGTTGTTGTTCTTTGAAAAAATTTTTTATTTATTCAAATAAACCCCCCCCCCCCCTCCCCCCGCTTTGTGGCCCCACTTTTCTCTAGGAAATCATGGTTTGATCAATCTTTAATCTGCACAATCCATGCTTTCACACAAATTACTGCTTTTTGGACTGAAAACTTTCCCATAATATTTTTAAAGATTTTCTCTATATATTCCTATGTAAAAATCCATCCCCCAATTGTGGCACCACCCTACCCTTGGGGACCATGATTTAAACAAACTTTTAATCTAACCTATCTGAGGATGCTTCCGCTCAAATTTGAGCTTTTCTGGCCTAACACTTTTTGAGATGAAGATTTTTAAAGATTTTCTCTATATATTCCTATGTAAAAATTCGACCCCCCATTGTGGCCCCACCCTACCCCTGGGAACCATGATTTAAATAAACTTGAATCTACACTATCTGAGGATGTTTCCACTCCAATTTGAGCTTTTCTTGCCTAATAGTTTTTGAGAAGAAGATTTTTAAAGATTTTCTCTCTATTCCTATGAAAAAATTCATCCCCCAATTGTGGCCCCATCCTACCCCTGGGGGACCATGATTTGAACAACTTGAATCTACACTACCTGACGATGCCTCCACACAAGTTTAAGCTTTTCTGGCCAAATAGTTTTTGAGAAGAAGATTTTTAAAGATTTTCTCTATACATTCTTATGTAAAAATCCATCCTCCCATTGTGGCCCCACCCTACCCACAGGGACCATGATTTGAACAAACTCAAATCTACACTACCTGAGGATGCCTCCACACAAGTTTAAGCTTTCCTGTCCTAATAGTTTTTAAGAAGAAGATTTTTAAAGATTTTCTCTATATATATATTCCTATGTAAAAATTCATTCCCCCATTGTGGCCCCAACCTACCCCCGGGGACCATGATTTGAACAAACTTGAATCTACACTACCTGAGGATGCTTCCATACAAGTTACAGCTTTTCTGGTCTAATAGTTTTTGAGAAGATTTTTGAAAAATACCAACAAATTTTCAATAATTCTAAATTATCTCCCCTTTAAAAAGAATGTGGCCCTTCATTTGAACAAACTAGAATTCCCTTCACCCAGTGATGCTTTGTGCCAAGTTTGGTTGAAATCTGCCCCGTGGTTCTGGAGAAGAAGATGAAAATGTGAAAAGTTTACGACAACGACAACGCCAACGCCGACAGACAACAGACAAATTTTGATCAGAAAAGCTCACATGAGCTTCCAGCTCAGGTCAGCTAAAAAGTTAACTGACTCACTGTTTTTGATCAGTAAATGCATCTTCTCTCTGTTTCTCCAATTGCTGTGCTTCATAGGATAAGCTGGGAAAACTTTTGTTTTGTAGCCAGTCTAACTTCACTGAAAATGTATTGATATCCATGTTTCACATTATAGTGTAGAAGGAAATGATGAATTAGTATTAAAATGCATGTGTACGATGAAAATATATGGCTGAACTGGAAATCTAATTAAAAAGACCCTGCATCTCTAGTTAGGAGCTCTAACACTCCTAACTATAACCAAGTTGATATCCATGGGCCCTAGAGCCTCCATACCTGCAGTGAAGTCACCAATTTCGGGTCTCGCCAGACTGTTTCATTGTTAGAGGGCGAAGCCCTCTTACTGACCCAAAGAGCCCGTTAGAGGAAAGCTCTCCCTATAGACAACAGGTGTATATACCAAAACAATAGAAATTGCACTCTATACCTAATAACTTTTCTAATATGGAGAAAAAAAAGTATCATTTCACCCGCAGTGACATCACCGGCATCGATGTTGAATTCCGAATCTTGTACTAACTTCATGTTTGGCGATATTTGGTTGTGATGTAAAATGAGCAATGAACACACTCAAATATACTTGTTTAAAAGATTAATCAAATATGTTATTCTTCTGCAACTGGTCATTTTTATATACTTAATTTCAATATGTTCGGATCATTGCTACTTTGACGGAAATTGTAAAGTGATGTCTGCCTCTACCAATATGACGTCATAATGTAGACTAAGCGTGCGACATTTAGCATTAAGAATACATAGATAGGCGGATCCAGCTGTGCACTTTTCTGATTAATCTACTGCAAATTGATAGTGAATGTTGGCTATGCCCTCAACACGGTCACATCATAAAACATATTTTGCAAATTGTTCAATTTATAGCGAGCACAGCTCGCCGGCGCGAAGTGCCAGCAAGCACTGCGAGCTCTAACGACAACGCCTGGGCAAAGAGAAAATTCAGACTATTGCTCCCTTTGACATACTGAAAGTTTGTTGTCGTCAGATATGTACCCACAATTCCATGTAAATTGCAAATGGCTACCAATGTCATGTTCTTGCGAGAACAGGTAAAATGTATTTTAAGAATGTCATGCATTTAAAAGAGGAATAAAAGATTCTGCTGATTCTAAAAAATGGTTTGCTACTAGTTGTTTTACACTATTTTCTTGGCAAATGTTTGGAGAATTGTTACTTTGATGAAAATTGTCGAGTGATGTCTGCTCTACTAACGTGGCGTCACAATTAATGTCTAGACTGAGCACACAACCTTTAGAGTAATGAATAAATAGATTGGCGGATCCAACTGTGCACGTTTCTAATGGATCTGATAGTGAAATTGTGATCGTTATTACTGGCTTCGCCCTCCAGACCAGTCCACACCATAAAACATTTATGTTTATACATGTATACTGGAGCGTAAAATATTTTATTTTTATTTACGTTGATGCATCCATTTGGTAAATCACGCTTTAATCTATTATCATGTACCCGTGTGTATTAACAATTCAATTTATGCTGCGCTCGCCCCAACGGTCACAGTAAAATATCTTATTTTATACATATACAATTTGTTTTTCAAAATGAATACCCAGAAACAATATTTACAGAGGCATTGTACATTAAAAAATGATAAACAAAAGAATGTACTTGATTTTCAACATCTGGATAACATTAAATGCTCCACTTATTTTGGTCCAATAAAAATAATCTTCCAACAACAAAAAATTGTTTATTTGTAAAGATTTACACCCAATATTTTTTCCAAACTTTAAATGCAATTTTCAAAATTATTTTGTAATTGCAACTCAACTCACGGTACAGTCAGGGACTTACAGTCCCTGGTACAATATATACATAAATGTACTGTGCCTAAACTAAAAACTGAAAAATAACAGGGTTATTAGCAGTATCAATTTTAACAAAGTTAAAAATTAAACCAGAGACATAAATAAATGTTATTTATGTCTCTGATTAAACAGTCCCTGAAAAAATATTACCGTCCGAACTTGTGTTAGCTGTTGTATCGTTGTTGTTACAAACTGGGAAAAGAGAGCTCTTGTTAACTACAGGAAAGAGTGGATTCATCGTTATGATCGTAACGATGTTCTGACGAAACAAAGTGAAACTAGAACATGATGTTGATCGTCCAGCTTTTATTTCGAGGCCGAACAACTCATGTACGAACTGTTAAAATATTTCATTTCCGGGATTTTCCCCCTTTGTGTCTGTCAAATTCTTATTTTCATTTGATGTCAAAGAAATTACATTTACACAATTGTAATCAGGAAACATGACGATGGATTCGGCCACTTTAAAGTATTTTTCTTCCATTAATCCACTAACCAAGCGAGTAGTTGGTGACGTAATGCTAGTGGAAGAACTCTTGGCTGACCGATGGAGTGCCATGAACCTGAAGGAAAAGGACTCAGCGCTGGACGATTTTTTCGTCAGGCCAGACATACGACGTGTGTATAAAGATGCAGATAGACCGGAGAGATATCCAGAGAATTTCCCAAGATTAACGATATCTTCAGGAGAGAAAATTATCATTGATGAAAATAATGATGTATGTTGAATTGTCAATTGACATATGTAATTACAAAACTGTAAAACGATTCATCTTTGATCAGTTGATTGAGGTCTTCATTTTAAACAGAGACATAAATAACAGAGATTGGCAACTGATCGAAATCTCGCGAAATCTCGCGGTCCCTATTGTAAAGTGTTCCCAGTTTAAATCAGTATATCTTTCTAATAAACAATTATATCGAAATATAAACAGCTAAAACCTATCACCAAAACATTCAAAATATTATATTTTCATGAGTTTATGTCATATAAATAATATTAAAAGAGGAGTTTTAGGAGGCAGTTGGCTACCCGTCGTCCGAGATTTCGCCGATGTTTTATAGCTGGCCAATATATTTTCTATTTATTAATCTTATTTTTCAATTTTTTGTTTCAAAAATGTCTAAAACCTATGCACACTTTTCATTAAAACAGTTTACTTTTGGTTTAAGATCATTATCTCAGTTTACTAAAAAGTAGTTCTCAAAGTAAGGTTGGTCCCGTACCATTTTTCAACAACAAATCACGCTAATGGCGGAGTTGCCAATCTCTGTTATATATGTCTCTGTTTTAAATAAGATGTAATTACCCGATACTTAGTCTGTATATTGTACTTATAAGTCAGGCTGCTTATAAATCGGATCAAGTACAAATGTCAAACTTGCATCAAATGGATTATGATGGTCGGAATCAACTTATTACGAAAACTCAATAGGTTCAAGAAAAGATTTATTATGTACAAATTTCAAAGACTTAATAATTACAAAGTTAACATTTCTCCATTTACATTTTACAAATAATGCATTTAGAAAACACAAGTACATAATTACATAAATAAAAATTGAACCTTTTTGCTATCAATAAATTTTTTTTTTATCAAAGTTAGCTATTTTGCAAAATTAGCACACTAATGTAGTTATTATAGCAACCATTATCTGAGTGAGTGAATATTTTTTTTTACTCCATACAGTTGTTAACACTAAATTTGTTTTAAAACATCAAGTAGGAGCGATCTGATTGTAGGAAACATGATTTTGCAAAGATTTCTAAATCATGCAGTAAGTTATTTCTTCTCAGCACATAATATACTAAGAACAGCTTTGATGACTTGAAATTCTTTTAGATTTATTGATATACCATAATTATTTTCTATGTGACTGTCTTACAATAGTTCTGGACATGGCAAGATGAACATTCAGCTCCTTTCTCCTGGAGGTCAAAGGTAGGAAAATCATTTCACAGAATTATCACCATAAATTAAAAATAATAACCTTAATTAACTTAATATACATGTAGCTGTAAAGCTTCAGATTCAACAAACCAGAGAGGACTATATTATCGTAGGTAACCTCTAATTTACTTTTCATTCATTCTATAGACCCCTTCATGATAACTGCGGTACTGCTCTCTTGCAAGGCAAATTGATATACTTTGCCGGAGTTTTAGTAGATAGATAATTAAATGACGTAAATGAAACAATCAACATTATGTCATTTATCACCAAATTATGTCATTTTGCCCTGCAAAAGAGCAGTACCGCAGTTACCACGAAGGGGTCTATTGTGACCTTTGTCTGTGACAGTTTCTTGTTACTCTTTGTGTTTATCAAAAAGTATATCATTATTTTCAGAGTCAGGAAGATTTAACTTTGGCTGATTTAGAACCTGAAGAGTTAGCCAAACCCTCCACAAAGACATCCAAATCCAAAAAGCAGGAATCCAATTCATCCATCAAACCACCTGAAACACAGTTCCTGTATAAGTCAGAAAGCTTATGGAATGATACATTCCCAGAGAAACTGAAAGAAATGAATTCAGTGAAACATTCTGAAGTTATTTTGACACAGAACAAAATGGATGATTCTTCAGACAGAAGGAGTCAAAGCCCAGAGGCCATTAATTATGCATTCAAAGGCAGCAACGGGGATCTTCGAAACCCCCCAACAGAAAAACAACCAAACGGAATCCACCATAACTCTCCGAAAAGAACACCATCCATAAAGTCAGAGACCAAGAACACAAAGTTAAGTTTGTCCTCTTCTTTCTCCAGAAAGAAGCAGCAAGATGGCGAGCCACTGGTCAACAGCACGAGGAAGGACTCTCTGTCGAAATCAAAGTCAAGTTCCCGCGAATTCAACCAGGTGGAACTGAATGCCTTCGACAATCCTGCAATGGCAGGAACCGTGGGGTTGTTAAGTCAGGAGGAGGAGAGTTCGAGCAGCAGTAACTCCTCCCCCGCTCACAAACCGCTGCTGAAGGAACCAATCAGGCAGACCATGGAGAGGGAGGGGGTGGTCTTCCACCAGCCCTCGTTTGAGGGGGAGGACGGATACAGGACTGCTGAACTGCAACCATTGGAGAGTTCTCAGTCAGAGGTAAAAAGATAGCTTGATAATTCATATAGTTAAATACATGTACTTTGTTGGATACAGTAAAACACGCTTATAACGAAGTGCCAGGGACGGGCGATTTTACTTCGTTATAAATGTAATTCGTTATATTCGTCAAGTTTACAGCATGATATAAAGTCACAGGGAATGAAAATCACTTGTAGCTGTAAGCGTCAATTCATTATAAGCGTGTTCACTATAACCTTGTTTTGCTGTAGTTATATAGTGCTGGATCTGAGCCAAGCAAATACAGTAAAACCACTCTAGTTAGATTTGGAATTTTGTAACAAATATTTCGGTATACAAAATGTATATATAAATCCATTTAAGGTCAGTCGAGAGTTTAAAATTTTGCGCCTTCTGAGCAGGGTATTGCGCATTTCGTAAAGAAAATCGTTTTAATGTTGTAAAACGCAAATGCAGAGTAAAAATAGCAATTACACATTTTACCATTTATTGTTATTATGCTAAAAAAATTACATGACTTAAAAATTATTTTTAGTGAAATGAATCCTTAGAATAATGTCCAGAAGTATTTTTATCATTTCGCCAAATGGATAATTGGTATTTAGTTTACCACATACGTAATGTTTTCCCAGTTTCCCAAATTTTGAAACATATGATATATTTATATCTGGATTTCTGTAGACGGAGGTCTGAAGGTAAAGGTATTGAAGCAGCAATTTGTTTGGTTTAGCAGGCAATTTTTTTTTTTTTTATTATACATGGGATGTGGCACATTTGTAAGTCATAAATTTTCATAATTATGGTATTTCCAAGGTAATTACATGGTTAAAAGGACTTTCAGTTGGTGGAAATAAAATGTAAATATTTCTTAGTTCTAAGATTACAATCATGTACTTTTTATTCTTGAATAATTTATGCAATATGGTATGTATTGCTGATATGTATATTTCATTGTCAGTATTCTATATATCATTTTCCTCATTCTCTTTATATTTTAAATAAATAAGCTTTTTTAAATTTCTCTTCATAAATTTTGGATATCCATTTTGTCTTGACAGTGGAAATTAAAACATTATCATGCATGTGAAACTGCCTGAGGATTTTAATTTTATTCATGGTATTTCTTTTATAATATATGTAATAAATGGGGAGGTTCGTTACCTCATAACCAATATAGAGAAAAAGTTACATGTGACAAAATCTGAAAAATACTGATACTATACCTAAATATTTTTGAAAATGAAAAATCTATACATAAATATGTGACATGTGGATTTGATTTTGTTTTGCAGGCATTAAACGATTCTTCCATACCCATGACTGGGTTTGATTTCCTAGACAGCTGGTAACATTATATGATATACATCATGATGACTAAACCGAACCAGAATACATGTATGTGTCAGATGTCAAGTTGTCAGCTTCAACATTGACGGCTATTCTCCTGATGGTAATCCATATTACAATTTGATCAGGTTTTTTTTAAGTAAGAAGTGAATATATCTGTTTAATAATGTACAGCTATGTAAAATGTCCATGTGACTGTCTTCTGAATTTTTTATGATAATTTATATATATTTTGGATTTAACATCATACTTTTTGTGTACATGTATATTTGTATTGTATAACATGGCATGTAGGCTTATTTCATGTATATGTATGGTTTATACAATTTTTTTTTTAAATATTTCACAACTTTCTAATTGAACATGGTTGACAATTCATAATTATTCATTTTATTTTAGCAACTGTGCCAACACATTTTCATTCATATATATATGTCCATAAAATTTTATGAACTTTGAAGAATTTCTCTTTACCTTTATACACAGCAGAGTAATGTCATATATATGTTTACATATGAAGTTCATGTTGATCAGGGTTGTTTTCTGTTCACATCAAGTCAATATTGTTACAATTATTTTATACACAACCCGGCCAGCCTTGTTGTTTGTGGTTTAAAACTTTTATCATAGATCTGATTTTGCACAGTCTAGCTTCTATGATGTTATCTTGTGGATATTTTGCAGATATTTTTGTTGAAACTATATGTTTAACTTTTTCAGGTGATGTTTTTGTTTTCTGTTAATTTTTTTTTTTTTTTTTTTTTTTGTATTTGAAAATGATCTGTATAATCATTTAATTGTGCCCTTGAATTTTTTCCTATGCACGTTAATGTACATATAACATGTAAGTGCACCCATGTCAAAGTGGAAGGCACCCAATAAATACAGTATATAGTGCTGCTGTAACCACACTAGGCAATACATGTTAACTTTGTTCATTGAACAATTTACATGTACTAATCTTCTTTTTGGAAAAAGGGAGATGACTGTATATGAGCATTGAATTTTTGATAATCATGCATTATTTAACTGCATTATGTATTTTTGTTTTACATATTTTAACCATTTTTGTCTCTGTTGTTTACCATATAAAGTATATACAAGTACTAATTTAAATTATTATACACAGTTTAACTGTTTATTGTTTGTTTTCTTTAAGATTTGGAACTTAATTTGCAGATCATAATTCAGTTAGCTAAGCAGTTGCTACATTTAGAAATATATGTAATTATACAAAATTTTTATTTTATATTGTTAGAATTACCTTGAAAATTCAGAGCAATTATGATTAATTTCATGTTTCTCTACAAGACAATCTGCGTACATGTTAATTAATGTCATTCCATTGACTGTGCAATCACTTGTGTGCAATATATCTACATGTCTTACCACGAGTCCATGAACTCAGTACTGTAAATTGTGCGTTTTTAAATTTTTTTTTGTTTTAAATAATGCCGAGACAGGTAAAGTTTGTAAAGTTTGTAAAGTATCATAAAAAACATGTAATACATGTATTAAACATACATTAATTCTTCCATGTTTGTACCCTTGTATTATTACATGTTTGTACATGTGAATACATGCCCTTGTATTATTACTAATATATTGCAGAACATTAGTGTAGAGGTATTTAATGTATATAGTCCCTTGATAGATATTAATATTAGTATCTATCACTCAGTGAGTCTCATCACCTTAGATTTATACATATATACAGTATACCGTAGTCAATGTGCATAAATGTAAGAATCTCTTGGGTGATGGATAAAACTTTGCTCTCATAATGGAAACACAACCGTTTCACAAAATCTGTTAACCGAAGTTTTTATATCAGAATTTACGTTACACAAACTATAAAAGCAATGTTACTCTGAACTCTAATAAAATTTCTTATTATTGCAATTAACTTTGAGTCATGTTCCTTGTTTTCATAGTTACAAGCAACCAGTAAAGTGTGTTGCTGTCAGCTTTAAAACAATTGAAACAAATTGAACTTTTTAAAAAAAAAAAAAAAGCGACACAAATGACTTTTTTATATACCAAAACCCTGTACATGTAATTAGTTATTAGTTTGCTTTCATTAATTTCTTTTGAGAATCTTTTATTCATACCAAGATGTGATAGTCCTATTCTCAAAGTTATTTCACCATATGATATTTAATATAATCATATGAAAGTGTTAATTATTAAAACTCCAAAATGCTTTCTTATGAGTCCATGTAGGTTTAAAGATACTGAGCATTGCAGAAAAATACATAACCCTTGTCTGCCAGCATATGTACATGTACATGTGTATCTCATTGATATTTAGAGACCAAGAGTTTTTTTACTTAATTATTGCATCTCGGAACATCAAGATATGATGATCCAAAAGTAGGTGACAGTGACCTTTCGCATTTTTTTAATTTATCAGCGTTCCTAGCCCCTGGATCCTCTTTTCGTTTTGCTCTGCACGTAGAGTGGAAGTAATCGCCTGATGTTGACCATACACTACCCGTATAAGACAAACAATTGACACTGTTTGAAATAAGAGTTGCAAACATTCCATCAGAAGATGCAGACATTTAGTATTGCTGGGATGTTGCAACCTCTAGCAGATGATGCAAGAACACCATTAAAAGAAATTAATGTTAATTGGATATTGGATAAAATGACAGACTTGTAAAAACCACTGAACACTTTTAAGCTTCTTTTATGTTTATTTTTCCATGAGAGAACACATTTAATACTGATGCAAGACAGGTCATTTCTTTGCCATAAATCACAATACAATTGCCATCAATAACCACTGTGTAAAGTACATGTGTATAAAATAACCCTGAAAGCTCTAGTCTTAATTAAACAACTCCAAGCCGAGCTTACAGTCTGCAATGATAATCTGTAAATCTGTAATCTAATAAATCGCATGTATAAATTACATGCAAGAAAAGGCTAAAAATACACAATACCACTGTAGCCTTATCCTACCTGCAATATATAATTTATACTGGTATGTACAGTGTATTTGGTTTACTGGTGTAACGGGATGGGAGAAATAATGACAGACCAGACTGGGATTTGAACCCGGGCCCCCTGAATTCTCTAGTCAGGTGCTCTACTAACTGAGCTATCTGGCGCCCGTATTCGAACCAGTCTGACTGTCACATTCCTCCCCCCTTAAATGATCTTCGCCCTCAAAGATCTCCCCAGGCTCTTCCTCTGGCAGGAATTAACCTGTCACTTCCAGGGGTTGGCACGGCACCAAATGTAATGGGATGGAAGAAATAATGACGGACCAGACCGGGATTCGAACCCAGGCCCCCTGAATTCTCTAGTCAGGTGCTCTACCAACTGAGCTATCTGGCGCCGGTATTCGAACCGGTCTGACCGTCACACTGGATTCAGAGAGATTTGGCAGAGGAAAAATGACATATGCATTGAAATATTCTCGATCAACAAGAAATCTCAAATATTATTAAAGCAACATTGTAATGTAAAATCCATTATCCTCAAATTTCATCAATACATTTACATGTAAGTTTGTATGCAAGCACACACTCATTCTAATTGCAGAATTTGTAGATGTCAAAATTGTAGAATATCTACAGCACTCAATCTGTTTTGATTCCATTCCATTTTAAACAAAGGTTACTAGAGCCCATGTATGGATGGTACATGAAAATTAAGGTCATTATCTAATATACATCTTTTCTTTAAAGTTCCATAACTGTTGAAAAATTGAAATAATTGCAAACAAATTAAATCACAACTGTAAAAGCTCATGTTCATGAAAAAGAAAAAAAAAATTTTTTTTTAATTATCAGCACTTAATTAACAAATCATTCTAAAATAAAGTGATTAAAAGTTAAAGCATGTACAAATATAACATTGAAATTCAGCTTCTTGCTATAAAAGTATGAGCATATCCTTACACTGTAGTTCTTAATTAAAGAAAAAAATCTCTAATCTTCACAAATCAGCATTGTGAAATATGGCATAGATTTAACATCCCTTATCAGCTAAATTCCTCCCATTGGAAAGGTCATTTATTGATCACATTTAACATGAATAAAACAAATTCATCATAGGTTATAAGGTTGACATCACTGAATCTTCAAAATCTGAACGACTCTGAAACATGTCTTTTATCAAGCAACAATGAAAACAACAGAATTAATTTTTTTTTTTTGTATTCTTTGGCAAATTCATTGCAAAATTCAACAATGTTCAACATGAATAGCTATCTGTTCAGTACATTAATAGCACTAGAAAAGAAAAAAAAAACATGAATCTGTATCACATGACCAACATGGTTTATTCAAACCTTTTTCACGAGAGTTATCACCGTATCCATGACCTCCCATTAGGATAGGCATCAACACTATATTGGCACTTTAAAAGACCTAGGATAATATCAGCTAACTGCTCCGTAGATTCCTATGAATTCACACAATCCCTTTTTCTAACAGCACGTGCTTGGCTATTTGTTCAAATCACAGGAAAGGCGTTCTGTTCCGATGCACGGCCGAAAATAAAACCAAACTCTGACTGCAGTTTTCCTGACGAAATTCTGAATCATTTTGAGCACTTCTACGACGACAAGTTCCAAGTGAGCAAGTGAATTTCCTTTGGAAGGCAATTTTTAAAATGACATCAACAAATTTTGATAAATCACTACAATGAATTCTTTTTTTTTTTCAAACACAATGAATTTGCACCAAATACATGTTACGGTAGTTATCTGAAATTGAACAACACATGAACCATGAATTTCACTTTTTGGGTGAAAAATATTTTTGGAAAAAACATCCACCTCTTGACGACTTTGCGACAGATGATCCATGAAACCAAAGACTTTGGAATTGACTTTGTGATACATAATGCCTTGAAAAAAACAAAACAGACTTTTCTCTTTTCATCCTCTTTCGAAAAATGAAGGCACTGCCATGCACAGATTTCTTAGAGAATCTCTGGAATGACTCCCACACGAAATCATTCTTTGGTGAACAATAAAATACATGTAATATTGCTGTGGGGATAGGAGAGGAGAACAGGGAAAAAAAGGAACACTGTTATTGCCCTAGCTGCTTTTTTGTCTTGTGTGATGAGCCGACCTATATGTTTTAGGGGGTAGCTTTGGGATACCCTCCTCACTGTCCCTGTTCCCATTAACATGGTGGAATTCCGGCTGGCTAGGACTCCGGTGACTCGATCGGGGGAGTGTAGCACTAGGAGGTCGAAAATGCAGGCTTGACTGGGAATCGTGTCTTGGGGGCACGGGGGGAGGAATATTTCGCGGGGGAATGGGAGGGTCTGAATCTCTTCCGGTCTTCATACGCGGAGGAAGAGGAGGGGGAGATTGAAAGTTTTTGCATTTTCCTTGTGTCTTTGGAGGAGGCTGAAGAGGTGGTATCGCAGAGAATTGACTAGGATCATTTGACTTGTAATCTATAAAACAAAATAATGTTCAAGTTACATGTACAAATCAAATATTTAATAATTTTAAAAAAAGAAAGAACTTACATGCATTATCAGTCAGACTGAGTATACAAATGTAAGCCTTAACGTATGTAGTACAAATTTGATTGCAGAACTTTTTTGGTGTACTAAAAGTTATCAAATTAACGTTTTGACAATACCCTGGTAATTATTTCTTCACCCCTTTAGAAAAAACTATCATCTCAAAGCTAAAATCCTTGTTCAGTTATTATTGCCCCAAGTTATCAGCCTTTAACTTGTATGCTCCTATTTCTATTTTTTTTATTACCTGAACTGCCGGGCTTTGTGGGAGAGGCGGGTTCAAACACGTCCGTGGGTGAGCAGGGAGGCGGAGTCTGTAGAGGGGACTGTGGATCGGCGTCCTCCGTGTCGTTCAGGATCTTGTAGCCACCAGTGCCGGTGCCCGTCGGTAATAACGTTGGGAAGAAGTGACCCCTGGTGGAGGTCCTCAGAGAGTTTGGCTTAATGCCCGGAGACTTCAGAGAATATTCAAACCTCTTAGGCTGTGGAAAAAGATAAAGAGGGATGGGCTTGAAAAAATTTTTTTGCTTGTTTTGTGGTGACAAAATATAGCACAACTTTTGAAGAAGAAATTAGTGGAAAGTCTGAATGTCTATGTTATTCCAATACTGATTCAAACAAATTATACTTACATCCACTTCAGTTTAAAATCATTAGAAAAAGTATTATCACACACACATTTTAAAGATGAGACTTCAAAGACTAAGGGACATTTTAAATCTTTTCCATTGCACTGATCATAAATGTGAATATACTTACAAACTTTTGGGGCCGTAGCATCCCTCGGGGTTCAATCTTCAATGAACTCTCATATAAATGATCATTGAACTCTTTTTCTGTCATGTTTCCCAGAGGATTCAGGTTCTCAAAGAATTCCTATCAAAATAAACATCAATTTTCATAATATAATTTTACATCTGAACATGTGTTTCTGTACATCAGAACACTGGCCCTGGTGTAAAAACACTGGTTTTTATGTAAAAACACTGGATCTGTTAAAACATGTCTAACACTTCAGTTAACACTTTTCACACTCACTCTGGTGTCTGGTGTGGATATTCAGGGTAACACTAGTGTTTTATCCCTGATAATTTATATTAAACATGTTTACAGTCTAAACATCCCTGATGTGATTTCACATGTAAAGATGAGTGTTCCACACTTTTGACACTTATGTGATTACACTAGTAAACAATCATGTATTATACTTTTAGGACTCACCCTGATGTGATTACACAAGAGTTCTACACTTTTGACACCCACCCTAAAGTGATTACACTAGTTAACACTAGAGTATTAATGTTTTACTCTTGAGACTAACACTGATGTGTTTACACTAGTTAAAACCCAAGTTTTACACTTTTGACACTAACTCTGATGTGATTAAACTATTTAAAACTAATGTTTTACACTTTTGAGTTTAACCCTGATATGATTACACTACCATTGTTAACACTCAAGCTCTACACTTTTGACACTAACCCTGGTAAGATTACACTAGTTTACACTAGAGTTCTACACTTTTGAGACTCACCCTGATGTCCTGCTCCACTGTCAGACAGTAGGGCTGGTTCTGGTATTGTTGAATCTCGCCTGTTATTTCAGCTACTTTCCGCCGCTTGCTAAAATTTATTATGTCTGGTCTGTTTTGCAGATGATCTGGATTGCCCTCCTCCGTTAATAATATGTTTGTTAAATACATGCCTGGAAATAAATCAAATGCATGTAGGAAATGCCTTACAAATTATCATATACAGAATAAAGGATTAACTGTATATAACAAAAGAATTGACCTAGGGGGCTGGTATTGGTTTCTGTCTTTACAAAAAGCACATTACTTTCCGTTCCACTTCTTGATTTTAGGCATTACACAGTAAACTCTTA
>WFKH01006014.1:28226286-28263057 GCA_016163765.1 Magallana hongkongensis | reverse complement strand
AAGACAAATATTTCAGTAATATACATTGAATACATCTTTTTATCTTTCACTCTTTAAAAACTAGCTTCATGTACATGTACATGTGGTTTAAAAAGCAAATTTAATTTAATGAAATGAAAAGTCAACATTCATGAATGTACATGTACAAATACTTCTCACAAGTCTCTAAAATTAACAAACGTGATCATGTATACATATTATTCCCTATATTTTCAAAGGTATGATTTTAATTGTAATTTTCTGAAGGTATCTAAGATGCTCGATTGATCTACAAGCGCACTTGTTGAATAGTATTGAGAATAAATACAAAACAATTCCTATAAAAAAAAGTATTAAAAAGAAAAACCAAAACCTGATACTTACATCTAATGTATGTTCCAGTCTGAAAACAGACGCAGAATTTATTGCACTAACAATTTCTAAAACACCGTTAAAATTGTTCAGTTCCTGAAACACTAACATAATTTCCATAGTCCTATTTACAACAGACACTCTCTCTTCAAAGTTCTCTGTCTCTATTATACACTTCTCAAGCCAGCATATAAACTGAAAAAAAGAAAGAAAAGAATATAAAAGTTACTGTTAAAGAACAAAAAACTGGTTGCGTAGATCTTAAAATATATCTAGTAATTTTTGCGATGATCCAATTTTAGCATTTTCTGTTATCCCTATCACATCGCTAAAAGTACAATATGCAGTAATTTCTATTAGAAAATTTTTAATTACAACGCAAACAATAACGAGAACAAATAAAAAAGATTTAACCCATATTCTCATAAATTTTGTGACATGGGAAGAAAAACAGATAAACGGTATTCTAACCCAATTTAATTCATATGAATTATAATGTGGCTATAATTCACCATTTTCTTCTCATTAATAACAAGTAAAAATTCTATAAAATACATGTATGCTTTTGTTGTAAGCCAATTAAAATCCCTTGTTGCATACATTGACTTACATTATTAGTAAAACTGATCATCTTGAGAAGATTTGGTGAGGAGGTACTCTTGTTCTCCTTCATCCACGTACACCCCACAAGTTCTGACGGCTGGACAGCTCTGTACAGGTCAAACTCCAGCAGTGTCACTTGTCTGGCAATCTCAATAGGATGAAGCTGAAACAAACCAACGAGATGCATCAATTCACATTCAACTTTTTACACAGGCAATTGTTTCTCACAAGAATTTCACATGAAATTCCATTAAATGCATATGATATACATTGCAATATCTTGCATAAAAAAAAAAAATGTACCGGTAAAATTCTTGTGAGAAATTTATATGAGGCACAATTAACTGTGTAACATACAGTGTACACATCAATACTTCAATTTCAAAACTACATTTAAGTTAATAAATACTATTATAAATATGGCAAACCAATAATGATGTTTAACAAAAGTTGTATGGTTTTCCAGTTTTCTTTTCAGATAACAGTACTACATGTACATGTATGTATTCACATAGAACATGTTATTTACAGCATCTGTGTATCAATATAGAACAGCAATACTGTCTGGCAATGATACTAATAAAATACATGTAAATATAATTATACCGTCATGAGATCAAACTGATCCTTGTCCTTAGTATGGTGCCATTCTATGGGAGGAGCTGGTTTGGCATGAATAATGTCCCTTTCTGTACTCACACTCTCAAACTGAAAATGCATATGTTTAATGGTTACAAACTACATTTTGTATTTTTGAAACACTATTTAAAATAAAATAAATTGCGGGAAACCCTGTACGAATTGATTTCAATGATCTGAGGTAAGAGAACATTAAATAAGGAAAATTGTTTGCATTTTTTTTTTAATTTTAAATTTGTTAGTCAAATTTAAAGTGTACATGTACATGTATTTGGCACTGAGATGAGAGAGGAGACTGTCAGACTCATAGAACCTGTAGGAAAACGTTGGACCTAACATTTGAGGAAAATATCACAAGCACTACTTACTCGTCTACGAATGACTTTAAGAATAGACTCTGCCATTTTCTTCATTGCTTTGCCCTTGACATTTTTAAGAAAAGTGTTCAATGTGTGTAAAAGAGATTGGTCTCTCTCAAAGTCATAGTAGTGGTGATCCACCCAGTGCCGTAGCACGTTTACAACCCTGCAACAAAATAGACACATTCAATCACAAGTACTTAGCTAAACTTACAAAATATTTCCACAAGTTTTACAATATTAACATAAATGTTTAACATAGATCAAACTAATGTCATTATCTGCAGCATGTCCCTTTCCCTTTGAATTTACAGTATGTCCAATTTCCTCAAAATAACTTTCCCATGAAATCTGTGATATTATATAACTATTGATTGATCCACAATTTTTTTTTATGAATTCCTCAACCATCTTTATATTATTTCACATTCTGCTTCTGCATTTACTGTAGATTCCTAATTAAAGGCAAGGAATTAATTTCCGTGTAAAATCGCGAGAAGCACCCTTCGCAAATTTTAAAATCTCGCCATTATTGTCCGAGAGTTGAGAACAATAAGAAATAAGGAGAAAACATCCACGTTCGCGATTTTATATTCTCGCAATTTGATACAAAACAGCGGGATTGCGGAATTAAATACTCGCGTAATATAAGGAATTTACAGTACTCAATAGGAATTTTTTCATTCGATGGATTCATTTAATAACAAAACAAAACAAAAACCAATCCATTGTTGCATACTCCATGTAAAGAGTACTACAGTTCATTACATGTTTGCAATTAAGGAGAAGATTGAATGCCTTGCCTAAATTGCACAGGTTTAATGTATTCCTTGCGGAACTTCTTGAGATCATCTTTGATACGCTGATTAGTGTCAGCATCCTTGTTCAGGTCCACCTTCAGGTTTTCTGGAGGATCTGGAATATTGAACCTGCAAAAAGATTGAACACTTCATTAACACACACCAAACCAACAATCACATGAAAAAATCTAACACTACTTGAACTAAGAATAAAAAAAAATGGACACCGCTTTCAGAACTGTAACTGTATGAGGATGTGAATATACCTTGCAAGTAAAAATACCAACAACAAAAAAAATAAAACTAGTACATGTTAGACAGATATTTTGATTTTCCTTTGTATTTATAAATATATGTGTAAAACTATTCTGACAAGAAAATATTCTACATTTTTCTTAGTAAACCTAAACAATTAAGTAAATATTGACAAATTATGCATGTACCCTAGTATAATCTTAAAAATATATAGACATTATTTTGCTGTCATTAATGTTACCTTAAGTTAGAATACACAATAGTGTATGTTGTTGCTATAATTATTAATATTGTTAGAACTGTAATCAATGAGTGATCCAACAGTGTATTACATGTACTGTCATTAGTAATACCTTTCAATTAGTCGATCCAACAGTATATTACTGTCATTAGTTATACCTTTCAGTAAGTAGATCCAGCAGCTGCGAGGGAGTGCAGAAGGACCTGAATGTGGTCAAGAACGTTTTTACAAACTTGGGGTCGGCGTACATGTGGTACGTCAGCCGCTCAATCAGCTTCAGAAGCGTGCCACCCTTAATAAGTGGGATCTCTGTCGGAGACGTCCCCGTCTCCTCCATTACTATGTTGTCTGCACTGTCCTTCTCTGCAAACCTGAAAAACAAAACGATTTCATCACTCAAATGAACTCATACAAATTATATTGAAGATTCCATATTTTAAGCCAGACAGTACTAAATTCTCAGATTTCACCATTTTGTAAAATTTGTGAGGGTGCTTCACACAATTTTATGCAGATATCAATTCGGAATCTACAGTATTCATATACATGTACAATGTAGTTAGTTCTAAATTCTAATATCCATACATGTATTTATCTGTAGCACTTTTAAGAGCTTTGTGAGAATACTCCAATAGCCAGTTGGATGTCCATATTTGTACATAAACAATATTCAGTAATACAGTCATGTACATGTACATGTACTGATATCTATATTCAAATGTATACATGTATCAAGTGTTGGTCACTGACCTGTAGGTCTCTGGAGGGGGGAGGATCAGTGGCCTGTCCCTCTCCTCTTCCTTCAATATGCTGTCTAACCGTCGCTCCAACATACTGCAACACAAAAACAACTGAAACTTTGTACATGGAAAGACACTGCATTAAAACATAATCAAATGAAATTTTAAAAAAATCAACAATTATTGAAAAAGTTCACATTTTTAAAAAAAACATGTTAAAAAAATTATATAATGTACATGTTCATATAATTCTTGAAAACTTAACTATACTTTCTCTATAAAATATCTGCATTTACATGTACATGTATAAATCTAAAATACATCATAATAAGAGAGGAGGTGTGATGAAAACTCTACCTCCGTGTCTGTAGTGAGATGAGGGCAGCCATCCAATTACTCTTTTCCTCCGCTGACTTGGCCGACAAGCTGACACTGTTGTTGGGGTGATCCCTGGGTACTATCACAAACCAGTTTTTAAGTTCTGAAGAAAAAAAAACCATAAACATTAATAAATATTATCATGTTAAATATAATAGGTATTAAATTTTCATTATAATATTGCTGCCATTATTGATAAGAAATATTTCTCTGGTGTCTTCCTTCAGCTCAGATGGTATATTTTACCCCATTTGGGTCCCATTTTGCACTGTCTAGCTTAGAATAATGCACATGCTTTCTTAAAAACAAATGCTTAGGAAGCTTGATTGCAGGTATTTAATGCATACAAAAAATCAAATGTACTATGTTTAAAGTGGTTAATGTATACTGCAAACAAACTTTCATTCAGATTCCAGAAAATTTGCAAGGTTACCTTGCAGTCTCAAAATTTCTGAACTCAGTCTTTTAATGTCTTATTTTGTGAAAGATTTTAAATAGGAACTCAATATTGCGAAAATTTGTTACACCAACAATTTTATCTCATGATAATCATAAAATAAAGTCATCACAAATAAAAGTTGTTTAACAGCATTATTTTTGGACAAACACAACATTAGCAATGAATACACTGTACCCTCTGTGTCGTCTTTGTCCTTGATCTCCACTTTGCGGATGTGAAACTTTTCCTTCAGTTTGAAGTCCCCCGTGGGGTACGTTACTGAGGACCTCTTGATGTTTGGCTTACACAAAATGATCAGACCATCAAACAAGAATACGTGCCTCTCTGTCGGCTTCCCTTTCGCATGTTTCATCAGGACCCCATCTGGAAAAGTGGAAAATGTCAGCATGTGTTACAGTGTAAACAGGAAGAAATCAAGAAAAAAAATGAAGTAATTGTATTTGAATTTTTAAAAATTTTTTTACTTCTTTTCTAAATTTCATAGCTAAATTTTCTTTGTGTTTGTATTTGACTGATCCGAGATAATATTATTTGAAATTCCACTAGCAATATCATGCAAAATGGCAATTTATCCCTATAGAAATGTACATGTATTTGTAAGCATGTACAACTTTCAAGTATATCTTTAATTGACAAATTTCAAAATAAATTTTAAGTTTAATTTTTTATTGGTTTTGGGTTTTCTTTATATATATATATATACCTAGAATGAATTCACTACAGCTTTGCCAGATATCCTTGCCCTCCCAGCCGTCTATACTTTTCTGTAATTCAGACATTTTTTGCACAACCTGTTGTCTTCCTGTTCTGCCCTGTAACCGCAAGGAAGTTTCCCTACAAAAAGTAAAAATTTCTGGATTGAAGAATTCCATCAACACAACTTCTGCTTAAAAACATTCAGCGAGTTTAAAAATTCACAAACATCCACATGAATTTTACCAACCAATTTTGAAAATATCAATACAAGTTACTCAAAAATTGTATGCTTAATCATTGACATGAACTCACCAGGGTTTTGTTCTGGGAAGATTGCCATTTTTGATCTTGCTCTCCAAGACAGAACGAAGAGATGCTAACAACCCATTGGCCTGTTCTAGGAACTCTGAATCTTCGTTTTGACTCACATTTGTTAAACCCTGCAGGTGACATAAAAAAAATTTTAATTTCATCTTTGATTCTATACTTCATACGTTTTACATGAAATGCTTAGATTAAAAGAAGTATTTTATTCAAGTACATGTATATAAAAATACACTAAGAGGGATTGAACAGCAGGCAATATGCCTATATTAAATATGTTCTCTCCTAGAGTGAAACATGAAATGCTCGTTTAGTTCATCATAATAGTATTTGAATCGTAAAACTTACCTTAATGACTTCAAAATAGTGAAGGCAATGGTATATTGGCCCTAGTAAAAGCTTTGGCAAGACATATTTAACAGCATCTTTAAACCCATGACCCTCATCCTGAAACAAAATTCATACAGAATGTCATTATCATGGTTGTATAAGATATCTTTCTAACACAGTTGTGGTTAAAAGAAATGGAACATGTAGTTTTCAATTAGCCCTATTTTAAGTTTACCCACTATTAATGAGGGCGAATGTGGCAAACATAAAATGGGGCCAAAAAATGTCTCAGCGTATATACCCACTACACCTTTGCATCTTGGCATTTCCATACAAATTCTGCAGTGGCATTACTATGACTCTGACACACACACACACACTTTCTCTTTCTTTCTCTCTCTCTCTCTCTCTCTCTGGCTTAATAAAACACAAAACATAGACATAGTTTACTTATCAGTATATAAGTAACTACTGACCTCCAGAGTTTGGTTGAGATCACTTCTCTGCATCAAAGTGTACAGTCGTTCCTTCCCCCGGGGAGACAACATGTCATCCACATACTTCTCATACACACTGAACTCCTCCTCCTACAAAAAAAATAAATAAATAAACATTAGAAGTTCCTAGAAAATCCTAACAGAAAACATGAAACATTTTTATATGACTTATGTCATGCATCAAAAGAATTATAAATAAATTGAATCTAATCAATCTTTTATAGCAAGCATTGACAAATGCGTAACTCTAATTGTCGAAAGAGATTTATTTCAAAAATTCCCTGGGCTGCCTTTTACAATAGAACTTGTGACATATTCATAAATCTTATGTATTTACCGGTAAGTCTCATGGAATAATCCATGTTCAATTTTTTTTTTTAAATCTATTTATTTCAAACAATTTTAATAGCTACAAGAATGTTTTAACTGGCATTGTGTTGAAACTGTTGATTGTTGACGAATAATTAGCACTCATTAATTAGGTCTTAAGTTACAAGTTCTCTTGTATAAAGTTTCCTCTGGTCTCTACCTCTGCCATATCCAGGAAGCAGATGCCCACGGTCAGAGTCTCATTTTCAGCAGCAACCTCCATTTGTTCTTCCACAGAGCTCAGCAGATTCGCAGTGAATTCATAGATGTCCAAAATATTGCTGAATATTATCTCTAGATCCTGCAAAATACCACAAATAGATAGAGTGACAATGGGTTTTTTTTTTTATTAAACTATCCTACATCACATATCAAACTATTTTTTTCCCTCAAAATTGCTTACATGATCAGAGAAGTTAGGCAGGTTTTCATTTTAAAAATTGTATTTTCTTTTTTTTTGTGCTTTCGTAACTATCTAGTTAAGTTACCTCTATAATGCCTTGCTAGTTGTGAAATTTTTGGCAAATGTACCGTACAATGTCTTCCATTTTAAAAAAATTATTTCCCCCCCCCCCTTTAATAATGATATGGTGAATTTTAATTTCCATTACCTTGCTAGTTGGGAAATGCTTGACAAATGGAGCCCTAAACACTTTGATAATTTGACTAAGGTCCCTCATATACTGAGTCTCCTCAAAGATGAAGTCTTTGACGATGTCCTCATATGACTGGGCCTCGGTCCTCAAGCCAATGGGCTCCTCCACCAGGGGTAGTGAGACGTCCTCCTCTGAGGAAAACATGTCCATCAACACCTGTATAACAGGAACAAAATATACAATCAATGGTCAACCTATGGTCAATTCCGTTGCTTTTCAACACTAGAAATGATATTTTGGATGAATATATGAATAACAAAATTTAAAATCATTCATTAAAAATAACAATGTCAACTTTAAGCATAGAAAATCATAAAGAAAAATTCATGGTTAAAGAAAAAAATGATTCAGAAATAACATTTTTTCCAAAATCTAGGTAAATAAATAATGACTCTTGAATTTAATACATTGAACACTAAGAAATCCAATAGGGCTTCTGGCCAACATTAAGATACATACCATTATTTCTATGTTAAGGGAAAATCTAAACAACCAAGAGATATATAAGCAAGTAAATAAGGATTGGTTTTAACCCCACATAAGTAAAATCAACTCATCTATTAATAACCTTCTTACCCCCCTCCCTCCCCTTTCCTCCACCCCCAATTATCACATACACATGCATGGAAATAATATTGAGATAAATGTTTACCTGATCTGCACATATTGCCACTTTGATATCCTGATATGTGATCTCTGTGTGTTTGATATTCCTCACGTAATTACCAGTCAGCTACAACAAAGTGATACATAACTATATCATATAAAATCATACATGATAGTATTACTTGTGTCCAAATACCATACACAACAAAATATAAAAAAAAAAAACCATCCAAACAAAGGGTCACATTTTACCTTCTTCTTCAGGGTATTAATTTGACCCATAAAGAGGCCTACGTATTTTCCCAACGCGCCAAATCTCCACTCACTTTTCCTTGGCGTAGAATTCGTACAGTACAAGAACCCATTGTTCTTCAGATTTTTTAAATCATTGCTCATTTTAAGTCAAAACTGTGCATACAAAATTCTTGACAAAAATCTTTTGATTCATCTTTCATGTATTGATAAACACATTATGAAAGTTTTCTCTACATCCAAACCAAATAAAGGTCAACTCTGGGCCATAGTAATGTGGAATGTCTATTTACTAATCTATTTCAATATGTAAATGAAGAGGCATCCTGTGATTCATAGTCTGAATACAATGCAACTAATGTTTAATTATCAACCAATAGAAATCACAAGTTTTCAGATATTTATCTTCCTACTGCAACCAACCTACTAAACTGAAGACTCTGGAACAAGTTCAGAAATCTAGGCATTCAATTTGATGTCTAAAAATTCTAGGTATGTATTTTGTTTTTTCTTAAATTTTAATTTTTTTTTTTTGCTTTCCATATTTATAATACAGATAATAGTTTTAGGTAAAGCATATTTCTGAGTTCTTCCCCTTTGCTGCCAATCATTGAAATAATGAACATGAAAACATATACATGTACATGTAATTGTAATCACACAGTGTCATCAATTCCTTTACCTTAACATGGACCAAGTCACAATATGACAAAATATGGGTCGATAACCCTTATGGCTCAAATGAATCTAAACAATGCTACCAGCCCAAAATTAAAACCAATACCTATCCTTCCTGCTTCTGAGAGATATCTAGAGAGTTATCTGACCCCTACCTTGAGAATGTCAGCAGCAATATATTCCAGCACGGCCACAATGTACAGTGAGGCATTATACTCGATTTTGTATCCAAGGACATCCTGCAATGGAAGAGACAAACCATATAAAGATCAGCAGTTTTTATAAAAAATGTTCTATAATTCTGTAATTAAAAGAATGATCATTTCAATTGCAAGTTATGTAGAATGCACGCTCATATGTGTGTAATTGCCAAGTCTAACTGATATGTTCAAAATGTAAAGGATTGAAGGTCGGAGTTCATCAAATTAAGACTTCATAAATTGTATATTAAAATGCTTAACTGCAATAATTGGGTATACTAAGATGTTACAAAGGTTAAATGCAAAGAGATCATGCAAAACATTTTACTGTTGTAATATATTTTTTAAAAAATCATGCCAAAATTCAGTTTTAAGGTATCCCACTCCTCAATGTTCTTGAATCAAGAATTTCTTGAGAAGTGTATCATTGAAATCTGTAGACAAAACATACTTAAAAAATACAAAGATAATGGGGGGTCAGTGTTCATCCCTCTGCGTTATAATTTGACCTTTTTGCACCTAAAATGCAATTTCAGCCTGATTAGGATTTGTTGTCAGTATTTTTGATTAAGCAAACTTATTTCTTCAAATATTGTTTTTAATTATGCACAATGATCACACTGAATAGAGGAATTATGAAAAAAAATTGTATGAAGCTGCATACATTTTTGTGTGACCTTTTTGCACTTAAATTGGACAATTTCTATAATAGTTACAATTTGATTTGAAATAAAAACTTTTTGAATATCAAGAATTTTATAAGATTTAACCAGTTTGCCTAGATATGTATTCAGTATCATTTTGACATAATAAAACATGGGGGTCAGTGATGTCAAATTTTAGATATATGGCTTCTTGCAAAATTTGGCTTTAAAAAATTCAGACATATATATTTGCATGATTTTATGCTAAACGTCTATCACTCTCTCAAGATTTAATTTTGTACATGTCACACAGATCCTATAGAATATGTTACAAACCTATCAAATGTTAAAAATGAAGTATAATAAAAAGAAAAGTACATTGAAAATTCATAAAATTGCTTGTTTCTGTCATTTTCGTCTAAAAAACCCTCCGCACAAAAAAAAGTTCCCCCAAAAACTTGTTTGTTCTTGAATTCAAATGGATTTTCTTTATGAATGTTGTGTAATTATGAAATAATAATCTTTCTGTGATGATTAAATAAATAAAATCATATTCATTTAATATATAATGATCATCTGCGCAATGAAATCAAAACGTGAGGAGTGAGATACCTTAAATGTTTCCTTTCATCCCTTTTGCACCAGACACAAAATCAAATGAACAAACTTGAAGTTATTTGACCTTGACATCAAATGACTTAAATGTGTCATGGTCATGAAATTTCTCACGTTATGAACAACTTCTGTAAGCATAATATAAAACGGTCTGTTATTTCTGTGTAACAATTATGAACTGAAATTGGTGAGCAGACAAATATACACCATATTGGTTCATTGCATAGGCCAAAGACATTCAATGGCAAAAAATGGTCATGTCCCATTTCCTGGCTAAATTAAAAAAAAAAAAGAAAAGAAAAAAAGCCAGACAACAAAACCACCAATAATTATCACTAACAATGGATCCATATCCTTTGTATTAATAATGATAAAAGTCAGCAGCAGATGGTATACCCAAATAGTCTTTACAACAAAATATCCAATTCATAACAATAAAATATTTTTGGGAATAAGGAAAATTAAATATTTTACATCAATCCGCTGAGTAATCTGAAACCTACATTTGTGGCCTTATTGTTAATAAACATGTAACATTGTTTTCATTTCAAGGACAGTAAATTTTTTTTCTCTTCATGGGATAGTCCTCAAACAATGCAATGCCAGTTGGACTGTTGTACATCATGTAACAGTCTTTCTGACAGCTGTAAATCGTCATACATGTATTAAAAAAACCCAAAAGAATGCATCCCTTCCCTCTAGTCATCTGCTTCAACTTGAAACATACAGGACCAAAGCCATATATTCACATGGTTTCTTTACATTTTAATAAGGGTGTAAATCATCATATATTTTAGAAAGACAAAACAATACCCTACCTTCCCTCTCTAATCATCTGCTTCAATTTTAAACATTGTCTATTTGTACTTTTAATAATAAGGAAAATGAGAGCAGAACCTCTCATTTATATTTTTTCTGCCTTCTCTCATTTTACTTTTTTCTTCATTTTCTATCAAAAAGTTGATGGGAAAAAAGTTTTATTTTTTAACTTTTTAATTATGGAAATCTACAAAATTTGTGACTATATATATAAAGACCCATCCATTTCTTATTATATCATCATGTGAGCAGTCCCGTTTGCAGGTTAAGTGGTCTACGTAACATCGTAACATTGTGAGTGGAGCAGACGTCAATGCTGACCTTAACCCCCGTGTATCGCTCGGAGCAGACCAAGTGATTGTATTTGATGTGGAGGAAGAGGAAGTTTACACATGACAACTATTTAACCACACACATCAACTGTAGATGGTGATAAGACAGAGTATACCCTTCCTCTGCAGAACACTAGCATCCTGTCCCCTTAAGTGCACTTTTCTGATGTCTTTTTTTTTATCTTGGCATGTCAACAAACCATCTATTTCTTGGGCAACAAACATTACTTTGTCTCTTATGTAAAATGAATTTATATAATATACTGTATATTTGTTTTAGATACGGATCTTCAAAAATATATTCAGATAACATTTTTTAAATTTTAAAAAATATGAAGGTCTTAATATGTAGTACTTTAATGCTTGAAGTATATTACATCTTAATACATGTAATGCCTTTTTCACTAATAACTAGACATCATTGAAATGGATATCATATTAAAACGGCACCACTTTAATAATGGTCATTAATGGACGTTACCATTAAAATAATTTTAGAAGACTAAACTTCTTACTTACAGCTTTACCTCAAGATAATAGCATATTTTTTTTCCAACAAGCACTCTGTGGTGAAGTAAATGGCAGATAAGGCCAAGGGGATAGAAAGTACAAGGACCAAATGAGAATTTTACAAAGTAGTCTGCTATGACCTTGACATATGACCTAGAAATTTGGTTCATGGTTACTGCAAATCCTTTACTTACAGGCATACATCTGGTAGGTTGGACCAAGGGTAGAGAAAATATGGTTAAAATATGGGTTTCAAAGACATTTTTACTTTTGACCTGGAAACTTAGTACAAGGTCACTGCACACCTTTTACTCTCAAGCTCTCTTTAAATGAAGAAAAGGAGCTGAGGTGAGAGAAAATATTGTCCTGAAACTGATTGTTCAGATAGGTCTACGACCTTGACCTTTGACCTAGACACTTAAATCAGAGTCTTAGCACACCCTTCACCCAAAGGCACTCTGTGGGTGTAATTTGAGCCGGACTATGCCAAAGGTAGGTAAATTTGAATCTATAACAAGTCAAATGGGCAGAAGGAGGAACGTATAGACTAATCACTATAAAGCATGATAGAGTGCCCCTAATGATTTATAGTTAAAACAAAATTATAGTTTGACGTACAATTCTGTACTAACAAGGTAAAGTCATACTAGTTTGACGTCATATTGAAAACCAAAATTGATTGTAGCATGTGGGATTTACTTTTCACAAAGAAAATGGCCATGCAGTAATACTCCTTTGCAAGGAAAATTGATGGAAGTTCTGGGAAATATGATGCAACATCAATTATTTAAAAAATGTTGTGATATTTAATTGCCCTGCAAAAGAGCACTACTGGTTATCGTGAAAAGGTTAATGAGACAGAAAGCATATTTGAAAGTTCAACATGAAATAACATTTGTAATTTGCAGATAACATTAATAAAATATTTTTGATGGGCATAGCACTGTTTAAATATATGTCAGCAATTTCCACATAAGTGTATATGGAAAATTAAATATCAATATCAATATCCTAGGTAAAAAAGATTATAAAGAAACTTAGGCCACATAAAATTAATTTTTAGATTCTCATCCCCGCCTGCCCTTCTGAAAATGGCCCGCCCCGATACATTTTATTTTATTTTGAAAAAAAAATTGTGTGAAAAAAAAATTCGGGAAAAAAAATCGGGCTCGGTATTCAAAAAATTGAAAACATTTTAATGGCTGCCTAAACATGTGGATTACCGTTTGATTTCAGTCATGTTTGTTATCATAAGGATATAAAAGTCTTCATGCATTACCAGTTAAGTCGAAATAAAATGGAATTAAAAGATTACATGTGAGTTTGTGTACTCATATTAGCATTAACAACTTAAAAGAATAGAGCAGTTGTTATTTCTAGAACATGAACGGTGAAAAGGGTGTTTTTATAAAAATAAAAAATAATAAATAAAATCCGCCCACCCGCCCCATATTTTTTGCAAATTAGGATGAGAATCTAAATATTAATTTTATATGGCCTTATGTTTTTCAAAAATATTCATATTGAGAATTTGGTCTTTAATGAATTGTAGATAGGAAAAGATTACATAAATTATATAAAATTATAAATCATGAAGAAGTTTAAGTCTCTCACTGAATATTTATACTTGAATGATACTCTATAAGACCCTGCTATACCAAATATAATGGGACCTAAGTTTATCTGTAATTTCAGAACCTAAACTTAAGTCAAAATTTCAGTCATTCTCCATGACCTCCAAATGCTTATAAATTAACAGATTGTCACCTCAAATGTGATAGACAGGAGAGAGAAACATTCCTAAGTTGCATTTTGAATCTGAATAACATGTTTTGGTTCATAAAGAATGAAAATTATACTTAAACATTATATATTTGTTCTTAATCACTAAATTCATACTGATGTGACATCTGTGCATTTACATGTAGTATGTACAAAATGTATGTACTTTATTTTTTCCAATATTAGGGTATGCCTTTTTATTGGTAATGACTACAGCTGAACATTTATATACCTGCATTTGTCCTAGCTTGAATGTGTCAGTTTATTGGTTTATAAATGCAGTAGTTCTTCCAGATGAAATTTCATCTGCACACCATGCATGCACACTTTTCAAGAGACATATGCTGGTCATAAATCCAGCTACTTGATTTCCAAGTGCTCTAATTTTGTTTTATATCACGCATCATATGAATGTCTTATATCATTCTTTTAAAAACCTGGTTGAAGTTTTTGTGTTTTTTCATTTATTTTATTTATTTATTTATTTATTTATTTATTTATTTTTTTTGGGGGGGGGGGGGGGTTAATTTGATTTTTTTGGAGAGGGTCTGGTGGGGGGTTGGAATTAAACAGTTTCTGAATGTATTTTAATGTGTTATGTATGTGCATTTATTAATTGAATTTGAATCGTTAATAAATAAATTACCCCTTTAAAAATTGCCAAGACCTTTACCGTGTTTACCTTCTTCATGACAACAACTGTAATGATATACCTAAAATGCACTTACATATGCATTTGAATGAAAAAAAAGCTGTAACTTGTATAGCATTTTGTTTGGAATCATATTAAAATACCATTGATGTATCCTGTTGATAAACATAAATATCTAAATACAGTCAAACCTTGTTATCTTGAACTCCATGCAACAAAGAAAAAACTTTTACTTTCCAAAGGATTTGAGATATGGGGGTAAAATAATTCATATAATAGTACATGTAGGTTGGATCTTCCAACTCACTTTGTCATATCCATGGTATATTCAAGATATCAATGTTCAAGATATTGAGGTAAAATTATTGAAAGAATAATTTGTTCAGACTTCCAAATCACTTGGACAAATCCATGGTATTTGAGATACCAATGTTCAATATACCAAATTGTTCCAAAAAAAAAGACAGAATACTTTGAGATCTAAATGAACTATTATTACTTGTATAATACTTATACAGATCATGATACCATCTTTGTATTTGTATTAGCTACTTTTATGACTACATATTATATGTATATTGTTAATATGTTATGACATACTGATGTACATTTGCCCGGCTGTTACATGTTCACGTATGTGTATGGACTATTTTGTATGTAGAATCTCTCTTTTAGACATTTCTCTCTAATAACTATAATCTTGTATGCCCTATGGGCCCAAAATTGGAAATAAAACTAAAACTGTTCAAGACACCAAAGTTCAACTGTATGATTTATACCTTCACAAGCTGTATAATTTATACCTTAACAAGAGCTTGATGGATTTTGTCCACAGGAAGAACGATGTTGGAATTCTTTTTGCCCTTCTCCAGAGCTGTGTTGGCGTCCCTGTTGGCCCACTTGTCGATGGGGTCCGGGAACGTCTTGTTGACCCGCTCAGTCACGTCCTGAACAGAGTGGGGCTGGCAGGCACACAGCGTGCCGAGAAGGCTGATGATCAGGCTTTCTATGTACTCTAAGGCATCCTCTTTTGCAATCAGTGAGGGGTGGACTTGGTGCAGAACCTGTCAATGAATGACAAAGGTAAAGAAGTAAAGTTACATTTGGTCGAAATTTCACATAAACCTTTTTTTTCACAAATCAATAATCAAATATGTAATGTATAATATATCAATAACCATGCTATAAACTTGTAAAGAGAAACTGTCAATATTTTAGAAAATAATCAGTTATCAATTTCTAAGTTAAGACACTAATTAACATGATTAAGACACGTATAAGCATGATAAGTGTGGAGATTATTGTTTTTCATATCTGCACAATAACTATCAATTAACCTTTCTAAAATTTTAATGAACTTTGTTTTCAAGATGGAAGGAGAAAAGAAGATGAATATTATATAATCCACGAAAACTCAGTCACACAATGTAAGCATTCATTTATTTATTTTTTTAAACTGTACATCTTTTTTTCAATATCATATCCATGTTCATTGGTCATTCAATAAATTGAAAGTGACCTCTACATTAAAAAAAAAATATGGTTTGAGCATCAAAGTCAAGTGAGCTTATGCAACTTCTGTATCTCACCTAAAAGCCTTGAGCCAGACCAAAAGATTTTTCTACCTGGAGCTAGCAGGGGCTAAAAGTCAACAGGGAAGAGAGATATCTTCTACTGATTTATTAAATGCTTTGAAAGAACTTCAAGATATACAAAAATCCAGCTCATTTCCTACAAACCAGCTATACTCTGTCCCAATTTTTTTGCTTTCATCACTTTTTGCTTAATATTTCAAAAACCATAAATATCTTTGTGCCCAAACTACTTCCATGAATGAAAAAAGTCCAGATTTTCTGTTTTGAAACACCCTCTCTACTGCTTCTGGTTTCAATATATACCCAACCAAAATATAGAAAGTCTACGGGGATTTTGCATTGCAAACGACATGAGAAGTACTCGGATGATAACATTGAAAAATTGTGCGAGGTTTCCCCGAGTACTTCTGTATGGGGAAAAAATGTAAAAATTACTCATTATAAAATCTCATTAAGAAATTTGTTGTCATTCATGTTAATTTCTCCGGGTAAAAATAGATAAAGTGTCAATGAAGAAATGTTGGATTTTTACCCTTGTGTTGATTTTAAATGTACTTCTTTTACATGTATGTGTATTCTTGTTAAAAATCGTCAAAAAGTGATGAAAACAGTAACCTGGAACAGAGTATAGCTTCTTACCTCTTTCAAAAGTACATGTAATACATCCTAAACTCTATCTTTTAGCAAGCAAAGACAAAAACAGAGTCATACTACTGACCGATACCAACAACTTTTGTATGTAATTGAAAATATGTGACAAAACAGAATGTCAAGAAACTCTGACAGTCTGATCAGTGTAATGTTTTGTTGATACCATAATTCTTTTAAAAAAATTACGACAATTGTGTTGACAAAAGGAAAGTAACGTACATTTCCTAATTTGAACTGCGAAAGAAGAACCCTTTTCAGTCTTATCATTATAAAATATAGATATCCATAGAATATAAATTCTGAAGACTAATATAAGATGAATACAATAAATATTATATTGTATTCCAAAAACTTACATTTTCAAGAGCTTGGACAAAAATACCCTTCCACTCTTGTGCGTTGAAGTTTTCAGGAAGACTTGGAGGAAACATTCCTGATGTTTATTATTGATCCTTAATTGACAAGTTCATGAAACCATGATGACTTATTGTTTCTTTTTGCATAAATATTCTACAGAAGTGAATAAGCCAACATGACCTTCAACTTCGCACAAATTGTGTATATTTATGTTGTAAATCAGACAACTGCCTTGTGGCAGTTGCATACATAGTGACTCTAAAAACAATATACATCACATTTTGTAACCACGACTGCTATAACAATGAGATAAAATTGCCTTTTCGATAGAGCTTCCGCAAATCCTGAACAGGAAGTTAATTTGTCAAGTGCTACTGCGCATGCTTCGCACCTGACCTCCTAAAATCTTTTATTATTGATTTTTTTTTCTTCATGTGAACATTTAGAAAACCAAAGAATTCCTAAATATGTGCCCTTAAACGCAAAAATAGTATAATACTTTTGAAAAAACTTATTTAAACCGTTCAAACGGCTTCCTTTTTGGAAATAAACATCACGATTCTATTCGGAGTAATTTACTATCGGTAAATCCCGAAACACTCCGGTAGCTGGTGAGAGAGATTTGACATGACAAGCGGGGAGGAACAACGTCAAGTAATATTGGCGCTGGGCAAATCCTTCGCACAGTGCACAGATTTCGATTTATGGGGACAGCCTATTGAAGCTATAGATGGCTACAAAAGGTGATTTTTTTTGTTTGAATGAATAAATATAATGAGGTGAACGGCCATGGTATTTGTCCACATGTAAAATGCATATAGGCTACCTGTATACACCTGTGTTTGTTATGAGAGAAAAGGAGTTATGTATGTGATAATATGTACAAATTTTCATGTAAGTAGTATTAATTACAATTTTTCTTTAATCTAATGTCCTAATCTAATTTGCTATGTATGCTTAAAGCCCTGGGGCACAGATATTTGCATGCACGTAATGGGATATGGCAGAAATGATAACCAGACCGAGATTTAAATAATTTTTAATGGTATTCCCCCTGAATCTTTGGTCTAGTTCTCTACCAACTGAGAAATCTGGCACCGGCCATTGAACCAGTTTGACGGTGCTACATTCCTTGGGTTCCCTTGTAAATGATCTTAAATTCAGTCCTTGAAAATCAACAATCCTAGCACAGTTCTTTCCCCTTGCAGGAGTTAACCTGTTAATTCTAGGTGTTGGTCTGATCATAGCACCAAATGTAACAGGATGGGGGAAAAAATGATGGACCAGACCAAGATTCAAATTTAACCCAGGCCCCATCTCCAGTCAGGCGGTCTACCAACTGAGCTACATGTATATCTGGCGCTGACAAACTGGTCCGACCATCACAAAATAATGCATGGATGATATTCGTACAATGTGCTTATGTGTACAGTACCTATAGTCTTAGAGTCTTAAGAACGAAAGAGGATTTTGCTTAATTGTGCAATAGGGTTGACACAAAAGGATTTGATTTAACCATACCTTTGACTCTGAATGAGTTGACAAATTTATATAAAGCTGTGCAAGCTGTTTATTTTGTGTAGTGCTTTTAGCTGACCTCTTCAGCAACTAAGATCAAATTACCTAAAATGTTCGTATAATCCACTGGTACCTTATATTGTCAATGACAAAATAAAAAATGTTTAACCTTAAGAAAAATGTTATTGGCCTGGATGATATCTCACAATTCTAAGTACAATTCTAAGTACAAAATTTACATTCTTGTAATGTGATAAATAACACTAGTGTCCGAAAGGCAGACATATTCTATCAATAAATTCATTTAAAACATCATGTCATTTTAATGAAAATTTGTCTGTTCACAGGTAACTGACATATTTGTTAACATTTGCAGGCTTTCAAAACAACTTGATGATCTTGCCAATGCAGATTCTTCTTTATTCTCAGACGAACAAAAGGTATGTTGAACACCATTCAGGAGCTACCAGTACATGTGATACCCTTTTTTTCCTTTAAATTTTAAATGAATCATTAGTTATATATCATATCTTGCTCTACCTGCCATGAGATGTCATTTAAGGTACCTCACTACATCAAGGCTTATAATACTTTTTATGACACTACATCACAGGATGGCGATTTAAATGTTTTGTGAAATTGTTTATATCAAACGATTTGATTAAATATCACTATAGCTATGGCTAATGTATCTGGCTTATGAACCGCATATTCCAAGTTCAAATCCGCCTAAGACTTTTGTTCATATTTATATATCGTATTCTGCTGATTTAAGAAACATTTTTAAGGTGTAGTCCGCCACCTTAAGTGGATGCTGCATGCAGTTCAATTCTGATGCATGCATAGTTTTAAAACATTGTTGACTAATTTGAAATGCATTTTTTCACACTTCCAAACTTTGCAGAAAGTCCTGAGGAAGATTGGGATATGCTTGGATCTGAGATGCAAAGCTTTACAGGTGGGTACATGTGTTCTAGCTTGTTCAGAAAATTTGTTTATCAGAAATTCTGAGAAACCGATAATTACCCATTTCATAAAATGGAAATTTATGAAACCTTTTTCATTTGCTCTCTAATTTTGCCTTTCCTTCTTTGAATTATTTGGTATTACCGGGTAAGTAGTTATAGGACATGGCTATATCCATGTAATATAATGTTGATAAAAAGAGCAGGTTTTTTTTAACCATCAGATTTGATGAAGTAGCTTGTATTGATTGGGTTTTTTTTATATTTTCAAAAGGCACCAGATACTGTCAATGGAATACTTTTAGATGACTTGAAGAAAATAGGAAATAGTAAGTAACCTATCTTCTAAGACACAAAAACTTTCTACTGTATTGATAAATTTTATTGCCACATTGAAAACTAATTTTTCTTTTCAGTCATTTAAAACAACAATGAGTTATTCCCCTTTAACTCATTTCCAGCTGCCATACTTCATATTGAAAAATCTATAGATTAAATTTTTTACCTTAGAAAAAAAAAATCAGAAAAAATACACCTGGTTGTGCATGAACTTCAAGAACCTTACATTGTTTTTTAGCTTTAGACAGCATTTTGAACCAGAGGTGTCGAGATTTCCCTGTAGATGTGATAGCAGCTCAGCTCCAGACTCGAACTCTTCCTAATTCTCAGAACAGGTGTGTGTGCTGTACTAATGATCCAATGTAAAATGCAGATATATTTTATAACGAAAAATGAAAGATTTGAAACATCTTAATTTGCTTTTGTGATGCATTCATTACAAAGAAACTAGCATTAAAACACTCTGCGACAGCATACCCAGTAGTTTGTTTACACAAGATTCCTCTCAGACTGGTGTTTAGGTTTTTTCTGTAAAATGAAATTATATATTTTCGAACTACCAGCCAAGATTTTGGCTGCAGTGATTTCATTGGCTAATTGAAAGGTCGTTATGAGGTGACTCTGTATGGGAAGTTGTATAGCTTACCGTAGAGGAGCATATTTTAATTAGATCAAAACATTTCCCCTCTTAAATTTATTGGTTTGTTTTTTCCTGCCAATTTACTGATGTAATTTAGACATGAATATCTGTAGGTGTATACCCGGTAAATGTAAAATAATATGAACTATTTCAGAGCCCAAGAGAGTGATGATTTGGATGAAGACAAACAGGGATCTAGAGGTACGTATAGGAGTGTACCAAAGATCAGTAGAGGATAGTCAATATGATAAACTGTAATGATAAACAGTAAACTGTAATGGTTTACTTGCCATATAGAAATAAGTCCTTTTAAATTAGGCACAAGCAGTGTTATTCTTGTATAAAACTTGTGAAATTTGTTGAATTTTCTTGTGGGTACATGAATTATTTTGAATCTTGAGGTATTTTTTTTGTAATTATGACATTTAACTTAATATGTTCAGTTGATTTTTTAAACTTAAATGCTTCAATAATTGAGCTAAACATGTTGTATTGCTGTTAACTTTAACAATTTTAATTTTTTAAACTCGATGTTTTCTTATTTATGAAAGTGTGAAAAAATACTTAATACTTGACGTCCAAAATTTAAGTACCGTAAACAATTTTTACACTTAATACTTTAGCAAAAGGGAGCTTGCTGCCAAGACCTTTAGCTTACAGTGGAATGAAAGTCCTTACTGTAAAGATAGAAAAAATAGGACTGAAAGATGCCACCCAGTTCATCGAGCCCTATATCACAGTTTCAGTGAAAGGTGAGTTACTTTACTGTCTAAGAAATTTAGGGTTCCTTAAGGTGCAGTCACACGACACGATTTTTCATCCGATTTTCTCATCCGATTCTCTTTCAACTAAAATCGTACCATGTGACCACCTAAGTCAAAAGGAAAGTCTGAAAGTCAATTGAAAATCTTGTGTCCGACTGTCAATCGACTCTCTGGTGAGAATCATGACAATGACTTTTCCCAAATAATAATAATATTGAATAGATTTTATAAATTGAAATTGTAAAATTGTATTGTGTGACCACCTCAACAATCAACTCCAATCAACTTACCTGAGCAAGTCGATTGAAATTCAGATGCAAAATCGCATCGTGTGACCACACCTTACGTCCTTATATTATAAGACTTTTGTATATATTCGTATTGCATCTCTGTTCAGGGGTTCATTAAAAATCCTGTACTGTTGACTCCCAATCTGTCTGTCCTATATAATTTTCTGGAATATATTTTGTTCCCTTAAATTTGGTCAATCTGTCTCAAACTTCATCCACATTGTGCATTTGTTGAAATTTCTAGATTGAAGGTCAAAAAATAAATCTCTGTATAAAGTCCTTATCTTAGGTGTACTGTTATTGAGCACACTGATAAAACTTGTGTTAATCCATCTCAACAATTCCAGATATGATGGGAGCAGACCTGACAACATCACAGGACACACCAGTAGCTACAAAAAAAGAGAACAAATGTATTGTTTTTAATGAAGAGGTTCACATCCAGAAATCCTTGGAAAGTCTTCCTAATGGTAAGTCAAAAGGAATGCATCTGCTGTTGTATTATGATTTTAAGACAATAGAAAAATGATAAAAGATAAAAAGAAAAGAAATAATTATATAATATTATACAGAAGTGTAAAATATAACATTTCACTTCCTTTTATGGCTTATGAGGAGGAGTGTAGTGATAAAAATGGTGACATGATATGGTAAAAATGGAACATTTTTCTTAACAGCAAAGGGATATTTTGATGATTCTATTGGTAAAGTGGTTATATAGTTCACTAGTGCACTAGAGTACAGTTTTATTTTCAGCATACATGTACATGTACATTGCTGGTAAGAATACATGTTGTGTAGGTGGATATTAAGTACGGTGCACTTAACGTTCTGGTGAAAGAAACTTTTGATGCCCCACCAGAGGGTTCATTGTTTATGAGCACTTGTCAGTTGGTCCGTTGGTAGATAAAGTAATTCCAATCAATATTTTAAGAACTTTTTGCTGATCAGACAAACTTTGTTGACACATTGGTACCTTATAAGGAGTAGGTGACCCCTATTGATTTTGAGGTCTTGAGGTCAGAGGCCAAGCACCAAACTACACTTAACATAGGAAGATGTTGTCTGCTCATTATGTTGAGAAACATTTGCTTGTCCACTGTGAAAAAATTTAACCATTTTCAATATTGTGGAGTAGGGCGCATTTTCATTGAGGGAGGAGGGCACATACCGGTGTCATATAATATTTTGAACCCCGCAATATATTGAACCCCCCTCTGCTTTTCATTTGCTATTGGAGAGGGGGTTCAAAATATCATGGCCGCGTTATATTGAACCCCTCTCCTGTTTCCAATCTCATTGGAGAGGGGGTTCAAAATATTATGGCCCATTATATTGAAACCCCCCTCTTATTTTTGTTACTATTGGAGAGGGGTTCAAAATATTATGGCCGCGATAAATTGAACCCCCCTCTATTTTACATTGCTATTGGAGAGGGGGTTCAAAATATTATGGCTGCGATATATTGAACCCCCTTCTATTTCCAATTCCCATAGGAGAGGGGGTTCAAAATATTATGGCCGCGATATATTGAACCCACCTCTAATTTTCATTGCTGTTGGAGAGGGGGTTCAAAATATTATGGCTGCGATATATTGAACCCCTCTCTCCTTTTCAATTGCTCTTGGAGAGGGGGTTCAAAATATTATGGCCGCGATATTTTGAACCCCCTCTAATTTTTGTTACTATTGGAGAGGGGGTTCAAAATATTATGGCTGCAATATATTGAACCCCCCTCTAATTTTTTGCTCACCTAGATGAAGTCGGGGGAAGCTTATGCTATACCCCCGGCATGAAAAAACTGGTACTGTGAAAAAATTTAACCATTTTCAATATTGTTGAGGAGGGCGCATTTTCATTGAGGGAGGAGGGCACATACCGGTGTCATATAATATTTTGAACCCCGCGATATATTGAACCCCCCTCTGCTTTTCATTTGCTATTTAGCTCACCTAGATGAAGTCGGGGGAAGCTTATGCTATACCCCCGGCGTCGGCGTCAGCGTCTGGACCTGGTTAAGGTTTTTGTTGCAGGTCCTGTATCTAAGTTTTTACTTGTCTTATCTTCACCAAACTTGCATGGATCATGCATCTAGACCTACTTATGGACTTGAAAGACTTGGATGCTGAATCTGGGCCATGAATTTCAGATGCTGGAGGACTTTAAGGTTTTTGGAGCAGGTTAAAGTTTTTGGTGCAGGTGCCCTTTGGTGGCCATTTCTAAGTTACTACTGGTCCTAAATTCACTAAACTTGCATGGATGGTGCGTCATACGATACTAATGCTCTTGACAGACTTGAATGCTGAATCTGAGTCATATGTTTTGAGGTTAAGGTTTTTTGAGCTGGTTAAAGTTTTTGGTGCAGGTGCCCTCTGATAATTATATCTTAATTATTACTGGTCCTAACTTCACCAAACTTGCATGGATGGTGCGTCATATGATACTGATGCACTCGGAAGGCTTGAATGCTGAATCTGAGCCATAGGTTTTGGATGCTGAATGAGGTTAAGGTTTTCTGAGCTGGTTAAAGTTTTTGGAGCAGCTGCCCTTTGATGATTATATCTTAGTTATTACTGGTCCTAACTTCACCAAACCTGCATGAATGGTGCGTCTTATGATACTTATGCACTCGGGAGGCTTGAATGCTGAATCTGAGCCATAGGTTTATATCTTAGTTATTACTGGTCCTAACTTCACCAAACTTCTATGGATGGTGCGTCTTATGATACTTATGCACTTGAGATGCTTGAATACTGAATCTGAGCCATAGGTTTTGGATGCTGAATGAGGTTAGGGTTTGAGCTGGTTAAAGTTTTTAGAGCAGGTGCCCTATGATAGACAAATCTTAGTTATTATTGGTTCAGTCTTTATCAAATTTGAAAAGATGATGCACCTTGTGATTTTGATGCACTCTACAGGCAAGGATGCTGAATCAGAGCCATAGGTTTCAGATGCTGGAGGAGGTTTAGTTTTTTGGAACAGGTCACATGTTTAATAGATAATAGTACTATTTCTAACTTGCATGGTTGATTTAACTATAATATAAATGAATCGCAGAGGTAGCTTCAGATACAGAGCCTGATCTCCATTATCAAGGATGCTTAACAAAAATGCCTACCTTACTCAAACTTGCTTGATAGATGTGTTTGTTGTTAAATGATATTACATGATTTTTATAATACATTTTATAATATATATTGTATGATATGGTACACAATTGTATTATATGATACAAAATTATATCATATAATATTATATTTTTAAAAAATATAATGATACAATGTAATATTGTATTAAACTTTTTGTATATCATGATATCATATTGTATCATATGATATTGTTATATATTATATTGTATATTATAATACAATATTGTATAATATTATATTGTATTATATAATATAGTATTGTATCACATGATATTGTAATATATAATATTGTATCATGTAATACAATATTGTATTATATATAATATTTTGTTTTCCCTCAGACTGAAATGTCACACTTTCATTGGTTTAAACATAGCACGTGACTGCCTCAGATATCTCTATGTCGGTTCAGTGAGAATTAATATTAGGCAACATGGCCATCGTTGGCCAACGCTTCCCTACTCATCTCGTCATTTTATATTATTTAACACAGAAACTGCATGCCGTAAGCTCTTAAAATTTTTGCCCTTTGAAATTCTTTAAAATTAGAGTGGTTGCCCTGTGATATTTTGATGTCACGTTGTGTTTGGATCATAACATAATAGCAGCGTCGAGATTAGGTCAAATCTCTGCAGAGGAAAGGGAGAAAACATTTAAAATTGAATAGCAGCAAAACATTGTAATTAAGCATGGGTGAAGTGAAGATTTTCAAAGAGAATTTGAAAGATGAAATTGATAATTTTGAAGAGTTTAAATGAGTTGAATTGGACGAGATGTTAGGCAATTTGTACATGGGTTTGCATAGATCATCGCTTTTGCCTCACCATCTATGAGATTGATCAACCCGATATATTTCTGTAGTCAGTCAGTAACAAACCTAATAAGTAATATTGTTTTCCTTCGGACTGAAATGCCACACTTTCATTGGTTTAAACATAGCACGAGATTGCCTCATATATCTCTAGTATGTAGGTTCGGTGAGGATTAATATTAGGCAATATGGCCCTCATTGGCTGCCGCTTCGCCTACTCATCTCGACATTTCATATTATTTAACACAGAAACCGTGTTCCGTAAGTTCTTAAAATATTTAGAGTAGTTGCCCTTTGAAATTCTTTAAAATTAGAGTATTTGCCCTTTGAATATTGACGTCACATTGTTTTGTCTGCAGCAAAACAAAATGGAGCATCGAAAATTGCTCAAATATCTGCAGAGGAAAGGGAAAAAATCGTTTAAAATTGAATAGCAACAAAATCTTGTAAGAAAACATTCCTGAAGCGAAGATTTTCAAAGAGTATTTAAAAGGTGAGATTAATATTTTGAAGAGTTTAAATGAGTTAAATTGGACGAGATGTTAGGCAACTTGCATACATGGATTTGCATAGATCATCGCTTTTGTGAATAAATGTGTCACTTGATAGTCGTCAGGAAAACAAAACACTTATTAGGTTTGTTACTGACTCACTACAGAAATATATGGGGTTGATCAATCTCATAGACGGCTCGGCTTCGCCTCGCCATCTATGAGATCGATCAACCCGATATATTTCTGTAGTGAGTCAGTAGCAAACCTAATAAGTAATAGTATCATATGAAAAAATATGGTATAATTTGATATTGTATTTTAAAATATATTATTGTATCACATAATATTGTATCATATGAGAATGTAAAATATAATATTGTATCATATGATATGATATTGAATAATATATTGTATCATATAATATATATTTTATGATATGATATTGTATCATATGATATTGTATAATAAGATATGATACAATGTTGTATCAAATTATATTGTATCATATACAATATCATATGATACAAGATCATTATTTATAACACGATTTCATATTAAATCATACAATATAATATCATATGTTACTGTAACAATATTGTGATGTATTATGTGATGTGATATTGTATCATATGATACTATATAATATTATGTTATGATATTGTTTTATGCGATAAAATACAAAAATTTATAATAATACGATATAATGCCATATCATTTTATAATACAATATCATATCTTGATACAATGTCATATGTAATATTATCATGAAGTTTTATTATGTATTACAGTATTATATTGTATCATATGATATATCTTATGACACAATATTGTATAGTATCTCAGGATGCAATATCGTATTTTATATTACAGTGTACTGTATTGATTAATATTGTTTCTTACAATTCTGTATGAAATTAACATTTGATTATCAAACAACTTTTTAACATATGATATACGATACTGTATCAAACCACACTACAGTATCGGTGAATATCCAAGATCATTAACTATGATTTTCATATAATATGATAAAGGTGCTTTCATAAATGTGATGCCCCGTCTCGATGAGCTTTGTAATCTGTGATTACCTCTGTTTATTGCTATTGGAGAGGGAGTTCAAAATATTATGGCCGCGATATATTGAAGCCCCCTCCTAAATCCGATTCCCACTGGAGAGGCGGTTCAAAATATTATGGCTTTGATATATTGAACCCCCCTCCAATTTTCAATTCCAATTGGAAAGGGGGTTCAAAATATTATGGCCGCAATATATTGAACCCCCCTCTAATTTTTTTTGCTTTTGGAGAGGGGGTTCAAAATATTATGGCCGCAATATATTGAACCCCCCTCTAATTTTTTTTGCTTTTGGAGAGGGGGTTCAAAATATTATGGCCGCAATATATTGAACCCCCCTCTAATTTTTTTTGCTTTTGGAGAGGGGGTTCAAAATATTATGGCCGCGATATATTGAAACCCCCTCTAATTTTTTGTTACTATTGGAGAGGGGTTCAAAATATTATTGCCGCGATATATTGAAACCCCTCTCCAATGAAATTGGAATAAGGAGGGGGGTTCAATATATCGCTGCCATAATATTTTGAACCCCCTCTCCAATAGCAATGAAAATCAGAGGGGGGTTCAATATATCGCAGCCATGATATTTTGAACCCCTTCTCCAATGGGTTTTGAAATAGGAGGAGGGTTCAATATATCGCGGCCATAATATTTTGAACCCCTATCCAATAGCAATTGAAAAGCAGAGGGGGGTTCAATATATCACGGCCATAATATATGGAACCTTGGGTTGAATATTTTATAGGTGGGTTCAATATTTCGCAGCAATATATCAAACCCGGGTTCATGATATCGCATAATATATTGAACCAGGGTTAAATATTTCGCGCTATCCAAATAATATATGACACTGGTATTTCTTAAACATGTCTTTATTATATGGTGTAGATGAAAGCATTTGTTTGTCTTTTTCTGTAGGAAGGGAAATTTTTTTCTTTATTGACCAGTTTAACTTTTATTTTACTAACTTTTTTAATGATGTTGAGATATGTTAGGATTGTAGTTTTATATGGTTTAGTCTAAAATATAAAGGTATTATCATAATTTCCTAATAATACATTGTTAATCTTCTTGTACAAGCCATATCAATAACATTTTTGCAGTATGTATTCATACCTATAGCTTTTCCCCATAATATATACTTGATAAATTCTTAAATTAGTTTCATTTTTTGCAGGGTTTTCAATATTTTTTGAGTTCAAACATTTTAAACCAAAGAAAAACATCATTAGTACAAAGTGCTGGGCATTTATGGAGAAAGATGAGATTAAAGAAGGCCCTGTGGCTCTAGAGCTGTAAGTATTTGTCAATTATCATACTCTTTTTGAGGAATGTCATACTAAGTGTTTATCTTTTTTTTTCTTTGGTCCATTTAATTAATAATTATGTTTTGGCAATTACATGTAATACTGCACTCATGAGTCATGTTTAACATAAAGGCTACAGACACCTGAAGTAAAAACACTGCTTTTACAATTGTTATAATAATAGTACATGTAAACGAATAGTATATGTAATTGCTGTCATATAATATGAGAATACATAGCCAAAGATGAAGGAAGGGGTCAGTTGATCTCTTCCTAAAACTGTATTCCTTACTGTATCAACTGCATGATATTGCTTTGCTTTATTTTGACAGATACCAGAAGCCTGCTGATTACAAAAGGAAACACATCAAATTGTTAACGGTCAAGCCTCTTTATCTCCACCTTAAAGTCATTTTCAATACATAATGAAAGAATACTGCATCTATCGCTTCCGCGTAAAGCCAAATATAAAGAGACCTATTTGTTACAGAAAGCTTTTTGAAGGTATTTATTTTTGTTGATGGATTTTGTGTTTTGTGAGATTTCAATTTTTTTTACTTTTTATCAACTGGGAATGGTGGATTTATATCTATTTTGGAAAATTACAGGGTTTTTATTTATCATATATGTTTCAATAATTTTTTAGTGCATTTTTTTTTTTTGTGTGGAAATTAATATTCAGTTTATGTGACTGTTAATTGATACATGTAAATGTACAGAACATGTTCAGGAAATGTAAAGGTTACAATTTGTTCATTACTACAGTAGATGAAATACTAGTACCAGGTCAATAAAATCATACTAGATGTATTTAACTGCTCTGCAGTAAAACCATCTATAGCCATTTCTATAGATTATTTTGTGTTTGAATAACATGTTTTTGAGAAGAAAATACAATGGATTGTAGCTTTTTATGTTAAGTATTTGAAAGGAAATTTTTGTAAAAATAGAATATTGAACCTTATGGTCTTGGTAATTTACTAATGCTGGGAAAATCTTGGTAGTTTACAGTAACTACTAGCTGGTACATGTAATACTGGTAAAAAGTTATTTAACAGGTCAGGTCTTATTATTTTTAAATATGTGCCTTGAAAATTTTAAATACATTGCCACTTGTGCAACATTTATTACAAAATAGCATTTGTTGTTCAAAAAAAATACCTATATAAATATACTGATATATATATTTTAAAGGGTTGTATATGTCTCAAGTTGTGGCATTTTCTAATAAATCAGCATTCCATTGTTATGTGTAGTTGTACAGTTCGATAATGATGTCTTGTAGAAGAAGTAAAGAACCATTGCAATGAATACTTTTAAACCTTGACTTCAATTTTTATGATCTTGTGATTTTTTTTAATTTTGAAATTACTTATTTTATTGAATATCATATTCAGGTGCATTTACATTCCAATTCAATCATTCAACATCTTGCATTGTGCATTTTGTAAAACTTAACATATTCTGATATAATTATTATTTGAAATGTTATACAATCATAATTAATTCCAACTGTTTTATGTTTGATGATCTTTTGCTTTATTGTGATTGTACTTTTTTGATTTAATACTGCTGTGAACGTTTTCTGTATGTCTATTTGATGACAGTCATTTTACTATGGGGTCTTGTTAATGGTTTCCATCCAATGTGTTCAGCTGTTAAAGTATCGATTTGAAATGTTTTTTTTATATAACTTTGAGGTGCTTTTATTTTATACAAAATTTGATTTGAAATTTATTTTTTGAAGGTGGTGGAACCGTATGATTTGAATTGTATAACCCCCCAGTATATTTTTAAGTGTTCTAGGTGAAATATGAATGTTCATGGATAGATCTGATATTTTTACTCTTTTTATGATTGCACTTTGTTAATGCACAACAGTGTTGCCATTATTTTGTTATGCAGTAATTAACTATACAAGTGTGTATTAAGAGGTTGAAGACACAATTTACATGCAATTGTGCATGTGTTATACAATCATATTTTTTTTCTTACAATTTACAAACTGATTATGATTCTATTATTAGTCAATTGGCTTTATAATCATCATTTTCTTTAAACATTTGAAGATTTTAAGATAAAGAATCATCGATACAAAATCTCAATCTCTCTCTCTCTCTCTCTCTCTCTCTCATATCAATATATGTTCAAGCTGTTTGCATAATATCATTTATTTCCATTTCTAACATATAGAATGGATGTACTATTATAATCAAGAACAAAATGAGAATATAAATGTTCTGATAATATTCCAAACCTTTAAAATTTTTTCAATCAAGAACTCAAGATAAGTTTATTAAGATGAGCATTAAGCAATGTATGATTTTATATGTGAATCTCAATTTGAATCATGCATACCTGCATGTTAACTTTTCAAAGCTTCTGTGTGGGAGAATCTTGACTAAGGAGGAGATTTTGCGTAAACGTAATTTTCTCACGTGAAAAGTTTTAAGATAAATGCAATTTTTTTAATAAAAACATGGTCCATGTGAATATTCAAACCTTGTTTCCATCTCACTCTAGGAGTCTCAAGAGCTTTTATATTTTTTTTTTCTCTTCTATGGTTTTAGCAATAAGGATACAAAGTCAGTGGTGTTACAACAAACGTGTTAAATATGATGAATTCTGCTAACCTTAAACATGAAATATCAAATCTATATATATTGTGAAAAGTACTAATAAATGATAGAATTTAGGTGAAGAAATTGGTAATAAACAAATATTATATATATGTTATGACTTTTTTCTGGTAGAGCAGTATAACTATATTAATACATTCAGTTCTATATTAAGGGTCCTCCACACACCTGGGGAAAGTTCTGCATACAAGTCCATTCTTCTAAATTACTTAAAGATATGGACTTTAAGCATGTGTTCGACTTGAAAATGACCAAAAAAATTCTCAATTTTGGGGGAAAAAATCAACTTTTTAAATTTTACCGCTGTTCATGAAAATAAAAGTCCCTGCTGTATTCGAACTCAAGACCTGCGGGTTGGTAGACCGAAGCAACACCCATTGCGCCACAGAGATAGACAACAAATTTTGGCGATATAAACTATTTTACAATGTGCTAAAATCGCCATGTTGTGACCTACTGTCATAAAAGTAGAAGTCACGGGGTGTCGAGGATCCTTAATTTATATATAAATTGCAAATATGTTCTTACTCTACTAACTAAAGAAGAAATTAAAGCATTAATTCTGTTGTTTGTTTAACTTCTCAATACAATGTATAAAGTTTACAGGTCATCATTTTACATAATCTAATTTTTACCTTAAGTTTAACCATAATTAAATGTATCTACTGTATTTCTTTATCAATAGAATACGAATACAATATAATAATGCATAACACTAGACTAGTCTATATATATATATATATATATATATATATATTTGTAATCTTATTTTACATGTATGTCTGTGTTAAATGATGAACTAATTGGTTTACTGATAAAATGCAGTTCTTAAAATGTAATACAAATGTATATACTTTAATGGAAATTTTGATATGAGAATAGCCCTAATTAAGTTAACAATATCTTGAGTTTAAAAAAATTCCTCAAAATCAACTTTCCGTTAAACCGTTTACAAAGTATTGTCATGGCCGGTATTATGCTATAAAAATTATTGAATGCTATTCTTTTGAAACATCATGTTGAAATCATGTCTGATTCAGTATTGGTGAATATTTGATACATATGTCAAATCATTTTAATTTAAGTTAAGTACATGTTTGTGTAGCATATATGCATATACCGGTACATACACAATTTAGATTAATTTTTTGTGACTTTTTTTTTTTAATTGGATTTTATATACATGTATATCTATCACATGGTGTGTATTTTCTTTTGCTCTTTTTTTCAATCCTGTTTAAAAATATGAAGTTATAATTACAAAGATATATTTCAATAAAGCTTTGGTCTTGTTTATACCACAAACTTCAATAATTCTTCATCTCCGATATTGTTCATTCTTGCCACAATTGACTTCTAACACAGTGCCATCTATTGACGAACTCTTCCCTGGCATGGCCATTTAGAGCCAAGAAATTTTGTAATTAAAAACTTATCACAACTATACCAGATACTTACCAGGGGGGTAGCTAAGGTTTGTTTATTGTGGAAGCAAATTAAGGCGGGGTTTTGGGTGCTGCATTGAGGCTCCAAATGGGTCCAGGGCAAAGCCCTGGTGGGGGCGAAGCCCCATGAAGCTAGAGAGTTTTCAGCCCATCAGACACTTAATTTTGAGTATCCAGAAAAAGGAGTTTCATCAAAATAACCCCAGTTTATACATGTAATGTGTAAAATGCTTACTTATCATTAAATCAATGATAAAGAAGAAAAAGTATAGTGCCTGATTATGATGAAATTAATTTAATTTTTATCTAATAAGTCTTGTGCTTTCTCTCCTACTGTTCTATAACATTTTTGTCTACAAAAATACTCTTATAATGTAAAAAATAACTATATATTTTAACTTTCAGATTCAGCCAATTCTCGATAATCTATTCATAATAATTGTCAACCAGTGAGTGTCACTCAGGTTATGGAATTGTATGCTAAAATTAATCGAAAATATCAGATCATTTTATTAATTTTTTATTTACTGAAAAAGGAAGGCAAGTTGTCTTTGCTTTTTCTCAGCAATTCTGAGATAACAGCTAGCTGCTACATCGACCAAGATTAATTGCTTTGTGCATACAGTATATATACCATCTGTTGTGGTATTTTTAGCTCACCTGATCTCTAAGCTGAATCACACTATTCTGATCACTATTGGAAATTGAGGAACTTCTCAAGTGACTCTGTAAACAATATCTTAGAACCATTTTAACAAGAGCTTGGACTTTAAGTAGCTGTGTTAAACAGAAATGTGACGTAGGGTTGTCTATTTCATTGATGGCCACTCAGCCCTGGCTCTCTGAAATCAACAAGATTTGTCTGGCTTTTGAGCTAAGACTACGCAATCGGTGCATATTTCGCTTGAAACCGCGTCATTTTTAACTTGTTTAGACGCAAGAAATAGATAGCTTCGTCCTACTGAAAGTCCAAGGTCTTGTTAAAATTGTTCTAATTACTAAAGCATCAAGATATTATGTATATGATACCATAAAGCCTCTTTGTTCAGTTATGGCTTTTGTTGCTCAGGTGAGCGATGTAGCCCCTTGGCCTCTATCGTTGAAAAATAAACCTCAGTCACCTGAGCAACAGAGCCATTAACTCTAATCAAATAGGCTTTTATGGTATCAAATACAAAATATCTTGATAATTTTGTAAATAAGATCTTGTTTAAAAGGGTTTTTTTTTTTATTTCTCCACTTTTTTAGTTCAGGTATATTTTAATGGTTTGTAATAAATGCAACAATGTTTAAATGACATCCCAGTTGCCATGGAAACTTATTCTTCGAGTAGAATATGCAGTTAGTTTTAATTAATACATGTCCTGCATTTGAATTCAGATTCTGTGAAACCATATTTGAATATATTATTTTGGTTTGTTGGTTTGTTATAATTATGTCTTTCATGTAAAGTTAACAAAATAAAGGACTATAATGTGCGGTATCATGCATTTTTTGCCCCCAAAATTAGGTTTTATAAAGAGCTTTAAAAATTAGGTAGAAGATAGTTAAAATCATATTGAAAATAAGTGTGCAAAAGGTTATCCCCACAGTGATATCATAATGTAGAAATGACGTCATGAAGATTGCCTTATTTTGATAAATTGATGTTTTGTAGCGAAATATGGGTGTTTTCCGATGGCTTTTCAACTTGGAAACATCGAGCGCAGGCTTGCTCAAGTACCATTTTTTAATATAATGTGTATAATTATCTGAAGAAAAACATGTTAGAATCGTACTTGAGCAGACCTGCGCTCTATACTTCCGATTGCAAAATATAAAGAAAAAATGAGAATATTTTCATTTTTTTGCAAATTTGCAGGAATTAGGTCATTTAGGTGACGTCATAAATAAACAGCGAATGAGCAATGATCATTAAAATCAAGATTAAAGTGATAGGCATCCTTTGTACAATGATTTATAAAGATTTGATTTTCATACAATACTATTTAAAAATTGGTTTAAATTGGGGGCAGATATTGAACCATACCAAATATAGTCCTTACTGAGGTGGGGCCCATGAAATCTGAAAAATTGAGCCACAACAAATCAAAGTGAACTAACAGTACAATATATAAAAACATGCTTTAGTCCCAGAAATTCAACATTCCTTGAAAAAAAAAATGCCATAGCTTGACTTTGTATATCTGGCACTTATATTTGCAGCTGTGCATATTTACATACAGGCATGATGTCTGCAGCACAAAAAGCTATTGAAAAAATCTAAAATACTCCCCATCAAAAAAAGATAAATCAATGGTAAAAAAATTCCATTTATTTCTTCCCAGTCCAAACATCATATTAAAATGCATTTACACTACCAATTTTAAAACCATACTTCAAGCTCACATGTAAAACAACACAACTTCACATCTTATAATAACTTATGTGTCCACAACCATCCTCTCATTACACGTGATCCTATGGACTGACCTCCGGATCCTTAGTTGCGATTTTGCAATGTCTGAGAACAATATTTTTTCGTTTCATGAAGCGGAAACACCAAGATGCAGTTCCCTCAAAATTGTGGATCTGCATCTCCCTTGCCATCTCTCTTGCTTTCAGTCTTATTTTGACACCATTTAAGTCTCTTTTAGCAGCTCTCTGCTCTGTTATGTATTTTTCTAGCTTGTCCTCTAGGTCTGGCCATTGTGCTGAATGTCCGCGGAAGGATTTCTTTGACTTTTCTGCTTGTTGCAGGGCCAATTTTTGTTTTCGCCAGCCTCTGATATTTTTTTCACTCACACCAAACTTTTTTTCTGCTGCCTTGTTTCCTCCATTCTCCTCTGCAAAAGCTATTACTTCTAACTTAAATCCAGCAGTGTAAGATTTGCGTGGCTTTATAGTTACCATTTTGGGGTCCTTATTTCCAACTTGATTGTTATTAGTTCTTTTCTGTTCTTCAGTGGTATGGAAATCCCTCTGTAACTCCTTTCCTGGTAAAACAGCAGCTTGAAAATCTCTGGTAGACTCCCTTTGCGGTGCCTCAGAGACAACTGATAGAATATCACAGGTAGGCTCATTTTCTGCTGAGTCAATTGATTGTACTGATAAATCCTTTGAATGGTTTCTGCGTTGTCGGAGAACAATATTCTTTCGCCTCATGAAGCGATAACACCAAGATGCACTTCCCTCAAAATTGTGGATCTGCATCTCTTTTGCCATCTCTCTTGCTTTCAGTCTTATTTTGATAGCACTCAAATCCCTACTGGAAGCTCTTTGCTCAATCACATATTCCTCTAGCTTATCCTCTAGGTCTGGCCATTGTGCTGCAAGTCCACGGAAGGATTTCTTTGACTTTTTGGTTTGCTGAAGGGCCGTTTTCTGTTTTCGCCAGCCTCTGATAGCTCTTTCACCCACACCAAACTTTCTTTCCGCTGCCCTGTTTCCTCCATTCTTCTCTGCAAAAGCTATTACTTCTAACTTAAATCCAGCAGTGTAAGATTTGCGTGTCTTCATAGTTTGAGTTTTTTGGTCTGTATTTCTAACTTGACTGTTAGTTCTTTCATGTTCTTCGGTGGAACAAAAATCCCTTTTTAGCTCTATTTCTAGTTTAACAGCAGTTTGAAAATCCCTGGTAGACTCCCTTTCTGGTGTCTCAGCATTTTGAAATTCATAGTTGTTACTCCTTTCCAACGAGTCATTTGATTGTAAATCCAAAACACCTTCCAATTTCTGTCTCTCAGTTGACTCGACAACATAATTTAGCTCAATTTTTGGTTCCTTTCTTAATTGAACATCCCAGCCTGAATCAGCTTCTCTTTTCAGTGCCTCAGCTGATTGTAAATCACAGTTCATAAGATCCCTTTCTAATGAGTCATTTGATTGTAAATCCAAAACAGGTTCCATTTTCTGTGCCTCAGTGGATTGAATATCACAATATGGCTCCATTTCTGGTTCTTCTGC
>WFKH01006014.1:28200883-28216604 GCA_016163765.1 Magallana hongkongensis | reverse complement strand
CTTGCGTGCAGGCCTACATATTTCAGCATGCGCAGTCTGATATTTCCGGACACGACTTCCTACTAGACTGTGAAACTTGCAAAGTTGCGTTAGCGCGACGGCGTGTTGTGCAAAGTTGTGTTAGCGCGACGGCGTGTTGTGTGTTAGCGCGACGGCGTGTTGTGCAAAGTTGCGTTAGCGCGACGGCGTGTTGTGCAAAGTTGCGTTAACGCGACGGCGTGTTGTGCAACGTTAGCGCGACGGCGTGTTGTGTGTTAGCGCGACGGCGTCTTGTGTGTTTGCGCGATGTCTCGTTTATCTGAACGTGATGTCGCGCTAACGCAAATGGCCCTATCCGGACACCATAGGTATCGGCATCAGGTACGTCCACTTATACAAAGGATGCAGCTGTTCTTGAATAGGGAAAAGAGTTCAGTTGATTGTACAGTGAATGATGATAATGTTCGAACGCCTCGTAAAATTCTTCGATCTACATCTACAAACATCACTTTCCCTGTTATTTCTGTTGGAAAAACTAAGGGGACGTGCATTATTTGTCGCAAAGAGTTTGCGTAGCATTCCACGATCAGCACGTGCAAAGAACATTTTCATATAGCAAGGTGTGCTAGTTCCAGATGGGGCCAAGTGTTGTGTTTCCCATTTGAGAGACTACCACTTGCGAGTGGGGCACATGACATTGACACGTCTATATATAAACTTAGAAAAGTTTCCTCAGAAGTCAATCAAAATGAAATCACAGATTTACTTAGTGATATGAGGGAAAGGATATTGCAAGGTTTCTCCAAGAAACTTGATTTTAAAAAGACTATAAACGTATGCAACGAAGATTATTACAATCTAACGGGCCTTTCGTATGATCAGTTTGAAAATTTGGTTAGTCGTCTTTCGTCTTTTTCCCCATCTACTCGAGAGGCCACTGGTCGTTTACTTACAAAATTACGTACAGGGTTGTCTCATTCTGTTCTTGCAACTTCGTTCGGTTAAACTGAAATATTCAAGATTTTGTTTCTTTATATCTAGGGTTTCCCCATACCCCATGTTCCCAAATCATCGAAAATCACACCACTGTTTTTGCAAAAGAACTTTTTTCTAACTGGATAGAAGATACAGCCATCCTTGTAATGGACGGCACCTACAAATATACATATAGAGAGAAAAGTAGTTCCTATGCTCAACAGCGGAGATGTTTCTCCATGCACAAAGGTCGCCCTCTCATAAAACCTATGATGATCACTAGTATTGATGGTTATATAGTAAGTGTTATGGGGCCATTTTTTTTGGCAGATAGCAAAACTAGCGATGCCCACATGTTGAATAATATGTTAAAATCTAATGCGGAAGAATAGTCGATTGGCTAAATGAAGATGACATATTTATTCTTAACCGTTGGTTTCGCGATGCATGCAGTTGAAAAAATTACAGACTTCGGTTTTCAGTGTGAGATGCCAGTATTTCGGAAAAAAACCCCCGATGAAACAGCATATACCACAGAAGAAGCCAAGAGCTCCAGGCTTGTCACAAAACTTCGTTGGGTGGTAGAGTCTGCTAACAGTAGATTAAAACGTTGGAAATTTCTCTCCAATGTGGTAACAAATACACAACTACCATTCATCGGAGACTATGTCCAAATTGTTGCAGTCTTGACAACTGCTTAAAGACCACCTCTTGTTTCTGATAAAACACAAGACGAACAGCTTGTCCAACAGATGCTATTATTGAAATCTAAACCAAATCATGTTTTGGAAAAGGTGTCAAATATTAAAATTAATACAAAGAAAGAAAATTGGGTTAAGCTTGATGCAAAAGCATCAGATGTCAAAATAGACTGCCCTGTCCTATCAGAACAATACTTTAGAGACATAGTAACTTTTGGCATATATCAGTTGAAACAGGCAGTTAATTATGTAAATGAACATGTTACCGTACAGGGTAGTTACGAGATTTCTGTGAATCAGAATGAAAATCTTTTAAACCTTATACATGTTAAAATAAAATCTCGCCATGTATCTTTAATAAAAAATACAATTGTTGGATTGAAAAGTGTCAAACGGAGAGTTGCATGTCTTAAGTATATCTGGCTGGTATTGGAAATGAAAAGTAGGTGCTAGAACCGTCGGGTGCTGTGCCCATGTTGCTTTTGTTTAATGGTATTTAGGCTATGCTCGTAATCAGCCACACACACTAGTTCCTTCTAAAAATCCACAAATTCAAGATGCCGCAAATACAATTGAGTAAATCTTTTTAAACAAGGTACCGTATTCATTACTCCAAACTTCGAAGTGGTATGCTGTTTCATCGTTTTGTTCAGAAACGCTGACATCTGAAAAACCGAATTCTGTAATTCTGTAATAATATTATTGTTTCAACAACATTGCAATGACGTTAGGTGCTTGTGGTGCTGTTATAAAGGAATTTCAATTAGACGAACAGAAAAATGCACCAATTAAAAAGGGATATTCCAAACTGTAAACTTCTGCCCTTTCTTTATTAGTTTGTAGAAAATTTAGAGAGATTTTTATTAATAAATGAGGTATATGCCTTTTTAGTTGAATCAGTAGTAAGCTAAGGTGTTGGGTGATCAATCGGACGCGGGCGATGAGCACCAAAAAATATCACAGCTTAGTTATAAGCAAAAATCCAGGCCGAATTGACTGTGTTTAATAAATCCAATACGGCAGCGATGGGTACTTTGTGTATTTTTAAGTAGGGGTTATTATTTTTATTATGAGAAAAATACATAACGTCAGGAGCCTTGAACAGAACAGGAGCCTCGCCAGCTGACAACAAGCGGTGCTAATTTTTTTAATGAATAACTGACAATATTCTATAATCTGATCCTGTTTTCAAGCTGTAGGGCTACATTGCAGTACCGATACAACTTCTTAAATTTCATATTATTTTTTTTTTTATAATTTGCATTTCTTACACCAATGACATTTTTTGAATTCAAATGTATCATCTCCAAAGAAATGAGTTGCAAAAGGACGTATATACACTAACGGGATTAGCAACTTCTTTACCGCCATGTTTACATTTACTTTCGAAAATATTATGCACGTTTTGAAAAAAATCGCAAATTTTGCGTTATCCTCCCACATTAAGGACCACATCGCGTAAAACATCCGTACCAACAAGAGTCATCAATATAAGAACTTGCTTGTCAATCTTTGTGAAAAAATAAGTTCAAATAAAAATCAAAGTACTGGAAGTACTGAAAAGCGCTAACCTAGCTTAGTTCTAAAGGAAATTTACTTTGTCCAAGCTTAGCTAGAAACAAGGCATTAAAAGTATCCAAGGCCAGATAGGTTAAAATGGCGTCGAAGTTGTACTCATCCATATTTATCCTTATCTGAATTACATTTTCTTTAAATATATAATATAATTTATTATTTACATTTAAATTATTGTAAATAAAAATCGAACACTTTTGGTAATTGACACTTGTCTGAAACATGGAATAAAAAAGCCTTTGATTTTGTCAGTACACTTGAATTCACACCTGGGTCTTGTGTGCGACAATTGTTTGTCTAAAGTTTGCACTTTTACATTGTTGTTATACGTGCAATTTCTTTATAAATGTATTGCATTGATTATTATAGTTGATGTTCTGAATTTTATTGTGCACATGTACTGCATTAAGCTGGTAAGTTGTTGCGTCTAAGTAACAACTGTAAGCTAAGCAAGATATACGTCCATACAGGCGAGATGTACAATGCAGACTTGAAGTGTCTAGTCAGTTTCTTTTATACGTGCTGTGTGGAGAGCGGCGAGCACCAAGAACTTTGGATATTTACATATTTAAATCTGATCGAAATGCCATTCAGTTTTGTTAAAAGGATTTTGTCGACGGTAACATGGAACTAACTCCGTATCCAAGTGATTAGAGTGTCGAACCCATGATCCGTTCATTTTGAGTACGAATGAAGCTGTGGCTTTTGCTGTTACGTAATGAATTGAATTATTAGATATTCATTTATTTTACCCCCAATTACAAATTATTTGCTTATTAAACATATGTACAGTTTATTTATCATAATATATTTCATATTAAATTAATTAGATTAAATTAGAGGGATTTTTTCCTGGTGTGTTATTCCACCAATACCACTATACTCTATTTTGTTTTGTTATGCCGCTACTGGCACTGTTAAATGTTATTTTGCAGCATCGCTAAAAAATCAAACAGTTCTTATAAACAAATGTAATAAAAATTACCGGATGTCTGGTAGGCAATTAACAATAAATTACACAAAATGAGAAAATATTATGTTTGTTTGCTGATGACCATCATGTTTTGAATTGAACCTTGTATAACTCATTTTAGAGAGAGAACGTATAAAGGTTATGTTTTAATAAATCAAATTTCTTTGAATAAAAATTTATTTATTTACAACATATTACAACTTATACAAAGTAAAACCTCCGTATGTGAAAGATGGAGAAGATATGTAGTTTTCTTGCAATTTGGAAATCAGATATTGAATATTAAATGAACATTTTAAGAGAATACATCTCTTTTCAAAATGATTTATCATTTTGTCAGTGACAAGTAGAACTACTTCTTGGTAAATTATTAAAGCTGCATTGTACGATTTTTTCGCTATTACAGTATTTCAATTAATTCTTCATGCAAACCAATTATTTATAAAGTTATTAAAGACTTTTGCCTATTTACACCAGCAGAATCGGTCTCTTTTCAAAATTAGATATATGTGAAATAATTTCTTTATGGGCAAACAAAAAAAACCCAACAACAACAACAAAAAAAAAACCAGCTGCATCATGGAAATGTTTAAAAAAAACCGTTTGGCTTCGTCCCCCGAATGTTTGGGTTTATTCAACCCGCATGTTATGCATCTATTGTAAACAAAGCAAACTTCAGAAATATTAGGGAATAAAATGTACACAGGTTTATTTTTGATCTGCCAAAACATAACAATTTTATTCATAGCGATGTCAAAGTCGTAATTAATACAATCATAGCCGCATAGACATCAGGGGCGAACTTTAATATGAGGCAAAATAACAAGGTACCCTTTTGTGACGTTAATTGACCGGAAAAACTCCTGCAATGTCTATTATTATGTACATACTTAGCATAACAATCGTTTAAAAGCGTTCACCAAATTTGATATAAAATCGGACCAAGCAGCTTTAGTGATTTTTTTAGAATCAATGAAAAAAAAAAACGACAAAGAAATTTCATCTTTGGAGAAGTGTGCATATATTTTTTTTTAATTAAAGTAAACGGAAGTTGGCATTTTTATATTCATGACATTTATCATGTCTCTTTTATTTAATTTTTCTATTTTTAGCTTCTTTATACGTCACACTTTATTTCCTCATCACTGTGTAGCAGCCCATGCAATGATGTACGTAAGGCCCGAACATTAGATTCACAATAGCCCGTGCAATTATGCGCGTAAACCCCTAAAACTGGTTCCCTAGCCGGTTTAAGTGGTATTTATTTCTGCTCATAGAGGGCGGTTATTCCTTGCACCGGAAGTACAAGTCTAACGACAATAAAGCGCTGAGCTATGCTTAGCGCTTTAAAAAAGATATTGTAAAAACATTGCTTCTGATTAAAGCAAATGAATGTGTTCTTCTTGTTGATACGGATCTGTTTCATAAATTTTAAAATTATCATGTTCAAAACTGAATGAGATATAAGGAAAATGAATACCCGATTTTAATGACTTGTGGACACGGCATATGTGAGAATTTAATCATCGTAATTATGATCCTATATGGGAATGGAGTAAAATAACACATTTCTTATTTCTCAAAGGATATTGTGTTAATGTTTCCAATAGAATAAAAGAAAATTGATGCATAAAACGACCTTTGAAATCGCGTCACGTTAATTATAATTATAATTAATAGTTGCTAATTTGTCCCTGGTTGTAAATAAACGCATATAAAGTACATGTATCGTATTATAGAAAGTAAACAGAATATAGAATTTAAAGATAATTAAGTAAAAAAAAAAACAAAAAAAACGTCCATAACTCATACTGCTCGGACAACGACTGTGAAACTTTTTTTCCCAATCACTGTACATTATGAGAACTAGAACCTAAGAGTTTACTGTGTTTGGCCTAAAATCAAGATCGATATGCTTTCTGTAAAGACAGAAACTAATACGGGCCCTATAGGTCAATTCATTTGTTACATACAAGTGATTCTTTTCATATTTTTAAATTACCCCCCCCCCCCCCCCCCGCGGATAATTTATTTCAACGCATGTAATATTGTCTATAACGGCACGATTTCCACTTGAATCCAGAAACTTGCATCGTCCGACACCCAGGGCCAGTCACTAGTGGTGGATGTCTGAAAATAAACGGCCTTTCATAAACTTTATAAAATCAAAACCTACAATCCTGGTTTTAGTAGAAATTGTTTTTTGTTTTTTTTTTCTTTGCTATAAAAACACATTTTATTGCATTTTATGAATATACACAGAAAAATGTGAAGTAATGTTAAAGTTTTAGCTTGACTGACAGAATATCAAATGTATGCCTTATCAGTAAATACATAAATGCACTATCAACATAAGGTTCAAAACATTCTTCTCAAAACCATCAGAAAGGTATATCTCGAAAGTTCCGGATAGTCACCAAAGAACACTGGAACAACCATATACATATCCATATGTTTGAAGAATTACTGATCGAACACCCCCCCCCCCCTTCCAAAAACCCCCCCAAAAACAAACAAACCAAATGAACAAAACAATCGTGTTTTTTTTCCTCTCATTTATTTCTGCTATTTCATCACACATTGAAAAATGTATTTTAACTATATATTTCTGAAGATACAAGTGCACATGTACTTATGATATAGCTCATGCATTTTTGATGAGTTTACATGAAAAAGATGTATAAGCTATCCAGTATGTTTTTTTTTTCTGGACAAGTAGGAGACAAAATATTATTTGTGTAAAGATCTAAAAGGAAGGAAGTGATCACCAGTATATACATGTAATGATGTGTTTCATTGCCATTAGACAACCTGCTATGAATGCAACAAAATAAATTTAATGCAACTCACAAGGATCTTATTCAAAAACACTTTAAATGCATCAACTTTGATAAAGGGGGAAGTTAATGCTTAAAACATGTATATAATAGCACTTGGAAATATTGTGAGAAAAGCACTTGAGGAAAAAGCAATAGGACAAAGCATATTTCCATTTTGCATAATGATTCCATATTATATGTATACATAATACATTGAAAAGCATTCTGCATATCTTATCAAATTCTTATTGCTGCAATAGAGTATTGATTTTGAATTCCAGGAAAGGAAAAGTGTTTAACCGTATACAGGTATTAAAATAATACAACACTATCTAGTTATCACACTGTTTAACATCAAACATAAACACAACCAAATCCATCGAAAGTTTACAGTTCTCTATTAATCTACTTGCGGTACATATTACAGATGGAGAGTACAAATCTTAATATCGGACCAGCCTTCTTCTGTTTTGAAAAACATCTGGCTCACTTCTCTAAACTTGGATTTTCTCGGCCACGCTGCATGTCAAACCAGTTCCATCTGGTTCAACATTCACGGACTGAACAACTCCATCCTGGACTACCATGGAATATCTAAAAACAGAAGAATTAATATCTGCATATACTGTAACAAATCTTTCACTATCTTGTATTCACCCAATTTTTTCTTCATTTGTTTTTGTAAATCATAATTTAGTCAGCTAGTTCCTCCCATCAAGTGTCAGCATCCCTTATACACAGTTTTTTCATTAGCATTTATAAACTAATGAGGTTTATGAAACTTAGCATAAATTACTTTCCTGGTGTTTTCTTGACCTTATCTATATGAAATGTTATGTTCAAATTATATATCTAGTTTTGAGAGCATCATTTTCTAACACCCATCCCCTAACATCAACCTTCTATATAACCTATTCACCAAATTTTATAAAACAAGAGTAAAATCTAATAAATGCAATTACCTCTTTGAACGCTTGTTTCCAAGAATAGCAGTTGCATCAAGCTCCATATCAACTGCCTGAAACAACATTGGCAAGAAATTCACTGATCAGCAATTTTTCTCTGATTGACATGTTGAAACACACAGTCAAACACCTAACATTTTTCATATGAATTATGTTTATACATTTACATGGAAAACCCCCCAAAAGATAATTGATTTAATGCCAAATTACTTTCAGTAATTAAAATTTTCTATAGGTAAATGCATACCTTTGTGAAATCTCCACATGTGTCTGCCAACATTCTGATCTATGAAAAAAATATTCATTGAAAAATTAAAAATTATTAAATATATTTTAACTATTTCATCTAATTCAAGTCTGAAATATGGAATGAAAAAAAACCATCATCTGATTGCATTTAAAACACACCTTTCCATTGGCTCCCTGGTTCTCACCCCAAGCATCCATGACAAAAGGATCGTTGACAGAGATACAGGCAATGCTGCTAACTCCCTTAGATTTCAAAGCATCACATTGTTGAACAAAGCCTGGAAGATGTGTCTACAATACAAAATGTTTCTGAATTATTTTATTCTACAAAGAGTTATACTGCAATGAATTCAATAAGTTTGACCAAATCACCAAATACTTCAACTATACATTTACTGTATTAATTAATTTAAAGTTAATTATTGTTGTCATAGACATAAAGTACATGCATATTTTAAGTTTTCATGGTAGTCTGTATAGCTAGTCTAGCAACCAGAATTTAATTAAATCTGTTGGTATTTTTTAATTTGAAAATTGAGGTAATGCATTTGCACTTACACAATTTTTTTAATTCAATATTTGGAACACTCAAATAAAACAAGAGGTTTAAAAAAATAAAGGATTTACCAAGAGCTTTACCAAGAGCTTATCACTTTTTAGTCAATCAAAGGTGAGAATAAGAAAATGCACACTCTGACTTGACTTACCTTTGAGCAACCAGGGGTGAAAGCCCCAGGGACAGCAAAAATGATATGCTTTCCCTTCCCAAACAGTTCACCAGAGTTCACTTTTCCTCCTGGATCCTTCTCAAACAAATCCACGGCGGGAAGCTTGTCACCAGCCTGTAAAAGTTGTGTCATAATTCAAAGGAAACTTGTTAATACATGTATTATAGCATGTTATGTCCAATATAATTTCTGTAGAGATTCGACTTTACTGTCGCATTCACAGGTGAAGGCGTCAGTCCAAATATCAAGCCCAGCCGAATCTCTAGCAAGATTAGTCCAACAATACTGTGTAATCATTAGAATTCATGGTGTTTTAATTTTTTAGATTATGCGGTAATGTTTGCCAACAATCAAGATCCCTGACAAATAATAAAAGACACTGTGTCAGTCTGTATTTGTTTTACCGTACGGTACATACAAAGGAAATCCAAGAAATTATGTCTCCACTTCGAATTGACACTCCTTGAAAAATCCCCCCACCCCCCAATAAATTAAATCAACATTCCACACGTGCACCGTCAGTATGTAAAAATTCAAAAATGCAATAATTTATTTCACAAATGGTCATTAAGTCCATTTTTGTAAGAGTTACCAAGTAATGGCAAATTACTCTTCTTTTTTTCCCTAATAAATGCAAACTGAGTAAGAAGCTGAGTAGACCAGGTACAAACTGACTTGAACCCGATAGGGTATTCCCCTAAAGTAACCACACCACGATATCCTTTTTGGAATTTAAACATGTTAAATCAGTAAATTCTTCCTGGTTATGTCTTAACCATGTTAACTCATTTGGAATCAACATGGTTGATGACTTTAGCAAGGTCGAAAAAATAACTGTCTACTTTTGTGTCTTTCCCTGACTTCAAACAAAACATACCTTGATCGGCATTGCTGCAGAAACACTGACAGAGAAGTTGCGAGCAAATAAACAACGTGTAACGGTCTGACAAGACGAGATAAGAGAAACTCGCATGATCGAATTTCACTTGACCCGAGTGGTAAACTGGTTGCTAATAATGGCCCGGGTACTAGTTTAACAATTTGTGTAATAATGAAACCTAACCACCGTAAAGGATTCCGGAAAACACGCATAAAAAAGAACGACTCCGTATTTCCGTAGATAGAGTGTTATATCGTTAAAATGACAGATGTCCTAATGACCCGGTTTAATTACTGTGACCTGAGCGTAGGTCACTGTAAGATTATTCTTTCTAAGTATTTTCGATACATAATGAAGGAGGAAAAAGTTGCAAACAAACAAGCAAACAAGAAGGAAACACCCTTCCTTAACTCATATATGGCCCGAAATTAGTCCTGACTTTTACCCCACTCCATTTCTAACCAGTAACATTGGTTACAATGCTAAATGTTAAAGTTTCTATGGGCTTTTCACACAGCGGTTACTGGTGACAATGGTGATGATAACGATATCGATATTGAAAAATTCGTGCGAGGTATTCCGGTCGAGTGACTTCCAAATGGATAAAAGATGTCAACATTTCCCATTATAGAACCATTTTAACAAGACCTTGGACTTTCGGTAGGATGTAACTATCTTTTTCTTGCATCAAAACAAGTTAAAAATGACGCTAGTTTCAAGTGAAATAAGAACAGATTGCGTAGTCTTAGCTCAAAAGCCAGACAAATCTTGTTGATTTCAAAGAGCAATGGCTGAGTGGCCAGCAATGAAATAGACAGGCCTACGTCACATTGCTGTTTGACACAACTAACCAAAGTCCAAGCTTTTGTTAAAATGGTTCTAAAATATAAATCCCCGTAAGAAATGTATTTTCCTGAATATAAAGAGTGAACGTGTGAAAGAAGAAATTTTGGAATTTTTACCATGTATTGATTTCAATCGTTTTTCACCGACAGGTATGTGTATTTATTAAGAAAATCAACAAAAAGTGATGGAAACGGTAACCTGGGACAGACAAAACGAAAGAAATATATTATAATAGTATTGTATGTTCTCAATATGTGACTAAGATTAGTTTTTCAGGGTTTTTTTTTTTAGATTGAAAAGTAAATTTCACATACTACATATGTATACTAGAAAACTTTAAATACCGAATCAAACTTACACCTTATAGAGGTGTTGGCGCATTTGATAGCGTCGACCGATTTGGACACGGTAGCCCCGGGTTCGAGTCTGGTCTGTCGCTATCGCGGTAACATTGTAACCTTGGGCAAGTTAGAACCATTTTAACAAGACCTTGGACTTTCGGTAGGACGTAGCTATCTATTTCTTGCGTCAAAACAAGTTAAAAATGACGCTGGATTCAAGCGAAATACGTACCGATTGCGTAGTCTTTGCTCAAAAGCGGTCAACAATGAAATAGACAGGCCTACGTCTCTTGTTAAAATGGTTCTACTTTACTAGTGCACTCTCTCCACCCAGGGGTTAAAATGGGTACCTGGCACATGAGACATAGCTGGCTATGTGAATGTAAAGCATTAGCGCCGTAATTTGGCAGCTCTGCTTGTATGCTCCCCAGGGAGTTGAGGATGCTATGGATTGTACGGGTCTGACCAGGGGGTAATATGAAGAAGTCGTGCGTGGCAATGTACTTTGCGAGCAAGAATATAAACCCCTACCTTTACCTTTACCTTTACAGCTACTCTAGTATACATGTATTTATCATAGACCTTCATCTGTGCATAAAAAACATCATTATTATTTGGTATATTTATGCGCGGATCTGGGGGGGGGGGGGGGTCGGGGCGGGGTGGTGGTGTCTGGACCCCCTCTTGAAAATTAAAATTTATCAAATTCACACCGTAAAATTTCTGAAAATAGGCCTCGGACCCCCCTCTGGAAAACAAATCTAAATTATCCCTCGGACTTGCCCCTGAAAAAATTATCCGCGCATGGTATATTTGAGTAGGACAGTTCATTGTACATTACATGCAACTTTTATAACAATTATCATTAATAGGATTGCCAAAAAAAAAAAAAACTGCACTAATTTCTAGGAAATACTTTGTTACGAACCTGTCTAACAGGCGTGAGTAGGAAGTAGAAAAAAACTCACCATCCCGTTGAAGATTTGTTTCTGTCCGCCGGCGTGTGTCTTCCGTTAACATTTGATTATTTTCAGCTTTTTCTCTACTGCATGGGTATTGTGACCAAATTTGGTGTACAGCATCTATAGGAGGAGGGAACATAAATGGTGATAAAATGGAGGAGGAGGGGCTTTACTTGTCAAATACACGATAAGCATATTGGCTTATAGGATAATTTTTAAACACATGATCCCCGTGTCATCGTTCTTGTGTTTGGGTGGTTGGGGGGTGGGGAAGAAAGGGGTTAATGATCATATAGTTGATATGCATTTATCCTTTTAAAACGCTTGCCTTTTAACGCGGACAACTAGCAGAAATAAACAACTGAACAAACAAGAAAACAAACAAGAAAAATAAAAGAGCCAACAACATAACAAAATTGAAAATTTCTTAATCGAGTAATAATTGAAAATGAATATAAATCATACAATATATAGATACTAGCACTGATATGTGTCCGCTAGTTTGGGATATTATAATTTACACATCCATCTGAATTTTGCAGTTAATTTAGATATTAAAATTTAAATCCAAATATTGATTACGATATAATTTAATTCATGTTGATACATCAGTGTCCCATACCACCTTAATTAAAATATAGAAGAAAATAGAGTTTTTAACGAAGAAAAGGTGATTTAATAATGGAAAGAATACATTAACATTAATAATTATCCTAATGTATTCTAATGCAGATTCCCGATGGTTAAGATGACAAGATGGAAAAACCAAATTACAACATGCACAATATTCTTCTATTCCTTTAAAATCATTGCATATTTTTGGCATGAAGATAGAACATTTTTTTTGGCAGAGAGAGATTAACTAGTGCGAGATATTGTTCCCACCGGAAAACACCAAATCCGCTTAGTGTGTTAAAGTACTAAAATATCTAGGTAATGTTCTAACGTAAAATTCAAAAGAAAGCCGGACCCACATTCTAAGAAAATTATACGTAATTCAGTACATACGCTTTGGTCTAGTCCGAAATATCTGACGTTTTCCTGGCTTTTTTTTTAAAACAATTTTGATATTTTACTTGTCAGGAAAATCAAAATCAAAATCGTTAATTAAAGTAGATTATACTCTACATTATATAGTTATTTAAAATTAAATTGCCCTAGATTAAAATACCCTGACTGTTTAAAGTCGGATATATAACCTTTCCCTTGTTTTTCCAATAGGGATATTCCGTGCTCCAAAATTAGATTGTATTTTTAGCATGTTATCGTTCATTGGATATCGTTAGCCTGATGACGTCATGATTACTAAGGCTTGCGTTGTGTATTGGTTACATCACCAGTGTTTCAGCATCAGATGTTGAGGCAAGACGTGATTTTCGCTGAGCGAAATTTTTCTGAGATTTACTGTATCACCAGACTTCAGAGAGCGACAGAAATGAATAGGAACTCATCTAAGAGGGTAATGTTCATGTTTACAAATCTTTACGGCAAAATATTTCATATTTTGTTGTCAAGGCATCAATTTTTAAAATAGTCGAATGGGAAGCGTTCGATTTGGCAGACTAACAAGATGAGCACATTATCATGTAGGTTTATCTTATGAAAGGCCTATATCATTCATACAAAATTTATCAAAAATAATTCATGAACACTTGGTTTGAAAATTTGTTATTGTTTATATTCAATACCTGAACTCTATTTGGATGGTCATTTAACGTTCATAACATGGCATTTAAATCAAAAACTGTTTCGTTTGAGAAGTATTTTGAAAATCGATCTCACATTGTCTAAGCTAAAAAAAAGACTGAAGCTGTTGCCTTGAAATTTCCATAGGCCTGTCACTTTGCGATTCTCATTCTAAATGGCTGCATAGCAAGCAATTTATTACACAATTGATATTAAAGACTATCAGATTTATATATGTATGAATGTCAACTGAAAATACAGTATAATTGCTTGATGAATGTATGATTATCAACCAACCTACATGTATATGAAAATTTAATGAAAACAATACAGACAGTGAATAAACAAAAATAGAAGTAAACAAGGACGCCATTTCAAATACGAACATAAATTGAATACAATTTTAAACTAATATAATAAGAATGTGCATTTTTTTAATATTGCCCAAAGACAAAATACAAAGTATCATAAAATTAATACCATTTTATGAATTAACAGATGACCTATTTTTATTTCAGAAAAGAATGGATGAGCAGTGCTTGGGCACGAACGCTTCATCCTGTATTTACAAAAGGCCAGGGATGTGCTTCCTGACCACGCCCTTCACTTCCGGGATACATACGGAGGTCTCAGATTTATACTTATGTAAAACAAAAAATACATTGGTGTAGGAAGTAAGTGAAAAATAAAGCCAGACCTAACTATCTCCTTTTCTCCACATATCTCTGCTCTGACTTTCACACAGACTTTGTTCTTCCGTACTGCACGTATTATAACTCTTCAATCCTTTATTCTTCATCTTTCCAAATATTTTTTTTTGCTGAAATTCCTTTGAATTTTGATCAAAGCTACATGTTTATGCATGTATACTATATTCAAGACAATTTCTAACACACTTTATAGGTTGAGCATCCAAGAAAGCGGTTTCTTCCAAGTATTGATGTGTTACAGAACACTGGGACCGCTCACACAGTGGATAGGGTGGCGCTAAGTGGGGTACAGATAACCACCTACATTATTTTGAAATTCCCATTACAATTTTTAAGATGTTACTCTCTTTTAGAATCGTCTTTGGAAATTGGGTTTAAGTTAGTTTGTTGATTTTAATTTAAAATTTCAGGCTAACCAGGTGTTGAGCAGTGAACAGATACAACAGTTCATAAACTCCACGGTCCTTGCCCGCCATAGAACTATTACAAAGCCCGGGTCAGCTAGCAATGTCGGCTATTGGTCTCATGGTCAATCAGAAAGCAGACCAACTCAACAGGTACTTGTTTCTTTTCATCATGATTGTCACATATCCAAACTATTTAATTTACACTGTAATTTGTTTATCCTTACATTTGAAGAAAAAAAAAAAGAATAAAAATAATAAATACTTATTTATTTTAGAACTTCCAAGCTGCTTCTGACATCCAGCAGATAATTAGCATGGGTAGAACTGCTACACAGAGCAGCGTTGCTCCTCAAATCCAGAGGCACACGTCTGTACAGAAAATTGCGACTCAGAATAATACTGACAAAGTTTACAACAGTTCCAACCAGCAGTCATCAGTTGGGTTGACCTCCACGCACCACGCGACAGCTGGCGACGATTTCCAGAACCTGCCAACAAATCAGCCCGTTAGTATAGCAAATCAAGACATTTATTTCCTTCAATTTGAAGTAATTACAGTATAGAATGATGTTATTTATTTTCACCAAAGTAATATTGAATTTTATCATATGTATTACAACATGTAGGAGCCATGGAGTCTGGTTCCCCAACCTGTCCTAATGCACGTCAAGCCTATGGAGGCCCAGACCAACCAAACAATTTCCAAACTGCTGGCTCTCAGAGAAGCGGAAAACAATGGTTACCATCACGTTGTTGCAAAAAGAAAACTAGCCAAGGCACAAAGTGATAGTGGTAGAAAAAGGAAAAAGATGAAGGGTCAGAGCCAGAGTCATGACAGTGAACAACTATCCACAGAACAGGCTGGTGGCAGGGTACTACTCTCTCTCTCTCTCTCTCTCTCTCTCTCTCTCTCTCTCTCTCTCTC
>WFKH01006014.1:28149808-28165921 GCA_016163765.1 Magallana hongkongensis | reverse complement strand
AAAAAATAATTTTTTCAAGTGTACCTGTGCTATTGTTGGTTTTTATTAATGAATTAAGTATACTCCTATACCCTATAGGTTACATGTATTTCAATAAGTTAACCGTGTTTGAAGGTTGTTGCCATTAAAACCATTATAAAATTACATGTACATTATATATCGCTTTTATAAATGTAATGCCTGTGTGGTTACGCATTTATTGAAACGTTACTCATTCAAAATGGCTGCATGGCAACCATAATTTCTGCTGCCCGAAATTTTAGACACTGATTGCGTGATGATTAAGCTAGTACACAAACGAAGTTAAGGACTTGTAGGCCTATATGTATTGTGCACGAATCCAGAATGTTTTATCGGCGGGGATGGGGGGGGGGGGGGTGCGAAGGATAATTTTGTTTACCAGGAGTGGTGATGTCGGGGTGAAGGTGGGGGTCAAAGACCTATAATCTCGGTAATTTTACTGTTTTAACTTTCCAGGAGCGGGTCCGACCCCTGTAACCTTCACTCTAGTTCCGCCTATTTATATTGATGTAATATTTTCACATGATGTGACTTCGAAATAGATAACTTATAGTCAGCAGAAGTCAACAAAAATATCATTTCCTATATATACACAAATATTTATTTAATAACATATACGGAAATTAAAACTAGAACGAAACTTTACAATGAATGTATTAAATTGTATGCGTTTATTATGCTAAACATTCTGTATTTTTTGTATCAGTATTCACTCAATGTATATTCGGTTAATACCATATGACAAATAACGCTTGTTTTTCTCGTTACACTAGTAAATTAACGGATGGTGATTTCTTTAATTCCAGAAGAGATTGGATGAGCAGTATTTGGCCCCGGAAGCTGCCTCAAGTATTTACGAGGGGGCAGGGATGGGCTTCCTGACCACGCCCTTCACTTCCGGGACTCATACGGAGGTCTCAGATTTATACTTATGTAAAAAATAAATATTGGTGTAGGAAGTAAGTAAAAATAAAGTCAGACCTATCTATCTCCTTTTCACCACATCTCTTTCTTTCATACAGTCCTCATTCTTATGATCTAAGACTTAGTACTATAGGTCTTCAATTTCTCTATTCTTCGCCTCTCTACATGTAATATAATCTGTTTTGCTGAAATTCTTTTGAATTTTGATCAAAGCTTTTTGTATGTTATACAAAATTCATGACAATTTCTAATAATTTTTCTAGGTTGAGCATCCAAGAAAACTACTTCATCCAAGTACTGAAAAAGCAGTGTCACGTAACACAGGGACCACTCACACAGTGCACAGAGTGGCGCTAAATGGGGTATATATGACCACCCACCCTATTTTAAAATTCTCAAAACATTTCTTTAAAAATATTACTATTTTTTAGAATCTTCTTTAGAAATAATGTAAAAGTTATTTTGATGATTTTAAATCAAAAATGCAGGCTAACCAGGTGTTGAGCAGTGAACAGTTACAACAGTTCATAAACTCCACGGTCCTTGCCCGCCATAGAACTATTACAAAGCCCGGGTCAGCTACCAAAGTCGTCTATTGGTCTCACGGTCAATCAGAAAGCAGACCAACTCAACAGGTACTTAATAATTGTCACTTACTTGAACTAGTAATTATACATGGTGCATATTTTTCTAAACTGGTTTGACCCATGAAATGATTAGCATTGCAAAGTTTTCAATCCCTGCAAAAACTTTGAAACGCAAGATAATGTATATTTCTACCAAGATGTTCCTAAATTTTTTTTGGAAGAAAATGGATTTAAGTTCATTTTTTAAATTTTAATTTATAATTCAGGCTAACCAGGTGTTGAGCAGTGAACAGATACAACAGTTCATAAACTCCACGGTCCTTGCCCGCCATAGAACTATTACAAAGCCCGGGTCAGCTAGCAATGTCGGCTATTGGTCTCACGGTCAATCAGAAAGCAGACCAACTCAACAGGTACTTGTTTCTTTTCATCATGATTGTCACACATATTCAAACTATTTAATGTACATGGTAGATTGTTTATCTTTTTTTTAAATTTGGGGAAAATAAAATTAAATTTTCTCCAAATTTAAATTTGGGGAAAATAAAATTAATACGCACACTATTACAAAAGACCCGAGAAAGACTTCCCCATCAAAATAAGCAAATCAGCCACTTTAATTCTAATACCTAAACCTTTCTCGAACAATAAATAAATCATACTCATTTATTTCAGAACTTCCAAGCTTCTGACATCCAGCAGATAATTAGCATGGGTAGAACTGCTACACAGAGCAACGTTGCTCCTCAAATCCAGGGACACACGTCTATACAGAAAGTCGCTCCTTTGGACATAATTGTACCACGAAAACAAACACAGCAATGTGCTAAAACAGGTGTGTTCTATGGACAGAACCAACAAACCAAACAATATGCGACAATTGCCACAGAGCAAATCTGTCCCCAGATCAAGAAATGTACCGACAAACGTCAGAAAAAGCCTAAGACCAAGCACACCAAAGTCCCACAAGGCTCTCAGACTGCTCCAAATGTTGGCAACGTTCATAACGGAAACAATCAACAAGAATCAGACGGGTTGACCACCACAAACCACGTGACAACTGGCGACCATTTCCAGAACTCGCCAACAATTCATTCCGTTAGTATTATAGCTAATCAAGACATGTATTTATTGTTTGCGTCTTTTTTTCATTACCGAATTTCAACTTAATGTAATTTTAGAACGAATATCTTTATTATCAAAGTAACAATGAATTTTGTGTTTTAGGAGCCATGGAGTCTGGTTCCCCAACCTGTCCTAATGCACGTAAAGCCTATGGAGGCCCAGACCAACCAAACAATTTCCAAAATGCTGGCCCTGAGAGAAGCAGAAAAGAATGGTTACCATCAAGTTGTTGGAAAAAGAAAGCTAGACACACAGCAAAGTGATTGTAGTGGTAGAAAAAGGAAAAAGATCAAGGGTCAGAGCCAGGGTCATACTAGTGAACAACTATCCACAGAACAGGCTGGTGGCAAGGTACCTCTCTCTCCTCTCTCTCTCTCCTTTTCAAAATCGACAATTTAACAAAAATAATTATTTTACATTTTTTATTCTTGAAACAAAAGACAGTCAGACGCATTGTCGTTCCACCAAAAGTCAGCCAAAACCCGACAAACTACCCGCCATATGTCAACAGAATCATGAATATCCTGGCCCGAGGTCAACAGAATCAGACTGAAATCTCTGATGATAACCAATGCACCAATGAAAAACTAACTCAAAAGAAATCTGACGATCCCAGGACAGAATCAGTCTCAAAGGTTCGTGTTTTGCATCACGTTCTTAATCGTATTAACTTTCATACATAGAATCGGTTCACTATTATAAGATAACGGACTAGGGTCAGTGGGGGAAAGAACTGCATATTAATACCGGGGAACGTGCCAATTTTTTTTTTAATCTTGTAGTAAATGTACTGATGTATCATCATCTAAAATTATTTCACTCGCAAGCTGTAAATGCAATTACTACTATTATTTTTTTTTTGTCATTTGCAAAAATCTCAGTCTCGATAATGTTTTGTTCGCATCTTAATCATGGCATAGGATGACTTTTTCTTAAATAGTTATGATTAGTTCATCCTTTTCCTTATTTCCAAATTCCAGGAAATCAAGCAAGAAGTGACCACATCAAGAAACGTTGGCGTAAAACAGTTCTTTGAGGACTTGTCATGTGACGCTATTCTTAACACTGACAAATTCTATGGACCGGACCCGGAATTGTTTGGCACTTCCGGTGACCAGTGCTCTGTAGCCAACGTCCCCTTCCTGTGATCTGGATTGTACAGCTGTAGCTCAATCAACGAGATACCTCACAGTCTTTCATGACTATTTCATGTGATAATATTTGCCAGAATTTCTTCTTATATATCTATATTTTTTATTTGAATTAATTATGTGCCAAAATGATTCAGATATGCCAGGCGAGGACTTTATTTTCTTGATTGTGTTTGTTTATTTGACGTTTGATTTTTGGGGTGGGGTGGGGATTGATTCTTAATTACATTATCTTTCAACGGTTTTCCAATAGTCTTTCCATTTTTAGTTAATCATTTTCTTGTTAATTTCCTAAAGTTTGTTTTCTTTCTTCAGTTTTTTTCCTTTATAATTTACACTTATAACATTACTTGCGCCCGACATATCTGTTACCGATTTTACTACTGTTTTGATCAAATAAAATGTGCAGGCTTATTTTATTGGTTTTTTTTTTTATAGCATGTTTCATTTTTTCGACATAATAATAGAAAACAACGTGACATATCAAAACACACATGCACTCATTCATACATACAGCACTACGTTCGATCAGCAATGCGCGCTGATGAACATAAAATTAGAAAACTAAATTTATAGAAAATATTAACTGTGACAAACGTTTCAATCACAGGCTCTTGTTTCACACTATTGGGTCAACTCTTCTCATTTAATCAATAAAATGCATTCTTTTGCGCTTCATGGGGGGGGGGGGGGGGGGGGGGGGTAAAATGCCTAAATTGCTGTTTAGATATTTCCCCGCCCCCCCCCCCCTCGGAATTTTTTTCTGGATCCGCGTACGAGTCATATTGGAATTTCTTCATTTGAGTCTGACGTCATTTCGTGCATCATCGCAAACCCCAGCCAATGTGAAGGAGAGCGCTATGCGGACTCCGGACCGTGGCTCATTCGTGCAGTTCGTGATTTTCTTTGGTTGCTGACAGTTTCCGTCGATCGATAAACTGGTTAGAACTGGATCGTGTATATTTCGCCCTGTCAGTTTCTAAAGAACTATAAAGAAATGCTATATAACAGAAAATACTCAGTGAATGAAAATATAACACTATGTATTAAAAAGGAGGGGCGACCTACGTATGAAATATGACATTTGCTTGTGCAAGTTACCAATTCTAAAAGAAAGCATGAAACTTACAAGCTTGGTAAAATCAGTGTATCAACGACTTATCGATAAGTGATAGTAACATTGAATTTTGACCTCCTTCATTTATTTATTTTGACTTTAATGAAGTCGCGTCATGCTAATTTGGCTCGATAAAAGTACCTTATATCGGTTTTGTCGTCAAGTTTCTGATTTTGCAAGAAGAAAATGAATGTGAAACTTTTTGATTTATATACTATAGAAGCCGTACTGGTATTTTTTGCGTGCATTTTTTTTTTAAGGATAATGAAAGGATCACAAAATAAACGAAAAATATATTACCTCGAAAAATACCAATGATTTTATACTATTACATACGCTCTCCTTAAAAATAAAGCCAATTAGTCTACTTTAACTTAGCTAAATTTCAATTTTATACAAATTTAACTTTTTTAGAAAATACTGGAAAATCATAAAAATATTTTACCAACTTAATCTAATAAAGCCAAGTAGATCCCTTAATTACCAGCTTTCTGTTCAACTTTTGCAAAGACAGTCGGACACAGACAGACAGAAAGAATGACAGATAGACTGAAAAATCGACAGACAGGGTGATTCCTGGTTGAAATGACCAGTTCCTCCCCCGGAACTTTCTGTTTGAATGAAACAGGGGCACCAAAAAAAGAACAACTGTTTTTTGTTTCAACATTTCACTGAAAAATTGTAAAATACTGAAAAAATAGTAAGACAACTTGTATAACATGCTTTAAAGTTCCATTGTTTGTAGTAAAAGAATAAACCAACAGAAATGTAAAAGAACACAGGTTTGGCATGACGATGGAATCTTTACTATCGGAAGGGACATCCATTGGCCCAATGTCCTCTGTGACCTGAAAAATATAAATAAACCTAAGAATACCACATCAGAGTTAATCTCTCACCTGATTAAAATCAGTGAAAGTGCATTGTGATTGTCTGATTTTGATTAATTACATTGGTTAATCTCTGAAATAAGCTATCATCCACAAGGGTTAAATTCCTCATAATATTTTGATGATTCATATACAAAAGATGTTCTAAAATTTAATAAATCAAGCACAAATCTTATCAAAATAAACAAGTATACTCAGGATAGATTTAAATATGTAACATGCAATGCTATTAACTAACCACATCTGTAACAATGGCCATAACCTCCATAATATGCATCGGGATCGCCCGACACCCCATCACTATCCTCGTCAGAATCTGTGTAAAAATGGACGTCGCTGTCACTACTCCTGGCACTGTCACTCAAATCCTCAGTCTCCACCTCCTCCTCAACCAATCCAACGTAAACCTCTCTTCCGTCTACCTCGTCCTCACTCTCGATGATGATTGGCTGATGACCCTCTCTGTTCCTAGTGGTGGTCTGCTGGGCCTGGCGCTGGCCCCTCCCGCCTCTACCCCTCCTTCCTCGCCGGCCTCTCCCTCCCCGTGTGTTGTTGGTTCTCTGATTGGCTCTCTCTGCCTCTTGTTTGGCCTTCTCAATTTTTTCCTGTTCCTCTACAATTCAAATTGTATCCAATAAAATATTAGTAGTGAAACATGAAAACAACTCACAATTTACATGTACCTGGTACTTCACTGGTGCTTTCAAAACATGTAGTTAATCAGGACAATCAATTAAAACTGATTAACATTATTGCCTACCGTACTAATGTGCTACTCTCAGTTCGTTGTTAAGATTTGACCTGTTAAATCTCAAGTACTTTAACAATTCTGCTTTATAAAATTTTGAGGAAATAATGATACATCAGTATACAGTAAAACACGCTTATAACGAAGTCCCAGGGATGGGCAATTTTACTTCGTTATAAGCGTAATTCGTCATATCCGTCAAGTTTACAACATGTAATAAAGTCACGGGGAATGAAATTCACTTCGCTGTAAGCGTCAATTCATTATAAGCATGTTCGCTATAACCATGTTTTACTGTATAACCAAGCCACTACAGCACCTAGATTAAAATCAGAAAGATGCCCAGACCAACAGAAGTTAACAATTTTTTTTTCAATTTTTAAAAGTAAATTTTCCCTCCTTTCAAATCTTGCAATAAAAGAAATGCCTACCAGAGACAAGTTCAGCAGAGCAGGTGCTCGAGAGTCTCGCCAAAATTTGTGTTGTAGGTACAGATGATTTTGGTGAGTTCTCGTCTGCACCTTCTCTGCTGAACATGCCTTAGGTACCTGCCTGCTTCATTTTATATTTAAATTTTCATGAAAGAATCTAAACATTATTTTTGGGGGGCTAAAAGGGGGAGTACATGTACTGGTATCTAACACAGTTCCCATACCTTTCCTTGATGCCACCAGCTGTTTCCGTCGAGTCTTTAACTCTTCGCTGAGGTGTTCCACCATGGTGTCTATGTAATTGTCTAGGGCGATTGATCTGAGCTGGGAGGTGACAGGGCTTCTACAGATGGGACATTCTCTCTTTACCTTCATCCACTCCGCAATACACAGTGCACAGAATGAGTGGGAGCAGCCTAGAGATGTCGCCTGTAAAGCAAAGATTGACATATTATACAATTTGTCACAAGCTTTATTTTATGAATTTCAGGAGCTCAACAATTAATGCAAATTGAAAAATTTTAATAAAAGTTTTTTCGTTAAAAGTAATGAAATGTTTAAATGAACATGCATGCATTATTTAATTTTCTAAAATCCTAGTCAGTGAATTCAATTGTGAAATGATTAAATTAAAACATCATATGAATATTTCAAAATGGCTTCAAAATATAAAATTTCAAAAATACATATCTTTACCACATTGCATTACCTACATAAATACTTTAAACATATTACATTTTGCTGTGTATTCAGTTTCGCGTTTTTTTTGGCGGAAAGCGGGTTCCTCTAAATCAAATTCATCGCTAAAATTTCATGCATATATGTATATAAACAGGTACATTCAGAAATGCTCTAATTCAAATCCACGCTAACTTGTTGAAAAGTCAATATCGTACATGCTAAACATGATACGCTTACAGTAAAACGTGCAAACTGGATGCTACTAATAACACAAACACAATTAAACATGACAAGTAACAAGATCTCTTCACATCTAGAGAATTTTTCCTTCACAACAATTTACATCAAATGTGTTTTTACCTGTATGTAGAGTTCATTACAAATACTGCACTGTAGCTCTGTCTCCATAAGGTCGGAGAAGTTGGACAGTATGTCCTGGCGAGCCTGAAGGATGGCCTCTGATTGGTCGGTCTCCTTTTTTGTTTCCTGTAGCTGAGCTTCGAGCATTTTCTGTTTAGTCTCTTTCTCTGTTATAACCTGATAAATATCACAACTGTACAGTTATTCAAATCATTAAATTTTTTTTGTATATTTCTAAATTGTTGTAATACATAATTCCATTCTTTCCTGTAAATACATGTAGTAAAATTGACGTCTTTTGTAAAATTTGCTGGATGCACTAATAATACGCAAGTTCCGAGTTCTGCAGGAGTTATCTCCCGTAATTGCCACTCGCGCGTTTGGAGGTGAAATAGTTGTGCGTCATTAGCTACGGTGGGTACAAATACGCTCGACATCGTCTGCATATAACAATATGCCGTATTTTAGCTGTTGTGTGCCAGAATGTTTTTGAGAAGAAGATTTTTAAAGATTTACTCTATATATTCCTATGTAAAAATTCGACCCCCAATTGTTGCCCCACCCTACACCCGGGGGTCATGATTTTCACAACTTTGCTTGTACACTAGCTGAGGATGCTTCCACATAAGTTTCAGCTTTCCTGGCTGATAAGTTTCTGAGAAGAAGATTTTTAAAGATTTTCTTTATATATTCCTATGTAAAAATTCGACCCCCCATTGTGGCCCCACCCTACCCCCGGGGGTCATAATTTTCACAACTTTGAATCTACACTAGCTGAGGATGCTTCCACATTAGTTTCAGCTTTCCTGGCCAAATGGTTCTTGAGAAGAAGATTTTTGAAAATTTCTCATAATTTTCCAATAATTCCCAATTACAGTGTATCTCCCCTTGAAAAAGGGTGTGGTCCTTAATTTTCAGAACTTTGAATTCCCTTTGCTTCAGGGTGCTTTGTGCCAAGTTTGGTTGAAATTGGCCCAGTGGTTTTGGAGAAGATGTTGAAAATGTGAAAAGTTTATGGACAGACAGACGGATGGACAGACAGACGGACAGACGGACGGACGACAGACAAAATGTGATCAGACTTTCAGCTCAGGTGAGCTAAAAACCATACACACAGAGCTGATAAGGCAGCTGACCTCAATATACATATTGGATCAGAAACACTCAGTCATATAAGAGACTCTGTTCAGGGATGCTATATAGATCAATGAAAGATACTTCATCTTTCTAATCCTTTATCTGCATTCTCGATATTTCCAAATGGCTTGTTCTTCATGAATATTTTATTGCCATTTAAATAACTATATCATATAAAATTCTGTCTGGAAATATAGTATCTTATAAAACTGCCATAATTAAGCCTGTACATCTCTTTGCATGTTGTTAAATTTGTTGAAAGAGAAGGCATTGGATAACACTGCATCAAAGCATTGTGCAATTTGACTCATCTCGCATAAGATTCATAATAAGAAGAAATCATAACCCAAAAGCTCAAATATTCTATCTAATTAGATTTGGCTTTTACCATCTTATAAATATTATTTTTGTGATTGTTCCTTGCTTGTGTTTGTCTCAGGAAAAGTTTTCACTAATGTTTCAAAATGTATGTTAATATTTTCTAGTTTATTTGTTTATCTCCTTTGTTTACTGTAGCACTAGTCCATGACTTCAGTCTTGTTGGCTTAACTCAGAAAAATCAGCTTCAACCAGTGTGTTTATCGAAGTGTGCACCATTATCTGATGCCCAGTTTAACAGATTTTATGTTGATTCTTACACACAGGTTATTGAGAAAGTATTTTAAAATGAAAATTGTTCTTGTCTGACATGAGACACAGAGTCCATTAATGGTTTTTTTTGTGGTTGATCGTTTGTTCATTTGCCTTCTTTGAATATATGAAGCTTTTCTGACTGTAAACCCCATACCTTCTCCAACCTTTCTTTTTCTTTGTGTAGTTGGTCCTCCAGTTCTTTGTTCTTCTCCTCCAAAGCTTTTTCCATGGATTTCTGTAGGTCTTCCTCCACTTTCTTTTTCTCAGTAATGAGAGCATCCTTCTGCTGCTGGAGTTGTTCGAGGAGCTCTGCCTCCTTGCTCATCAACTGGTTTTCTAAATCCTCTTTCATTTTCTTTTCATCTTCCTAAATTAATGAACACATTGAAGATTAAAAAGTGGGTAAGTAAGTTCTGAAACAGTCTGTGGAAAATTTTCTCTACTTTAACAGGTACCTGCAGCCCAGCCCATGTGAAACTTATGTCATAGAACTTATCTATCTGAATTTTAATGCAAAAAAGCCGAATCAAAATCGATGCAAAAATAACAGAGTTATGCCACTTCAAGTGGCTATTTTTACCCTAATTGCAATGATCTAATTTTACAAAGAGCTTAGACATATAAATGGATGGATAAACAATGCCCTTTTAAAGAGGAGGTATTGAAGCAAGAATATTAATACTGGTAATTCAAAAATGATTAATGTCCCAGGGCTCAACACTAAGGCACGTCCGACCGACTCAGTCTATAGCTAGTAAAAGTTTGGTCCGGGCTAATAAACATTGCACCATGGTAGCCCGACTGGTCGTGTTAAAATTTCACTCAAAGAGTCATTCAAGCAAAGTCAGTGTAATATCAATGAACAACAGAACTAATAATCAAAAGCTATGAGTTAAAAAATACATGAAAATTCAACATGTTATGGTTGTCGGTATCGTTGCTCGATTCTATTTATAATGCCTAGAAAACTACCGAGGTCTGCCGATCGTTGTTGTCAAATAGATACATAATACAAGGAGATGTGCCGAGTGACTTTCCAGCTGGAAAGTCTTTACGACAACTGATCGTTTTGTTTTATGAAATAATAAATCCAATAAAGTTACTTAGTAATATGAAAGAAAGTCTTCTCTGTAATATTTTAATTAATAGGGAAACATTGATTTTATGGAACTGAAACAAACTTGAATGACCTATTTACGATACTTACACTGTCTTATTGTTTACGTTGACGATGTCGTTATTTGACTTCGGTTTCTCCGGGATAAAAAGGAAAATGATGAATCTAAAGCTAAAGGCAGAGCAGACAGAAAGGAAAAATATGAAAATGAAAAGAGAAAAAGAGAGTTTTATTCTAAATGGAAAGAAGATTACAAGTGGGTTGAGTATGACCAGGATGAGAATATGATGTTTTGTATTCCGTGCAGGATTTCTAATCTTATAAAGTCAGGGCTAGTGAAAGTAAAGTCAGGACTAGTGAAATTTTTTAGTACTAGCCTGACTGGTCTAGTCCATTGAAAAATTAATGTTGAGCCCTGTGTCCGAGAAGTTTTATTTGCCCCTGGAGGAATCAAATACTTGCTTCCAAGTACAATCAATGAATCATGTACAGATGTGCATGTACACATGTTCATGATGTTTCTGATTATCAGAATACAAATTCTTCCTTGTTTACCTCTCGTTTCTTTACTTCTGCAGCCAGTTCTTGTTCTTTCTCTTTTAACCTTTCCCTCATCGTACTGGTCTGAATCTCTAGCTGAACCTCCTTTTCTTTAAGCTTCTCTTTCATCTGAAGTGTCTGATTTTCTCGCTCCTGTTTCTCTTCCTCCAAACACTTCCTCATCTTCTCATGCTCTTCCTCCTTCTCTTTCAACATCTTCTGCATCTCGGCAAGTTTATTTTCAAATTCTCTCAGTTTCATATCAGCTTCTTGTTGTTGTTTATTCTGCCTTTCTTTGTAATCGTCAAATGGCTGCTGTTTTTTCAGGAAGTTCTCCTTGGAACATGAAGGTTTATCAGTTGCTATATTGTCACTAGTGTTCAGTTTTACTCTCTTCAATGGATAATTGTTGACATTCATCTGTGCTGATGTTGAACAGTCAATTTCATCAGAGCTTTTGGGTCTTGCCCTTTTTACTTTTATCTTGTAATGGAACTTGAAGATGAACTCAGCAACCTCCTCTCCAGTTTTAGGGACCCCAAATTGGACGGTGTCATTTTCATTTAGTGTATATGGCTTGTGAGGTTCCAGTTTCTTTCCATTTACAAAAACTCCATTCAGGCTCTACAATGAATTGATAATGTTAACACATAAACAAATTAAAAATCTAACTCACAGACATAAAAAGATTTTTTAAAATGTGGATTATCTACAATGAAATCATATAAGACCAAGTCATTGTCCATGAATATTAAATATATATGGCTATTTAAGGGTTAGGCACTAACACTCCATCACTGTACATATATGTACTGAATCATGGTCACTCTCAAGGAGGATCAACATTTACATTTCTTCTTAAATTCAAAGACTTCATTTTCTATAGCACATAAGGAAAAAGGTCTTATATGTCTCAATTTCTTCGATTAAAATGACAATTGCTAAAGATGTACACAAAATAAAATAGGATTTTACGAACAAAATTGAAAAATTAATCACCCTTTGGCTTAAAGTTTGCCACAGGGAATCAGTGCAATTTTGGACAGAATGACAACTGTGCTAACTAGCAGATGTTTTTATAGAGTATTAATCTCATGCAGCATGTTCATGCCTCACAAAAATGCAATACCTTGTTGTCTTTAATATTCCATACAGCTCCCTCTTTTTTCAACACTGCATGACAGCGTGAAATCATGGTGGATAAAATACAAAATGTGGCATCCTGAGATCTTCCAATTGTAACCTTAATTGAAACAGTCACATATTAAGAAATCTCCAGCTAATTAAAACAATATTTATAATGTTAAAAAAAACCAAAACAATTGATCTAAATAGCAATTGCAAATATTAATTTTTTGAAATGTAGCTGTAATCTAAGCTGTAAATGTTTTCATGTATAAATCGTTGTCATCTAAATAGCCATACAGGCAATTGTTCCAACCTGTTAAACAAATGAATTTCGACATTTATGGTCTAGTATACCGTAATAATTAACATCATTGTCCCAACCAGTTTAAGAGGAAATTCGAGCAATTTTAAAAAATCAGCAAGTTGAATCTATTTGGAATTGATGTCCTTTTTTACCTCATCTCTTCCACGAAAATCTATTAACTTGTATTTCTTAATGTTGTCGCCGACTCTAATGAGCCCAACTGTAAATCCTTCTTGTGTCATTCGACAGAATTTTGATATCCGCGCGTTCCAAAGAGTCTGTTATGATGAAAACGTCACCATTTTTGAAAGAAATTGAAAATAACGCGAACTTTGAATATTTCGTATACATTGTTCATTCTTCCTTAAAAATGGTATTTAGACCATTTTAACCAAGGGAAAATTATTTTATAAATCAATAAAATGTAAATATTTTAATTTTGAGGCTTTTTATTTTAAAATGCTAAATTTACTTTGTTCAGAATTAGTAAATGAACGAGTTAACAACAAATCTGAGACAGCACCGGGAAAAATGGATTTGCAAGTTGTGTTAAAATTGTTTGCAGAGTTTTTGAAAGTTTGTTTCTTTTCTGACATATATGATAGTTGCTATAATAAAGTTTTATGCTTTAATGTTCACATGGAGAGAAAAGGACATTCATGAATTTATAAATTAATAATATACACTTGTTTGTAACATAACTGCTGCAGTATAGTTTGTGTAATGTGTATTACAATTTTTTAGGCAGTCTACGAAGACTTTGATCTTTTTGAAGTTTTGCCAGCCAGCTCTGTCGACATTAACGATTCCCTGAATAGCGGAGAAAACTTTATTAACATTCTGGAAAAGCTTATTGATTGTCTTAAGGTGATAATCATTATGTTTGTTGGGGGTGTATAATTCATGATAAATATTTTTTAAAAATTTTATTCTGGTATTAAGACCTTGAATTTCATGTATGACACTTGCATGTCCTGTATCAGTTGAATTACTAGAGATTTTTTAATTATTGGTACTCATTTATGATTAATAACACAATGAAATTTCAATTAAAATTTTTAAATATTTTAATATTTCAAAATATTAACGTGTATTTATAGCTATCATCATATTATAACAGTTACTTATTTACTATTTTTTTGTTTTAAAAAGGATGTCCATACAAAGGTACAGAACAAACAGGAGAGTAGTAATAACGGCAGTGAAACCAAAGTTGAATCAAAGGACACCACTATTGAGATGGAAGTGGCAGAGGAGAATGGGTCAAAGTCCAAGATAAAGGAAGAAGAAGGAGGGAATTCTGCTCCCTTACTTGCACCCAGTGTTAAAGACAAGCTGTTCAGTAACAACATACAGATCAAGGCCTCTAGTCAAGAGGTACAAGAACCATGATTACAAATTTTAAAAACTTTCTCTGTCATGCAGCTAAGCCTATAATATATAGATCAATTTTAACACATTTTAACAACAACCATGCAGACGGTTTTGTAGTAATGAAATTATCATTACTGTAGCATAATTCAAGCGTAGAAATAGAATACAAAGAATAAGTTCTCATACATGTATGTTTAATTTTTATCAATACAGTACAGATTTCATTACCTGTACACCTACATGTACCTACTGGTTTTCTGCTAATCTTTGTATGCAATGTGTTTTTTAATTTATACTTGAATATGTGATTTTAGATAGAAAGAAGGATTTCAGCCTTCATTGAACAGAAGAGACAGGAAGTGGATGAACTAAACATCAGAGAATTCTGCTCAACTGTCACTCCCTCATCAGGTAAGGCTAAAATGTCAGATAGGATTAAAAGACGGTGTTGGAAGACACAATTTAAAAGTATGGACATTGAAAGGTCTTATTTGAATATTTCATTCTCCTAAGTTATCATCAGGTAGGCAGCCTTGATCTGCTTTATGTTAATGACCTAAAAATGTAATTCATGATCAGCTGGTTGTATGATTTGTATAAAAATTATAAAATGTATGTACTTCTTTTAATGAGATTAATAGAATTATGATTATTGATGCACCAACAGTGAAGTCTTAGAATGATTTATAACAACTGTCACACATCATGGGGTAGGTTTTTTGCTAAAAGACTGCATCACAATAATTGTATGCAGATTTAAGTTTATTTTTTAGATGACACAGTATCTTGAATAAAGCATTTTTTTATACTTGGAGAGCAGAAGGTTCGACCATGTCACCAAGTATAACATAAATTTTGTTGTTGTTTTTTTTCTCAGAAGCTGACAGTAGCTGTGCTCGTGTGGATTCAGTATTTGACACAAGGATTGGAGGAAAAAGTCATATCAAAGGTCTTAAATCAGTGTTATGATATTTCGTGGAGTGAAAGATCCTGGAGAATAATTTTTTTGTCCAATCTGTCCTTCAAACTATCTTTCAAAGTTTGTACATTACGGGATCAGGACCCCCCCATCCCATCCCACCACACCCCACCCCTTGGAAAATTCAAAATTTCTAGTGCTAATTCATCTTATTTATGCTAGCCAGGTGTTGGATTTGTATCCCCTTACTAAGCAAAGATGATTCTTATATTAATAGCTAAATATTTTTAAAAATTTCTCTCTCCATAATAAATGTATATGAATAACTCATTTTAAATAGGATTGCATTACATAACATATACAATCAGGATCAGCATTGATCATCTTTGGTAGATTAAATAGAGTTATTTTCACCATGCGTTATTTTAGTGCAACTACAGGTACATGTATGCTTGTATAATGTAAAAGATTCCGCCCTGTTTTACATTTTTTCTGAAACAGTTGAATACTTACTACTTTGAATTAACCCAATTTTATGTTGGCACAGTACAATTGAGGATAAATGGGACAGAAATAATGGCGATGGAAATTTCTCTTGATTTCCAGTAAAGCAGTATTATGTCCAAAAATCCTTGTTCACATCACATCTTTTTTTGATCATAACAATATATAACAACAGATTCCCTGGTCTGCCTACTTTCAAACTATCTACTTAATGAGGCCGGGTCTAATTTGTTCTGCCCTAGATTTTTAAATGAAATTTTTTACATGAATTTCTACTGGTATAATTATTATTTTAAGAAAAAAAAATCAGACATGTACCACATCATTTGTTTCGGGGGTCCTCTCAAATTTTGTTAATTTTTAACATAGGACCCAATGGGATTTTGCTTGAAATGTATCAATTTTGCACATTTTTTTCATTT
>WFKH01006014.1:28087551-28146503 GCA_016163765.1 Magallana hongkongensis | reverse complement strand
AATTTCCCAGATTTGTCAGATAATGGCTATTTTTTATTTGACAAAGGCGAAAATGGTAATCTTTATAGTATTATTAAAACATTCAGACATATTTAAGAAATAAAAATATATATAACATCACACATTAAGGGTCATAAATATAAAATACGTGGTTACTGTCTTGAAATATATGTATTAAGCTATATTTAGGGGGGGGGGGGGTAAGAAAACGAGACAGAGGGCTAGGCTTGCTGAACCCTCTTCACGTTTTCGTCCCGAGCCCAAATATAGATTATATTTCAAGACATTTATCTTTATTCTACAATATAATATCAATTTTACGCCTCAAACAAGCTATTTTCCACAAATTTCGCTGAATGTCTGCAGTTGAAACCATAACGTCATGGCGTCAACCAAGCAAAAAGATGACATCACAATGCAAATGAAACGCTGCGCGAAAGCGTGCGTACTTGAACTGTACTCGGCCTCGTTAACTGTTCCCAAGTAGCCATTTGCATCTGGCTGTAAAGCGTGAAAATTTTCAGAATTATTTTAAGCAGACTTTATGTTCTTTTTTTACATGTGTACTGATATTAAAGATCTTTTGTCAATGGTGTGGAGAAGACGTCCGAGTAGTGATGAAGGGTATTCATACATTGATTTTCAGTGACACGAGTGGTCAATCTCCAAGGACCCCAGACACAAGTCAGTCAGTCTGATCCTGTCCCTGTGATTAAGAAAGAACCAATGGAAGATCCAGGATTCTCTGGTGGTATAGAGGAGAGGCTTCAGAATATAGAGACCCACCTTAAACTTGACAAACGTGAGTTCTTGAGATCAAACACCAAGTAGGGTATATTTTTCAGCATTTTAAATGGCAACAAACCCTAAGAATGTCTGTTTCTATGATATACCATGATATAGATTTACATTGTATTTTGTAACACAATTTTTATGAAAGGATTACATATATACATGTATGTATAATGAATTTTTTGATGAAGATCTGTGTCATTTTTCTACACATTGACACTATTTCTTTACACCTTTTTGCAGGCGAACAGAGAACAGACTTATTTAGCAGAGTGAAGAAGATGGAAGAAAGAATTCTTTACCTAGAGAGTCTGTCACCTGAATACTTCAGAGGGGGCATTGTAAGCATATAAACAGCAATTGTACATTTCAAATAAGTTTAATATTATTTTATCATAATACTTGTAAAAAGGCATTTTAGTTTTAGACTGTACAATGATTTTTTTTCTCCATATATTTGCCAAGAAAAAATTGACAATTAAAATCTATATTGCTGTTTTATATTGGTTTTTATAAAATCAGCAAGAATTTAAAACATTTATAAATTTAATCAATAGTTTTAACATTATAAAATTTACCTTTTCTTCTGCATAAATATAATGTCAAATATAAATATAATGTATCTTGAGAAAGAATACCAAGATATTATGTGCAGGGATGAAAAATTGATAAGACTTTTTTCTGAAGTAAAGTATTTTCTTGTCAGCCTGTTCCCCGTTCAAGGAAAAGAAAAAGAATAGAAGACAATATATCTGTGAGATATCAGGACTTACAGGTAAGTTACCTATGTCTTATCCTCATAATTCACTGTAAAGAATGTACATTTGGCTAAAAGAAAATTAATTTTTGATTCTCATGCCAGATTTTTTAAAAATGTGACAAACAGGTACCTGTATTTTTTTTTATTGCAAGATTTGCAAAGGGGAATAACTCAATTTTCATATTTTGACTTAAAATTGATAATCAGTTGTTCCCCTTTTCAATCTAAAAACCAATACATTAATTTTTGGGGCCTTTGAGTACATGTACTTTGTGTTCTTTTGAATATTATGTCCTCTTCCTCATTATCAACCTCTTTTCCAAGTGTAAATTATTTTGATTCCTTCTTTCCACATATGTTTTAAAGATTTTTAACTTCAATTGTAATTGACATTTATTTACATAATTGTAGTGTAAAACTGAGCTTGTTTCTTTTTTTTTATTTTGACAGAATATGGATGTAGCAGACATTGATGAAAGAATCCACATGCTGAGAGAGTCTTTGAGAAGGAAAGCTATGAACCGAGTATAACGGAATAAACCAAGTATAATGGAATGAACCGAGTATTACGGAATGAACTGGTTATAACAGAGGAGTGCTGTTACAGTGACAGAGCCCAGTACTGTTTTGTGTACCAGTTACATTAGTAGTATATGTTATGTACATTGTATAGAAATGTGATTTTCATTATGAAACACACATTTGAATAAAATATTGTCAAAGTCAAGATAGATGATGGATCATTTTTATAAATTCAATTTTTAATGAATAGAAAACAACAAAGACGCAACAAAATCTTTATTTCAAAAAAAGTTTTATAAATTTGAATTTCTGTTCAACATTGGCTGGATAGGTCTATCCTATAACGTTAACTGTATCAGTCTCAATTAAGCTGAAACAAAAATATTTATTCTTTACAATTGTATGTTTGCCAGAAATGTAATAAATTGTCACGTGGGTCTTGCCATGTTTTACACAACCAAGTATAATGATTAAATTTTGATATACAAATTGAAGCTCACTAAAACCTTGTGAGAAAAGCATGAATTTATAATTTCATACAATTTTGCCCAAACTACCAAGCATTGTTGCACCACGCAGCAAATAGTGTTGTAATATGAGGATTTGACTTCTAATTAATACATACACAGCCAATTGTGCCTCACTTGGTATTCACTTGATATTCACGTAAAAATAGCTTCATGTGAAGCTTCGATCGTGTGAAATTCACGTGAGACACAGGTCCCCTCCCCTCACTTTGTTGCGTGCCCCCAAATCATCTAACTGCCGCTGAATTTTTATATTTTTGCGCACCCCCGTTTTGAAATTATTTGATCCGCCCACAATTGCCTGTGTAACATTTATATCAACTTTACAATTCCTTCCTAAACCCTTTGTGAACGATGCATTTTTTCTATAGCAACACTCGTCCAAAAGCTTGCTTATCCTGCATACCTGGCCTCACAGAGGAAGTTATTCATAACCTCACAGCTCTCGTCGTTCCAGTTGTAGTTCTCGTGGTGGAGGAGGTCCATACAGTCCTCGCCCCTCCCGTTGGAGTTGGGCTCCCCAGGGAACCACTTCTGAAAGTCATCAGTCTTGATGGCTTTACCCGTGGTTGTCCAAACCCATTCGCCTTCTACAAGGGCGTCTGTTCCGTCGATCCAACAGCCATCTGGCAATCCTACGTTTCCACATGTACATTAAGATATTTGATAATTGATAAAATATGTAGGCAGTGAATAGTAAAAGAAGGAGCAAAATGCCCCATGGGCTTACAGGCCGCATCGCTCACCTGGGTTACAATGTCTGTCCTACATATTTGATAAATTAAAGTTACACACAGTTTGATTTTGCTGGGACTGGTTCCGGAAAGAAATTCAACATGCATTGGTCGATTCCAATGCTACATGTAACGTCATAACTAGCTATGTGGTTGTAAAGCTATAGAAAGAGGTGAAAGAAAAAATGATAATGGTGTAATGTTACCTGTGTGATATTCTCGACGTAGCAGTCCTTCAATAAAGTTCTGCTCTCTTTGGGTCTCAATAACTGCAAGGTGTGACTTGAATATCTGGCAGTAGAGCTAAAAGATACAATATACATGTAATGCAATTTTCTTTGATGAACTTTCCGTACTTGTTTTAATAGCTGCGTGAGAACGTGTTATCTGAGTAACGATGAATTATCCTGCCGTATGTTCAGACTTTTAGTGGGAACGCATACTCGTTTATACATATTGAAACACAGTAGTGTTTTGTACAGTAGAATGGGTATTTGACCCTCAATATACATTTGTATTATGATTTATACGACCATGCACTCTTCTAGGTCCTTTGAATTCTAAGCACGTTGTATCGTTTTGAAAAAGGGGGTCTGGGTTGGTGTAAGACCATTTCTTCAATACAATTATCAACTTTTATATTTAACCTCAAAAAGTGTTTGTGTATTCATAATTGGGGGGGGGGGGGGGGGGGGGGGGGGGGGGGTTGTTTTTGCAAGTTGCATTTTTTTATGCGATGTTCAGGCATGACTGTAGCGGAAGGGGGTTCCCAAGTCTCCTGTTGCTACACGTCACAGCTGGTCCCCGATCATGGTGCATGATGTATGCTCGTATAATGTGTTTTATTTCTTCAGCAGCATCAATACAAATATGCATTAACGTTCAATGTTTATTTTTATAAACCCCCGCCCCAAGCTAACATCTCTACATTTATTGTGAACTTTTCTAGCTATTAGGAATGTAATATTTAGTTTCAGTCGTCAAGTGTCTGGACACTTTCCATTATCTTCATGTAACTTGTATACATAACAGTTATACCTACCATGGCCTCCGCCCACGTTGCTTTTGTTGAGTGAAAGAATTTGTAACAGGAGTCATCGTGTTGAAGAAATCCGTTCGGGCATCCGACGGCGTTTACTGAAACAGGTAAAAGGCACAGGCACCTGACGTCATATATTTTTCCCATAATAAAAAAAAATACTCCGCTTACCTAATAATTGACATTTATTAGGTAAGCGGAGTATTTTTTTTATTATGAGAAAAATATATGACGTCAGGTGCCTGTGGTAAAAGGTTAAAGGCACAACATCCCTTTTTAAGGTAAAGAGAGATAACTCTTACACAGACGTTCGTCATTTGTAAGTTTTGATCTGTGCATTCTTAAAACTTTTGTTTAAGTAAAATATATATATTTTTAAATTATGAAATCATCTGTTTATAATCAGACAAGTCATACACTTCTTAATCCGGGTTCAATCTTTGATAGTGGTGTTACAGACCTTAAAATCGTTAATCTTTTAGAAAGGACAGTATACTCAAAAACAAAAATGTTTATGGACTTCAAAAGATTTAACACAAACACCAGGTTTTATGTTATGAAAACATAATTATTTCAAGGGGGAAAAGTTTGCCGAACATTACCGAGAGAGGAAAACATATACGTTTATATTAATTACTTTACTATAATACAGTATGTACAGCAAGTCTGTTCTTTAGAAACGATCTATATACATTCTGCAGTTAACCCATGGAATATTTTGAACATTGTATCTATACGTTAGTTGATAATGATATCAAATATTTAAGACATTTTAAGGAGAAGACGTTATACATGTATCATCCCCCCCCCCATATATAACTTTCTTGATCCCACCAAAAAAATCATTTTGAGCAGGAACGAGAATTTTACCTGAAGCAATGGTAACCCATAGAACCAAACCGCAAAACCAGAGAGCACTCATTTTCACGGTACGTCCGAGTTTTTGGTAATCGACATTTATTAAGACCACCTTGACACACAGATAAGAATAACAAAAATACTACTGCGCCAACTCTATAACAATGAAGGGAATCGGGGTTCTGGTTTTGACTGTCTTCCTCCTGGGAATAGGTAATTAAAAAAAAAAAACATGACGCTTTGGTTTTAAAGTGTTTTAAAAATATCCTGCAAAAAGAACATGCATCATGTTTTGTGCATTTTCATTTGAATATGATTATTAGAATTTTTTGTGATTTATATGATATATTGCATTTCAAGCATCTTCGAATCGCTTTCATATCTATGTATACTACCAGTATATGATAAGGAATAAAAGGTCGGATTAATTAGATATACCACTGTGCGTGCATTGTAATCAGCTCGTTACATACTACATATAATATACATGTACTATTACATGGGATCGGTTTATCACATTCAACAACCCAGTTTACGAAAAAGAAAGGCGATAAGACGACTTACAATACATAATATGATACTATATTATTATTAATATACTAAGGTTATTTGATTGCCATGTATTTCTATCACAGGGTATGTTTACGGACAGCAGAATTGTCCCAATGGTTTTATGAAGCATGGAGAAGCCTGCTACCTCTTCTCTATTCTACGAGTCTCCTGGATCCAAGCAATGGTATCACTGCCTTAATTGATCATAGTACTGAGAGTGCTGAATGGTGCCATCTATGGATAATTATATCTTAATTAATCAAAGTACTGAATTGCACTATATAATAATTATATCTTTGGATGCTGGGTGGATTTGAAAAAAAAACCCCAGCAGATTAGATAAATGTAATTTAAACTTTCTATTCTTTTCATGCTTTAAGTGAAAAGAAAAAAAAATACTACTTAGTGGAATCGATCCAGCGACCGCAAAATCCAAAAGACCTTATATGCGTTACCACTAGGCCACGCAAACAACATATTTATCGAATGTCTTTTCAATATATGTGGCTATATATATTAATGTATTAGAAAAGTCACTAATTGAAATATATGTCCAATTTTCAGTCCGAAGACCACGTTAAACCAAAATTAGTTCAATGTAAACGTATACTACAATACCTGTAGAACATACTTTTAATCGGATTTCTTTGGTTTAAAGTGGTTCAAATACTCAAATATCCAATTTTTTACTGCATACTACATGGAACTATTTTCCTATATGTCCCTAACAAAATCCGAAGATTTTAATGATGTCGTGTAAGATAATTAAGACTCTTTTAACCTAGTAATTGTGTAATTTGTGTTTCTTTAATGATATTTTAACTCAATATTGTATAATATTGAAAATGTCTTATGTTTGCAAAAGCGCTATATTGTAGGCGAAATCGTATATTTAGTGCGCTATACCTCTTTATTTCACTATAACCACATCTGACTTTTCACATCAGTTAAAATCATAAATTCTGTTACTTGTAATTTTAAAATGATTTAACTCTACATCACATCTGGAGGTAGAAAAGTACTATAAAATACCAGTGACCCCATCTAGTCTCCTTAACCCACGCCGAAAATATACATGTATTTAAAAAAACAAAAACCAAGTTAGTACACCTATATCAGGAATAAATTTCAGAGGGGAAAATATGTTTTTGTTGGTATAGATATTTTGAATAAACTTTTTGAGAATACAAATTAATCATTAAGCGATTTTGGTACAAAATTTTCTCGAAATGATTTAATTGTAATGTCCAATTGTTTTGCCGTCTAGTGTACCTTAAACCATGCACTTTTGCTACAATATACCCGAATGCCGGTCCCACCCTCTTCCATCTCCTTATCTAAATAAAATATACACACTATATCTATAACATAGTTTTTTTCTGGTTAAGAAATTTTGCCAGATCTATGGCGGTGATCTAGCGGTCATTGAGTCTGAAGAGGAACAGTTGTGGATCGAATCCTATCTCAGCAGTACCTGGACTAATTGTAAGTATCTTACAAAATTATTCAGAAGCATATTTTTTTTTAAAATCCCAACAGCAGTAGATTATAAAAAGATATATTTCTTTAAATTAAGTGATGCTTCAGTTTCTTTTTGGATTCAAACCAAATCTATAGGGAATCTATATAAATAAGTTTCTGGTGCATCATCAACAATTGGCATCACATTATAAGTAAATGTTTAATAAGAATGTTTTAAAAAATTTGCAATGAAAAAAAAAATGTAAATTATTTACCTGTTGATTTGATATTTAATCGCGTTTAGCATCAGCCATTTTATTTTTGCGACACAGGGTCTCGGTTTATTTGATATTAAGTCTCAATGTTCCTCTAACAGAGGGACTCGACCGGCGACGCAAATGATCATGATATTATATTCTATAGTTTTCTGATTGTTTTCCACAGACAACCAAACGGACGGAGTTTGGCTTGGCGGGGCGGACCTCCTCGTCGAGAATGAGTGGGAGTGGGTCAAGGACGGGCGACCATTCACCTACACCCGGTGGGCGCCTGGGGAGCCCAGTCACTACCAGAGGGTCGGGGATGACGAGAACTGCCTGGACCTGCTGCCTCACAAACGCTTCATGTGGAACGACGAGAGTTGCGCGTGGAAGATGAACTTCCTGTGTAAAACAAGGTAACGTATGCGCAAAGGAAAGAAAATTGAGTACATAATTTCAATACATACACAATTGGAAATTTTCTTATGAACAATATATCATGCATTTTGTAAGGAATATTTTTCTATAATTTCCTGTAATTATTGAGAGATATTTTGCTTTGTACAATAATATTTTATATTAGTATACATGAAACATACATGACAACTCATGCCAATGACTTTTAGCAACTGGTGTAGAATTTTCTTTGCTGAAAATGATGTGGGGAAAAGTCTAATGGTTTTTCCTTTAAAATATTTGCCGAGCTCTTCTTTCATTGACAACAAGTGCAACAACCTTGTTCATGGATAAAATCCAAACTTTGATTAATGATTACGGCGTCATATACCAGTATTTGATAAGAACCTTTGAAACATTTTTGTTGATTGATGTTGTTAACGTTATCATTTGGGCATCATGACAATTTTCACTGTAGAATTTTTTTTTACCTATAAGACTTTATAAGTTACCGGGAAGATTTTCATCGATTTAACTCATTCTGAGTTGATGGTTGAGACAGATATTGAAATATCAGTAACATAAACATCCACTAAACATGGATCGAACTAAAAAAAAACAAAACAAAACCCACAATGACATTGAAGAAGAAATGAAGAATTGTTCAGGTCTTCTTCAGCTTTCCTAAATCCCTTTTTGCACATATTTAGTTAATGATTTCATCAAGCATTTTAATTTTTTCATTTTCAGTTTGGTCGGAGATCCATTACTTGTAATAGGGTGATACGAGCTGTACTCATAGATTGCTAATTATAGCTTTTGCAAATCAAAACAACAAAAATAAAAACATTCGATTTTTACATATTTTGCCTATTTTGCTGTTCAATTTGCCTTTTCACATAAATTTTGTACGTAAATACTGATGGTCTGTAAAACCTTATGTGAAAAAAGAATAAAACGACATAGTGAATTTTAGATGTTCAAAATCAAATTTCATTAATACGAGTTTACAACTCAACTTCCATATCCACAACCGTTTTAGTCATGGCAACCATATGACAAGAACTTGTTTGCGGCGAGAAATATTTGCGATGACGAGGCTCTCAATTGCATTTCTATTATCACAATCATCTTTTGACAGAATTACGTATATATGTTGTACGTATTCAAAAAAATAACTTTTTGATATGCCTGCAGGTTTTGTAGAGACGACCTCCACTGGTTTACACTTCAAACCCAACACCAGCGTTTCTAATCTACACGAATTATTAACCGTGTATTAACGAAATGATGGCGTTAAGACCCTATGAGCATAAGGGATTAGGAAATTAAACTGACAACTTATTTTCAAATTTTTGTGGATTACCATGTTTTGCTCCTCTTTTGGAGTTCACTGCGCTATATTTATCGATAAACGCTTCAATTAACCACCACGCAAAAAATGAACTTCTTGTGATACTTACGTACTTTATTATAAAATAAATCAAACACATGCAAAATATTTCCAAGATTATACAACCCCGCATACAGTAAACAATAGCCTCAATCACGTCAAAAATCACGTTCACGCATCAACATTTCGTAAACAAACGGGCACCTGTGGCTTAACCAGGCCACTTCGTGTTGTAAGCTTATACTGTTTTAATTATATTTTCCCTCTACACATAAATAACATATGCAGTAAACTGTTTCTATAAGAACAATGCAAAAACATAACAGGCGTTTCAGTGCAACTCTGATCGAAAAATTAATGTTACATGAAAAAGAAAATGGAATATTAAGTACTTTCTGTCGTGTTAAACATTTAGAATTTTCTCTGAAACGTGTCAGTATTTTGCATTTAGCTTTCAAGCAATCTAATTGCAACACTATGACTCTGAACAACAACGTCCATTCTTCAGCTTTTGAACGAGAATGACACGAACCACTTCAATGTTTCTCGTCTTCTAAAGGGTATGGTATTACGTGGTACGACTTGGGGTATCGTATAAGGCCCTCTTCTGCCGTAAGGGACGGGTTTGGGTTGTCTTCCGGTGCGCGAAGGTTAAATTTACTGATGATGTTGGTGAATACGATGAACAAAATTTGGTCTGCAATGTTTTTATATCCGCAGGTACGATGACCTGAAAAGAAGTTTCAAAGTTGTTACTCTACTTGCTACATGTATATATCGGTAACTAGAAAGAGACAAGTTTAGGTAGCTGAATGTACATGTACCTTATGCCTTACTAAAACATGGATCATATAATGTAACGCAACAACATTGCAATGATTGCCTAATTTCCTCTCCTCTCCTTAAAAGTTTCGTGTTCATAGATGTATTAAGTACATTCATGATCATTGTTTATTCATGTGCGTAAGCGCATTAGCTGCAGGTCTGTAGCTCCCGATCTGAAAAAATTCGGAGGTCGTCCATCCGAATTTTTTCAGATCGGGAGCTACAGACCTGCAGCTATAAGCGCATATATTGTTCCTAGCCACGGTCCGGTGTATATGCAAATCGTTCTTCAGAATGGGAGAGAGTCGTGTATTTTAGTGTTGGTTTGCAACAATGATGCCCAAACACGAGAACCACTCACCTAAACCGTACGGTAAGAAAGCTTCGTGGTGGACTAGGTCCCCGTCGGAATCAGTAAAGTTTTCCGGTCGGAACTCCGCAGGGCGTTTCCAGTAGGTGTAGTCCATGTGACAAGATCGATAGTTCAAAAGGAGCAGGTCACCTTCGGGAATTCTGTAGTCTCCTACCTCTATTTCAGAGGAAACTTCGTAAGGGTATCCGTACGGCACTGTATAATGATGTAAAATGAAAGCCCGATACAAATTGGATTTAAAAACAAATAAAATTAGTTAAACCAGCCGCAACCTGAGGTCTACAATTCAAATTAAAAAAATCAAATGTTGGTTCAGTGTTATGTCGTAACTTAAGTTTTGTAATTCTAATATTGTCTATTATTAATTTTTTGGTTATAAGGGAAATATATATCCTAAGAGCAGTTCGTTCTCTGTGAGAAAAGAAAACCCGGAAAAAATATGAATGCAAACTTATGTTAACACTAATAAGCTAAAATCAGTGAAGTGCAATGTTTCATTGTTTTGCAATAAGAAGCTATAATTATGATTTTTTGTTATCGCAAGTTCTTGTTTTCCACACAGAAGCGTTTTTTGACAAGGACCAAATTATTCTCAAATTGCAAAATACCCATTCTTTATTACGTCTTAAGTAGTAAATGTGTTTTCATTTATTTCCGTGATTTTTTAAAACAGTTTTATCAAAGAACGTGTTATCTGTTACTGCATAACAATTTCATGGAAAGTATGAGCAAACATATAATTTTTTTTTGAGAATCGGTGATTATATTTAAAACAAAAACCACGGTGATAAAATTTATACATATTTCAAATAAACTCCCCAACATAAATACAGATACAAAGAATATTAAACAGTACAATACGTGAGATAAAGCGCGATAATATTTTAGAACCAAAAAAAAAAAAAGCTCACAGCATAAAAACCAAATAAAAATTCAACAATAACTGAAAAACCAATAGAATTTAAAATCTGTTTTAGTTGTAATAGAGCGCCCCCTGCCGAGAGCATAACATACCAGGATTAGAGAACCTCTGCGCCTCCTGTATGGTCGCAAGGATGAACGGAAGTTTATCCCGGTCACACCAGGAGACGCATCCATCATCCCTTATCTAAAACACAATAGAAAACACCTATTATTTGGAAGATCGTAAAACACCGAGAGAATCCGATGCACCTCCCTTAGATGTGATGATCGTGTTCGAAGAAGATACGGGGAGTAGGGGGGGGGGATTAATTTGATGATGGTTAAATCTGAATGTGTTACATGTTAATCTAAGAAGCGGCGTTAAAATCAAATGGCAAACTTAAAGTCGAAAAACAAAGCTCAGTCTGATAATGTGATATGCGGATTTAATCAATCACTGACAGTTTTTCGAAGGGCGGGTTTTTATTTAGGTTGATAAAAATCATATTAAACTCTTCGTTTTAAATCAGTCTTAACTTCATTGAGCGTTGATATCTTTCACACTGTTAAGGTTCATTTGGTGCCATTTATAACATTTTGAGAATAACAAGAGTGCTTTTTTGTATAAACCCACATAACTGCAAAAAAGCCTAGACCTTCATGTAAATATATCCTCTAAAGATAAGATATTAACAACTATATATAATTGTAATTCAGAAAAATGGACCAAATTTTCTTGAATTAATGCCAAAACAAACTTTAAGGAGGCTTTTTGGTCAATAAATTACATATCTTTATACAGAGCTCTTCTTTTAAAGGATTAAAACAGAGCTAGCAATCAAATTGAATTCGATTGATATTTACTTATCTACCTTGACAAAACGACATTTTAAGCTCAGAAACTTCCTTCCAAATTCAATTTTTGAAACAGAAACATATATGACACTATATAAAAGCTCATGCTTCCTCTGGTGTCGATTTAAAAGTTGCCTATATTTATGGGAAAAAAATTCCGATTTTTTAAAAATAAAAACAGTCTTTAATTTCCGAACATGAGCGTGTATAACATAACCAGGGAAAAGAAAAAAAGTTTCACCATGTATACATGCAAGTTGTCTTTTTTGGTAAAAAAGAACACAAAGTAAATAACCATGCATTACCTGCATACTGATAACATGGCGACATTTCTTTTGGAGTTCCGGGTACCTCGTCATCAGCAGGAACACCCACATGGTCAGACTGATGGTCGGCTCACACCCACTCGTAAAGAGATTTATCACCCCTTGAAGAATGCCTTCATCTTAAAGGTAAAGATTTCATTTTATATCAATGAATTGATCCTAGAAATTCAAAATACCTTTGTATTTCAAGCTTCAAAAGAATCTACTGTATGACTTTCTCAAAAGTTTCCATCGAAATCCTGCAATATTATCATATATAGATGTTTAATATTTAATCCTTTGAAATTAAGACCTACCGTTAATTATCTTCCCTTCTCTGGCATTGTATTTCAAACACACGTCAATGTAATCGGGGATTTCTTTCTTGACCAAAGAAACTTTGTGATTAGTTAATCTTGGTTCCAAGAATTCTTGGACGTACTTGATCGAATCCCGAAGTTTTGAACTCTGCATAAGAACAATATGTCATATTGCAGTTCAAAAGAAGCTAGGAGCTTTCTATAAAGATATAGACAATTTTTAACCTAAAGTATCAGGACTTTTTCTGTACTAGATAATAGCTTATGATTAAAATATGTAATATTTTAAAGCTGATCTGATGGATAAATTGCTGAACACCCCCCTTCCTTAATATATAATAAAGGGTTAATGGAAGCTATTCGTTCACACTGGAGTGACATAGCGCACCTTATCGGGGGACAGCTGGGGTAAAAAGCCAACACCATTTTCCGAAAAACCAAAATTGCTGCACCTGGAAATTTCTTGGAGACACTGCTTGAATCGTCGACAGGAAGGTCTGTCAAACTCGAGTCTGGAATTGCAGGCATGTGTACATGTTACAGTATATATCTTGTCCACTACAGTGTATCTTTTCCAATGATTAAAAGTTTTGATAAATGCCAATATAAAATATAATTGCAAGGCTGCTAATGATATTCTTATAATAATATAAACTAGAATGTTACAGACATTCACATGTTAATTAAATCTTTTTATTATAATAACACAATAAAGTAATTGATATTCAAAGAACGTGAAGTACCGTGTACTAAAGAATGTGCTGATCGGAGAATGTACTTAGTATGTGACTGTATTCATTAAATATCGGAAAACGTGAATAATAATCCGACTTGTTATTACATTACAATATAATATTACTTCATAATCGTTGCAAAATCAGAATTTAAGGTGTCTGATCGGATCAACTTACATATCTTAACTATGCAAACTGGCCCCGCCGTCACCAAGTTTCCTTATATAGATACTCATCCTCTGAAAATTGACATCAAATTAATGCACTTTTCTTTAAAGGATTTGAGATAATAACTGAATTGAGTGGTTTGAAAATGTTGGTGACGGCGGGAACCAGAGCTAATCGTTGTGCTTTTATATATTGGCTCTCAGGGGTTAAAAAAAGTTTTAGTACATTGCATTTTTTTTTTCGACACCATCAATATAAGGCAATTTTTATAAAAATCAAGCATATAATAAATCTTTTTAACTTAAATACTGGATTGTCCTCTCTACAGGAATAATCGTTGAAGATTTGTATTCACCATAATGTATTAGCTTTTTCTAGTCTAGTCACTTATCTTTCAGACGGTCTCTGTTCTAAATATAAGTATTTAATGTCGCAATAATTCGCAAGACATTGTTATGTAATACATGCATGGATCGTGTTTGCGTACTTTTGAGACAGAAACCGAGTCGCGAATAGAACGGAGTATGACTTCCTTGATAAAGAACTTTCTATGTTTCCGTTTTTGTCCGACAGTTATTATGTAATCCTCTTAGATACAGGCACCTGGATGTTATCTTTATTTTTTTCTGGCCTTTCGTTTCCCGCGTCTGTTTATTTTAATCTGTCATATTCAATTCATACTGAAATTCGTTTCTGTGGAATCTTGGTAATGGTTTATGAATTAGAAAGAGTAAATATTTATAAGGAACAAAGCGATAGCATCATATCAAACAATAACTGACAACTGAAGGTCCTAAACGTATCTTTCTCTATAAAAATCTAATAATTTAAATGAAACCTTTTGCAATTTTACTGAATGATACCTTTCGCCAATCGTAATTGCCGACACAATGTTGTACACAGCGTCAGATACAATATTAAGCATGCTGATTGGTCGACATTTGTCAGCTGACAGCTCCCTCTGCAGGAATCGAACTTCCTCCAGTATGGTCGCTTCTAACGTTGACTTTTCTTTTAGAAAATTGTCCGCAGTTTGAGTTGACATCTGACTGAGGACCTTCAGAAGTTCTGGGCCGTCCCAGGAGGGGCCTAGGTTACATTGTATATTGCAAATCAATTATCTTTATTAAAATTGCAACTTACCACATCAGTGACAATGTTTTTAAAAAAATGTTCATAAAGTAAATAAATGTTTTGACGTTAAAAAAAAGAAGACTGATATATTTACCGCTCAACAACTCTATCTTATGAATTCAAGAGTTATATAGTAAAAAGAAAATAGCAAATTAGTACCTTGAATTGCTTGGACTTTCGTGATATAGTTGGACCAATGGCAATATGGGAGCAAAGCTTTCTGTTCCAGAACTTGTTTAATATTCTCCAGTCCACCTACCACTGTCACATGACGGGATCCTTGCCTGAATCGAAAAATGTGGCCATATTTGCTTTCCAAATTCCTCAGAAATATAATAAACTTTTTGTTATCAGAAAATGCCGTATCTCCAATGAATGGCAAAGTCCAAGGCCCTTTCGGGAGTCCACGGTTTTTCATGAAGAAAAAGGTTAAAAGAATCACAGCGACACTGGTCAGGAATAAAATATAAATCGTCTCCATCGTTGTGGCCAAGTATTTCGATTTCAAAAAACGGGTTTTTAATTTAATTTTTTTTTTTACAAGTTTTCAATACAGAATTGCATTACTTCTGAATCTGCGCGATAACAACCGAGGTTTTATGAACCATCAGTCGGTATTTCGTCTCTGAAAGCCACGCTGCTATAGCAGAAGCTTGTTTACCAAACGGCAGTGTGGTGCCCGGAAAACGGAACACTGGGGAGAGCGTATTACGGTTACACGATATTCTACGCAATATCATTCAAAATTTTTAGTGCCAAAATGAAATAGTTTGAGTCAAAAAAAATCTCGTGCCAACCGCTTACTGTGTAATTCTCTCTGAAAGAAATGAAGATAAATTGGCAGGGTTACCTATTTAAAACAAACATTTATATTAAAATCCTGGTGAGAGCAATTATCAAGACACATTTTTTTAAAACACTGCAATTATTGTTTTACGGTCTCCTTTAGTACTATAATTCGGGGGATGGGAGTCGGAGTGTTTGTCTTTTTATTTTACACGATCGATATCATATCATAATGCATTCAATTTTGAACATTACATGTATTATTTTTGTCATAAACATTAGAATTCATTTAACTGCTAGATTTCAATATTAATAACAGTTCCGAACGAAAACCAAGCAAGGTTGTTTGTGACTTGCATAGATGGACAAGTTAGCGCACGCTAAGCGCACATTGCTACATGTAGGAGAGTGGGTTAACGGAACATCGCAACGGGGGTGGGGGGGGGGGGGGGAGTGGGTTACAGGGAATGCTCCTTTTAGGTCTTTTTTTCGAAATAGGGGGGTTGGTCCACCCCCCCCCCCCCCCATCGAAAACGATGCGTGGTTCCCAGGTCTAGAGTTCAAAGTTCAAACCCTGGCTGGGGCAGAGTTTAAACCTCAAAACAGTGAAACACACACATATATAACTTTTAATATATAAAATTTGTTATTGATTTTAATGTATCCACATTTAAGCTCGAATTAAAGACCCTTAGTTAAAAAATAAGGAACTTGCGTTCTACTGACTTGACTGTAGGGTTAAAACAATAGCCTGATTCTAGTAGGAATGTGGCTATAAATAGCCTATACATATATACTTTATCACAATTATATAAAAAACAGACTGTAAAATAGAGGATGCAACTTTTTTTTTCAACTTGCAGGAAGAAGATTGGAGAGAGCACTGTTGCAACGCACTTTGAAAAAATTACGCACTTTGAAATTGTTTTTCAAAGTGCGTTAAATTTGGGACAAAATCAACGCACTTTGAAATTTTTTTCAATGTGCATTAAATTTGGGACCAAGTCAACGCACTTTGAAAAATATTTTCAAAGTGCGTTATGAGTGTACATCAACCTTTTTTTTATCATCAAGACACTTTGAAAAAAAATGTATAAATCACAAAAGATGGATTTGTTCTTAACTGATTTCGTATTTAGTCAGATTAAGTGTTTATATTTACTGTAAACACTATTCAATATAGTCTAACATCACTAGTAACGGGGGAGGGGACAACCAAAGATACAGTCCAATTTCCAATATACAGTGTATTAATATTCAAATTGATTACTTGAAGAATGCACTTCATTCCCAAACATCATATCAATTCCATAAACTTATATAAAAAGAGTTTAGTCATATAAAAACAAGCTGACAAATCAATAGCTCCTCCCAAGGTATAATGCAAAATCTGTAGGTTTCTATGCATAAATCCTCATCTCAAATTCAAACTAAATGAATTATTTCGATATAAAAAGTGAGATAGTTACAGCCGTTAAAGCAATATCAACTTAAAAATAGACATTTGAGTTTGCCTATTTTGAATTAATTTTCAATAAATATCATACTAGTATTGTATTGTTTGTAACAAAAAAAAACAAAAAACTGGAAGGACAAAAAACCCCCTGGAAAAACAGCTGACAGCTAGCTAATTGGTGCAGTTCATGTGATATTTTGGTAGGCCTATACAAATCTCAATACACCCGTGAACTGTTGTTGTAAATTGTTAAACTAAATGATTTTATCGACAAGTCTTTTCATTGCGAAATTGCTATTAAGGATAGTTAAAAATCTCATGGGTTCGATCTCTTGTCAATGTTCCATCGAGCTGAACTAGGTTAAAACAATTATCTATCATATTTGAGGGTCTTAACAATTTTTGTTGCACAATATTTTTTTTCAAAGTGCGTTTATATCGGCCAAAACGCACACAAAATACGTTGTAAAGAACACTCAATAGTTGCCGTAACAGAACGCACAGAATGCAGTTATCTCTCTTATTTCATGATGCTAGGCAAAAACAAAATGCTTGAGTGATGACCGACCGCGGGTGAGTATGACGAGAGAGAGAGAGAGAGAGAGAGAGAGAGAGAATCATATCACATTTTCGAGACATATTAGCAGGAACTTTATTACTCAGAGATCAGAACATGAATACTTATTGTGATTCTCTCCACTCTAAGGTCCAATTAAACTGGAAACGAAACTTTGAAACCATATGAATGTATACATTTTTATTTTTAAGTGGCTTGTTAAAAATATTCTGAAGATTACGTTGGAAAACTTTGTCCCCACAGGGTTTTCAACGTGTGTTTCATTGGATTTTGCAAGATTGCAAGTTTGAATGATTTGTTTGTAATAATGGTCTTCCGAAACCTTTAAAATTTTCGTCTCTGGGAAAATGTCTTCGAGGTGATACTGATATAGTGTTTGGAAGCACAACAAGGCATCGTCGATGTTGCTGATTAAAAATCAGTTTATCAAAAACTCAGCGCTTTAAGTCTTCGCGAGCTAGATGGAATTTTTAAGTTACATACCAAATCGGTATTTTGTAGTGCTTTTTTTAGACTGTGAAGCAACACTGAAAGGAGTTTGCATATTGAGGAGAATGGCGAATCTCTCTCTCTCTCTCTCTCTCTCTCTCTCTCTCATACAACGAGCAATCAATTAGGAAATGATCTTCAGAAATCGCATTGTATGCTTTATCAAGCCAATTCCAATATCATCGTGTCCATGTTAATACATAATGGTCGTAGTTTTTGAAGCTGTGGCAATACTATATTGCTTGTATTTAAAATAAAAATGTATAGTAAAATTGTAAGAGAGAAGTTGGGTTGGGTTTGTGAGCTAAATCGATGTCACAGTGGGGCGGGGGACATCAACCGAATCTTTCTTCTATCACTAGCATAATTGCCCACTAGTTCATTAGCATACTATCAGATTCTACCGGTTTAGAGTTAACAAATTGGAGAGAAGAAACGGTTCATTTGGTACTTTGTCAGAAATCGTTCTAGCAATCAGCAGAAATGCATTCTCGCGGCCATAAGCCAACATCTTAATGTCTTATTCTTCATGGGATTTTCTTACTGGTATTAAATTGCTGTCTTACCCAAGCCTAGGCTACAAGAATGATAGTGCCAAATTTTTGGCCAATTATGGCTGCTTTATATTTTCCACTTTGTCCAGTCATTTGAAAACTACACGGTGTCCAAAGGCTAAATGTTCGGAGGAAGGCGATACGTTAAAGGTCTAGTCATTGAAGGGTCACGTTCGAAAAAAAAATATTCGTTGTGTGAAAAAGATTCCAATACACATATATATGAATGAGCCTGTTGTAACTTGATTGATTGGGCTATGAATCCTGGAACAGTTTCTAAGAACGGCTCTATAGCTTACGGTTAGATTGGGAATGAAATAGGAACAGTGAATAAAAACGCGAATCAACAACCACTCATATCGATTTTCGAATTTCTTTTGTGTTGGTTTTTGGAGGTACATGTACATGTATCTGTGGGGGAAGGGGAGTGGGGCCGGGAGGGGGAATGTAATGTACATGTAAACTTATAGCACAGATGAGTTTATTTGCAGGTATGAGTCGTTTACATAAATGCAATGTACATGCATATAAAACATCTTGTACATTCGTGTATACGACATAAACTTATGTTTAAAGATTAATAAAATCATTCTCATTAATACGAGTGTTGGATAGTGAAATTCCACCAAGGGGATAAATAAGATTCATGACCGTGGTTGGTTCACTAGCCCACACGAGTATAAATTATGCAAGTCATGTTTAATGAATGATGATTTTTCTAGCATTATTTTACATTAAAATATCGATGACCAACACCGACATTAAAATATTATATTTCTTATGTGAATTTCAATTTTAAAATTAAATAAGAGCGTACCTTCAAATTGTTTGCACTTTATGTGTAAAGCCAGAAACCAAATTATAATTTATCAAATTAATCAATGTTGTAAAATGTTTTCTTAAGTGTTTCATGCTAGTACAAAGGTAGCTAGCATTGCAGAAAAAAAATTACGCGGGTTATATATTTTTTTCTGCTATAGTTGCTACCCTAATAGCCCGCATGAAACATCAAAGGAAGCATTTACACCAATCTCTAAATCTTTTCTTCAGTTATCTATAAAAAGTGAGTAAAAATATGTTAATTATTATTTTTGTCGATCAGCACGTTACACAGAACGCACAGCAAATTTTCATATAAATGGTTGGTACAACGATTACTACATCTCCTAAGTCTGAAGCGCAAGTCCTTGGAGTTCCTGCTCTCAGTGTAGCTGACATGTATATAATTTCGATGGATCAAGAAATAATCCGAGCAAGTCAACACCAAAAGTACAAACAGACATCAACGAACAATGTAAACATTATTTATTATGGCTACATAAATTAACGTTGACATTTAATGAGCTAAAAAAATGCATTTGTAAGTTAAAGGAGTGCGTATATTTATGCGCGGACTGGTCGTTTTACTTGATCTTGTGGATTTCAGTCTTATCAGTTTCCGTATGAATTACGATTGTTTTTCATAAGAAATAGAGAAGAAATAGCTACTGGATGTAAATATATCATTTTAAACGTTGTTAAGACGAATAAAAAAAAAAAACCCTTTCCTTTCAGACGTTTAGACATGCACTTTTGATTTATCCTTCTGCGTGTTACATAATGTGCTAGACAAGAAAAGAACATGCGACAATGTTTTTCAATAAAAGTGTTTAATTTTTATCACTTAAGTTGATCAAGTAAATTATGGATTAAGCTTTTTCCATAATTTCTTTCTTTCTTTTTTTCTTTACTTTTTTTTTTTTTTTTACAGCAGACGATGTTTGTTTACGTTATTCAGTGGCAATGTAATACAGTGTAAGACATATATCTCATACTGCTGTCTCACATTGGACAAGCCGATCTCACACCGGTGATAATGCGAGAAAAGGTCACCACACATAGTTATATAACATCATAATATTTTTATCATAGTGAACAAATATATATATATTCCCCTTCCTAATACCGCTAATACATTTGCCTTTACGTTTTATTACATGAAGGTAGGGTTTTTTTCATTAAAAGAAAAAATTGCCTGTGTCATCACACTGCCATATTCCAATCCGTCTGATAATGTCAAGAATAGGCACTGTTATTTTGTTTAAAAAAAAAGATCAATTAAGTTTTATTGACAACCACCCAGTAAATTGAAAATTTTCAAATGAATGTGACAATACCATCATGTGTGTTGACTTCTTAAACATGTAAGATACAAATTTCATTCAGATACATGTTTTGTATTCAAAGATAACATTTTTTCAGATACAACCTTTAATTTTTGCATAACAAGAATAAGACACTGGTTTACACTCTCAAACTGATGAACCTCTCTCGCTAGTTTAATGTGGGGGTGGTGAGTTTGATCTTCTCAATAATCAAAAAGGTAAAATAAATATAAAGAATCTGTGTGCAAATACTTATATTATTTGTTTATTTACGAATATTTACATTTTTCAGTGTCTTTTTATGTGATAGCACTACGAATCAAATTTGTAACGCATAGTCCAAATGACTACATTTCATCAATAACGCAAATGACGTAGTGTGGGGCGCAAGCGGGATTTGCATAATTATAATTCGAAATGAAAATAACGTATTAATGTCAATAATTTAATGTTTAATCTTACAATTGCTGAAAAATTATATAAATATAAGTATTAAGGAATCATTTGAGATGATAATTATGGTCAAAGCATGATCAAATCTATCATAAAGCCCTTCGGGCTCTGTTGGATTTGATCACGCCCCGAACAAACTTATCACCTTATAATATACTCAAAGAATAAAATTCCTTAATTACGGTCGAAGTTTGATTACAAGGCTATTTATCGTGAGTTTTTGTAATCTTTTGAAAACAAAAACGAGAATTGCCATGTTGGATGTACCAAAAACATATATCTATATTCCATAGCTAGTTGATGAATTCAAACTGAAAAGCATCTGTAGGGTGTCAAAGTTTAAATTAAAACTTGATTCACTTTGAGCTTTTATTTCTAGTTCTTTGACAAAAAGGAAAGCCTCAAGTAACAGAATATAAATGTCAAATTGTTAAAGACAAAATTACGAACTATTTCAGGATTTCACGAGCATCGAATTGCCCAATTAGCTACAGCTGCTTTTTCATTGATACTTATATATCTACAGGGTATTTTTTTCGTAAAACTAGGGTAATTTCTTCGTAAAACTATACTTCCTTTAATTCTCAAAATCCCAGCGTTTTTAATTAGATCTACATAATGATTGAGGCGTATTGTGTTCTAGTGGGTTTTTTAAAGGGGGGGGGGGGGGGGCTTTCCTACCCCTGAAGGGCAACCTAATCGGCTTAGTTCTTTTTTTTAAACCTCCGTTCATGCATGCAGCATGTATTCCAAACCGTAACCTAAAGGACATTCCCTTATATCGGTGTTTTTAGACGTCCATAAAGGAAATACGAATTGTCTTGCCGTAAATCCGGGATTTCTCCAAATGGTGGTTTATAGGAATATCATGTCGGTTTTTGTCGGTTTCACTTCCATTGATTGTATATGTTATCAGAGGACGTTGATGAAAACGAGTGAAGTCTTGACGGTTCTTCCCTCCGTTGATATAACTTAATTAAAAGCGATAACAACACGAGATGAACTTTACAATAGAATCCAAAAATGAACGGAAGAATTTCAAAGTTCCGACTTATGTCGTGTTTTCCCCCGCAGCATATACGAAGGCAAAGATTTATCATCGGATATGTTGAAGGGGGAATCTTCTCCATATGCAAAACTTCATAGAAAACTTAATAAAACAAATAATGTACATACCCTTGTTCACCTTAAAATTACGGAACTACGGAAGCCCATTGGTGTCAGGAAAGAAAAAAATATTATTTGGAGTCCTAAAAATATTTTCTTCTTAAAAATACGACCTAAAGAGATCTGTAAAAAATATGACTTTGTTGGACTTCGTAAGATAAGTTCCTGTTTCAGTGTTTTCTTAGAGCAAAGATGTTAGACAAATGTAATGCAGTTAAAAGGAATAGCTTCGCACCATATTGTGAGAAAAATATATGCAGAGTGAGTGGAGTCATCAAGTAATAATATCAATCCAGTCCAATGGTTGGTTTATGCAGTACTGTGTAGCTTACAGACTTTAAAATTACGTATTAATAAATTAATCGATCGATAAATCAATTGATAGCTACTACATGTATTTAATTGTTTTACATGTATGTTTAACATATCTTATCATATAAGCTTCGGAATCGGAAAAATACCTTTTTTGGTTTTCTTTTTCTCTTCATTCGTGACTTCGTCTTGCAACGCATCATAATATTATGACGTCACAAACGTTGCAATGCTATTATCGTTGTCAATCGACACCAAAACACACGCTTTTGTACGATAACTGCTTGCAAAGTTTGATTGATTTGTGAATATGGAGAAAGCTGGATTCGAGGCTAGATTGCGTTCACTCTTGGAGGAATACGTGTCAGCTACCAACACACGGACAATGACTCCAGTGGTGTGTGTTTGCTATTTATACTGTTTAATGTTTGTTTATTTCTTGTTATATCGAAACAACGTTCTTTTCTTATTACATAACTTTTCATAAACTGGCGTCCTTAATTTCTGGACCTCAATTTTTTGCACTATTTTCTTTTACAGAGAAAACACATTTTGCAGCTTATGATGTTTCTCTACGGAGAAGAAAATTTCAGTAAAACTGGGGGATTTTCTTACTCTAAGCATAAAGAAGTTGCTGGTATGTATAAGTATTACAAAGCTAACATTCTAATCCATTAATCTTTGTTACTTTTCAATTAAAAATAATGATTCACAGTTAATCCGATTGATAGGTTGTAATATTAATCGAAATAATATTTTTCAATTTCAGATCAACAGAAGAACTACATTCTGTTTGGTTATCTTTTTATGGAGGCGTTGAAGAAACACACGGTGACAGAGGCCGACCTTAACACACTCCAGAGAATATGGGATCAGCACCTCCTGTCCCTGGTCAATAGCGGTATGCCACATGTACATCATGTTAGAGTTTATTTGGCATTAATTATAGTTGTTATTATCGAAATCTTAATGTAAAAGATTGTGCTTGATTCTTCATGCATATTTTTTCTTTTTACCGACAGATATGGCAAAGAAAGCTGAGAAATACGAGAAAATTCTTCATGACAGTGGGGAGACAGTTTTTAACGGACGTATTGCTATACACAGCATGTTTTCAAGATGACATTTTGCAAATTCAAACTAATTTTGAATAATCATATAAAATGGAGAGGGAAATGTTCCGTTATAACGATATTTTTTCAACAATGTTTTTATTCGTTTCAACATTAACCCATTAACCTAATCGGTTTTCGACTATGCTGGACTTTGAAGAAGAAATATGTTTAATAGATGTATTTTTCTCAATCTTGTAGATCAAACGATTTCAGCGAAATCTAGAGAGAATGAAAATTAGCGAACCAAAGACACAAGATCTAACGAAATCCAATGGCCATGTAACAAAAGTTGGAGTTAGCCCGTTTCACTTCCGAAGACCCAGATTTTTTGAGAGACTTTCAATGTCACTAAAGAATAAGTTTGGCCGAGGAGATCCCAGAGATTTCTTGATGCTGAAGTTCCAAGACATTCTGTAAAATAGGGCGTTTTGGCCACCTGTCTATGGATCTTAGTTGTGGAGTTGTAGTCATCTGTCTAAAGAACTTTGTTTTCATGTTTTAGTTACCTGAATATGGTTTTTTGTCGTGGCGTTTTAGTCACCTGACTGTATATGGATTTTCGTTGTGGCGTTTTAGTCACCTTGCTATAATTTTTGTTGTGGCGTTTTAGTCACCTGACTATAGATTTTCGTTGTGGCGTTTTAGTCACAAATAAACTCACTTAATTCTCTTAAATTTTGTTTTGTTCTTTTTTTTTAAAAACAAATATTTATTCATCAATGATAATTTTATAATAAGTGGTTCGACACATACATCGTACAGAGTTTACTGTGTCTGCACCAGTTATCGACAAGGACTATGCAGTTATCGTCAAAACTGACAGATGATTTCTTGGCATCCGAGATTTGCTTTTATGTGGATAATATACATGTATAAAGCTGGATAATGTACATGTATAAAGCTAACTTCCAAAGTAATATAATAAGTACAATAATATAAACGGAAGACAGAACTTGTTAAGTTGTTAGAACTTGTTTCTAGGCCATTTGAAATATATATGATTAAATACATGTATGTACATTGCATGAACAAATAACAAGAATAGATATGGGTTACCCCATATCCAAGATATTCGACTGTTAAATTACTTGAATTTTCCCTGTGCTCAGCCGATCTCTTAAGTTAAAATCACTGGACTTGTTAAGAAACTGACGTATATAGTTCTTCATGTCCGTATTAATTAAATACTGCCACCCGTCATTAGCAAACAGTGCACACATCTGTGCTTAAACAGAGTCTACACAGGTGCGACAAGAAATATGGTGCAGGTGTTGTGTAACCATTCCGTCATTTAAAAAAGTAAAAGAAAGATAAGAAATAACATAAACTCATACACAACAAATAATTAAAAGAGATTGTGTGATAGCTAACGAACAATAATCATGAAAATAATATAAACATTGTAATAATATAAGCAATATTCATTAGTGAAACAATTGTCAATCGAAGAATGACATACATTTTCGTGAAAAAGACTGAGGAGGCAGCGAGCGTAGGAATATGAATACTTCACATTTACATTTCTTGGGGTAGGGTTTTTTTTCAAAATAATTTTACGTTAATTTTTCTTCCACGTATTACATATACATCGATATTCTAAACATTTATTGTAATGTTGTATCTGCTGATCATGAACAGAACTATATTTTTCAGCGCAATTGTGTAAAGAGTACCTGACTCTAGTAATATATCTTGAATAGATACATGTAGTAGGCACTGATTGAATATATTAAAAATGTAAACTTATATAAGACGAATTCATTATTATATAGCGTACAAAAATGTTTCTACAATCTCTATTCACCAATCAATAACTAAATGAATAAAAACAATTATATCTAAATATTAAAATGTTTTAATTAGCCATTTTCACGAATGGTCAATAACTGGAACAACGTACGGAAGCCCCTTTGTGCTAGGTGAAAAAATATAAATATTTTATCTGACAGCCGCCAAATTATTTATCTATCGCCCGCCATGTTATTTATTTTTCTTACGTGGCATCAACAGGCTTCCGTAGATGACCATATTGTGTATGATCTTCCATTGGAATTTTCGTATCACTTTCTCTCAATTTACATCACCAGTTAGGAGCTATATGTGTGTTAACTGCCTGTTCAAATTCTGTCGATCATAATTCAAACTGTTTGGGCATCTAAAAAAAGCAATTTAATACATGTCTCTATATCGATATCCTACGTGATGAATCGGTCGCTGTAACGGTGATGTTAACCAATTTTGGTCACATTTCGTGATCCAAGCGACCACATAATTGAATCTTATAGGCTTCCAGAGACAATACTATTAACCCTCATTCTGTATTTGGATTTCGCCATCTTCCCATCATTAAGCCTCTTTTTTGCGACAACCAGAAATCACCGCGGAAGACAACACACTGAATCCGTCGTGATCAAAATTCACAGGTTCTCCCCGTGAAGAAATTAAGAGAACTGCGATGATGAGTCGACCGAGATAAGTATCCTAAGATACAACACTATACCATCAATATTTAAGGGGGCGGGAAAGTGCTGGTATAATGCTGGTATATCTCGGCACGTTTGTAATATCAATGCTTTAAATAACGTGACCAAAGTCGGTGAACAATTTATTTATTTTTAGAAAAAAATAAAATCTTAATCATTCATAAAAATTACCAAACTAATAATGGACAAAAATCTATGCACGCTAACGCTTAATTCTCACCTACTTTAGCCGAATTATCTAAATAAGATTTCATTTTGTGCATAGATAGATCATGAATAGATTGATGTCTTTTAAAGGTTTAACATATTAATTACTAAATCAATCGTTTCCGTGTGTGTGCGTGCGGGTTGGAAGGAGGCGTGGATACTTTTTAGTTGAAATAAGATACTAGTACTTCAGATAGTCAGAGGATTTAAGGTATCCGATTCATATTAAGACCTAATAATTCTAACCTTGAATATCAATCATGTATTAAATACTCTTATATTAATTCAAAGCATTTTAGAGTAGTAAAAAATTAACCGAGAGAAATTTTCAAAAATATCATTAACTAAGGAGTAATTAATTAATGAAGATTGCATTAAGGTCAAAGGGGACAAGCACATTTTTTAAAATAAAAAAAGTAAATACTAAGAGTATCAATAAATGCTCCGGTGGAAAGATGCATTTAATCATTAGGAATAGGAAAACTATTTAAAACAAATTGTATGCCGTTTAGATTTTTTTAAGAATTGAATTTTATAGATTAAAAGCAAAGGGCAACTCTTCAATAACAGGAAAAGGTCAATTGTAAGGACACATTCCACTCTTACATACTGATACTTAAACATGAAAAGTATGTCCAAGTATACTGATATTAAAGCCCATACATAACTGTAATGCATCCTGATTCATTGAACATGGGCTATTATGGATCGGATACCTTAATTATATTATATATATTTATTTATGCACTGGTACCACTAGATATGGTTACATTTCTAGAGCAATGAATGACTTCATATCATGTTTTTTATCTCTCAATAATTTAAAACCCTAAATTGATTTCCGAAATGCATATTTTGGCCATATTTATTTTAGAAACATTCCCCAACCCCTACTCCTCGTGACAATACGAAAGCTTAATAACAATTTTCATAATCTATATAAAAGAAGTTTAGTTTCACAGGGATGGTTGTTAGAATTTACATTGCTTTTTAGTTTAAAATAGGCTAAATTAACCAAGAACACATACTGTTTGCTTGAACGAATAATCTATAATATTGAACTTCGTTTGGTTGTCTTTGTCTATAAAATAGACATCTTTTTCAAAAATGAAACTATAGGTAGATAGTAAGACAACACTATTGTTTGCAGTCCCTCGTGTTATTTGAAGTAACCAAGAAAGCGAAATCAAATTTCGCGACTTAGTGTTGAAAGGAGAAAGAGCTGATATATTGCTAATTATGGTTTCAGTTGCAGTGCATATATTCATGTACGTGTATTTTGTGATTTAATATGACAGAAAAGGCGAGATTATTATCAGGAGAACAATAAAACCTAGTAATAAAAGATGTTTTAATATATCTAAGGGTTGACTGACCCAGTAGCTTAAGGGACCGAGCGGCAAGACGATGTAAGCCTAAAAATTCTCAGACAAAACAACGCGCTGTACTTTTAAGTTTTGCTGACCTCCGGGCCTTTACTAAAAGTACCAAGACTTCTATTTGAGTACCAATGCAAGTGCACAAGAAGACAGTATGTAACGTTAAGCTGTGTTTTTTCCCTTCTTTTTTTATTTACCGTAGTTTTCTATTCCGTGTTGAATTTCAGTTGCATCAATCACAAGACGAAGCTTTGAAAAACTATATCACCGGAGGTAAATATTAAATGTACAAAAAGGAGTCACTTCCCGTCAATATGAAATTTTGGCTACAAATTAAGATATGAAATATATCTTCTGTAGAATACTTTTGGTTACATCGTTTGATGAAATGAGGGTAGCTTCAATTCCAAAAGATAATCATATATTACCCTACATTCATTTTATTATTTTGAAAAGGAGGCGAGTGTCATGGGCTTTATTTGTAATGCATTCAAAGTCGTTTTTTACGATTGTCTGGAAGGCCCTAAAATTGCGACTGTCGCCTGCACGAAAGTCTAAGGACAGATTCCACTTTCGTTTTCGATTCATGGATGTTCACTTCCGTTCTAATGTTGCAAAGAGACAAATAACATTAAAGCCTCATGTCGCAGTACCTAGCTATTTGGGAGATAAAGATCTTTTATTGTTCGTTAAGGAAACGCTTAAAAAAATATCCCTCTCCTGCCCTGGTGACCTTACAACATACTAGTTTACTAAAATCACGACTTAACGTTATTTAAAACAACGAACAAACTTTAAATGACTGTCAGCATAAACATCGATTCATTAATAATATATGTAAATGCAAATTCTTTGCTTTTGATCGATTGGAAAAATCTTGGTGTTTAAAATTGGTAAGATCATTTGATCTAATTACTGTTTAGTTGATATTCAGTACTGGAATTTACTGGAAATGCGATGAATCCATGAAATCCAACGTAATTATGACATGTATATGTACCTAATGCCTCTAATTTACGTATTACGTAAAACGTTATTGATCCATGATGTCACTTTCATCCTTTGTAATCGTTTGGATTTGCAGTTTCTTTGAAAATCACCCAAAATCGAGTTCTTACCCGATCCCTTTATTCCGACATTAGATATATTCGCACCAATGTCACTAATTGTTGTTATAAATGTATGCTCTTTGAGTCGTAAGTTGCTTAATGACCAGGCAATCATTTATAAATGTCAGACCAGATTGTTTCATCGAAGAGCTAGTTCCGATAGTTTTCCCATTACATGCAGGATGTATACATATCTCTATTAACGATAAACACAATTGACGAAACGGTATAAAATAACACATTCAAAAACACACCCCCCCCCCCCCAAATAAAAAGAAAGAATAAAAATCAAAAATCAAAAGATGCGCCCGACTTACATGTAAAGTGAAACTTAACGTATCACAAAATTTTTATCTAAAGCACCCAAAGGACTTTTCAGTTATTTTTGACGATGGACTACTAATACTTCTATTATTATAACATAGCAACGGTGTTATGCAAATCTCGTGTGATATTTCCAGAAAACACGAGAATTCATTCACTCATTGATGGGTTCCGAGTAATGCGTTTGCGCTTCAGTAAACAGTAATCTTTGTAGAATACAATATCTTGTACTTTTGACCGTATATAGTGGTTGAAAGCAAATGAAATTCATCAGTCGTCTCTATACATATACACGTTCATTTTGTTTACAAGTCCTATGCCGCATAACAATGTAATATCAAAAATGGATTAGAGGGCCCCTTTTAATATTAGCACATTCACGACTCATCTGTTTCAGTGTCAATCAAAATAAATAGAATTACATTTATTGATGTTGTATGCGGTGTCGAAAAAGATTCATAGGATAACATGTTTTTTTTATTTTCCCCAACGTAAAATTGCACGATTGGAAGTACTTGTGAGTGAAGGGGCTAGAAATTAGGCTATTGTACTTGTAGGCATCTTATTATTACCTGTATACATGTATTTAGGTTAGTGAATCAAATGAGGAACTCATCAAGCAAATATACGCAACCGCGCCATAACCCTGTCTTAAATTCAACTATTCAACCATACAAAACTTCTTTTTAAAATAAAATGGATTCCACTCAAAGACACTAAGCATCGTTTTCAAATACACGTCATATACATTTTGCACAAGTAGAAGTTGGGGTGGGGATTGTGGGCGAGGATATCACCCTAAAATATCATAGCAAGCTAAACGAGATTTAATAATAATAATAATAATTGATGCATTTTAATTGAAAAAAGAGAATACTTTTTAATTAAACAATCTTTAATTCCCTTAACGGGGGTATGATGGGGTGGTGTTCGTTTCTTTACATCTATAATCAATTTTTAGTCATCGTCTTGTGAATATATATATGTGCCTGAATAGTCGATACCTATCATGAAATAATTATACTGTACTGGTATAATAATGGCAAATTTTTGTTTTCTTAAAACAAACAGGCTTTGTACATAAAAAAAACCCCCGACACGTTCGATTTGATATATGTTCAAAATTGATCGATATGATGATTAGAAATTGCCATTATTATTTTGTAGTAACATAAAATAATCTATAGATATCAGGCATGGATTTATAATAATATTTTCTTGGAGGTAGGATATTTGAATCATGTCAGTAAATATAAACTCGGCAACAGTCTTTCTCATCTACCGTTGATTTTGTTGATTGTCAGATCCTTCCCGAATTTATCAAATATTTATTGACGTAAATCCAACATTCGCATTCTGTCAACCTTTATCTCCAAATACACGTCATTTACATTTTGCACAAGTCGAAGTTCAAACAGTTTTACTCAGTTGAACGCACTTACTATATAGCTTTTGTGAGACGTACGCTTTTTATTTTTTACGGAGGAATTAGCATGTTTATATTTTAATGAGAAAATTTATCTGCTTGATGCTTTCTTGATATCAAAGAAATGTGGCATTAACGTATATTGGTCATACACCGTCTTATTTGTGACGAGTTACCGCGGTCAAAGGGAACGGATGAAGAAGATTATTAATAACAGAAAATAATTTTTACTTCAATGTGCAAGTTTTTTTTAAGTTGCACTTAAAGAACTTGACCGATGCGACATCGTTAAACGGACAAAAAGGAAAAAAATTCACGTTTAACTTGACAAACTGACAGTTGCTGAAAGTTTAGCTACAATTAATCTCTTTTTGAGGAGTAAATTACATTTTTAGGACTGCTCTCGTGTCGCAATGTACGTAGTTTTTAGCACGATAAAGGGTCGATCCAGTAGTGTTGAACGACATTAATCAGCTAGGTGAGTAAAATCTCTTCGATTAGTCAGAAAACATCATACAATGTTATCTTCTCATTCTTATATTCCATCTTAGAATAGCCCAGGTGAACAATCTTTTTAACCTCAAGCTTTTGTCCTGCAGAATATATTTGGTTAACCATTAATTTTTAACTCCAAGTGTTTTTTTTTCTCTACTTAATATCAAAGCGATTTAACATAAGAATTGCATTTTAATTCTCAAAATGTTGCTTCATGTAGCACGTTATCTTGAAGAAACATGCATATTGTTGATGCACCGGAGTTTAAGGGGAAAAATGAAGAAGGAGAAACAGACGATGACAATTGCTTACGATAAATCATGGATATCAGGGGCAAAACAGATACAAGCGAAACTGTTCCAGTTACCTAACGATTCGTTCTTGTCAAAAAAGAGACTATTATCTTCTAAGACTAGACAGATAAAGCCCCCAGTTCGTGCTTGGAAGTGTTTCAGACAAAAATGAGAAATTCTCAAATATGTGTCTAATGACCTATAGTTAACGTAAAGCGACCAGCCAAGAGAAATCGTTCCAGACACGTGACTGCAACAATCCGAAGATTCTGTCAATCTTATCTTTAGAATACAAAGTTTTGCATCTGTCTTCCCATGTCAGCTAGCTTGCAATTCATTAACAACCGTGAACATTTTTAAACACAATATTCATCCCTCTGCCGCCTGGTGATTACTTTTAAACTTGTTTATCTCAACCATAAGGTATACGTACAGAGATCATTAAACGAAGGGGAGGGGGAGTGGATTGGAATGTTGTATAGTTCATCGTGGTCTCAAGCTTGGAACCACCTGACCCTATACGAAGTACCAAACTTTGTAAACACCTACTTGCATTATATACGTTTATATTCTAGCTGCCTCCCATAATCCGATTGGAACAGGGAACCACTCCTATAGCGAGATCGGCTAAGTATGGCAAGGAGACTTTCAGTTGTATTGATCATGGTACCACTGGAAATCCATTCCGTTGCTTGCTGATTTACCAGTATAATTGGTTTCTAGGAGTATTAATATACCAAACGCATGGAATAATTGTGAACCCGTAATATAAATTGATAGTCATATTTGTTAACAGGGATTTTGAAAAATCGGCGCTTTGGATAATTTCGTGCTTTTCTCAAACTTTTAAGGCGGTTCGATAGATTATGAGGAGTCAGTACCGCGCATGTTGTTAAAGAAGGGGAGAAAGTTTTTTCCTTTGGAAAGTGCACGTGCTAAATGTAAACAATTGAATTGTAAATGCTCTGAAAGCAAATAAAATAACCATGGGTTGTATAAATGCCAAAAAGAGGCGAAAGGAAGCCTTAAGACAAGGACTGGATATTTCGTCATCAAAAAGAAAAACTTATCTCAAGACGAATGAGGACTCGGCAAATGGGTCCCCATCGCACGTGAGGGAGCCCGCCCCTCCCATACCAAACCTGACCGAGCGGCAAAAGGAGTTGATAATGCAATCCTGGCAAAAGATTCAGGAGGACATGTCAAAAGTGGGTGTGGTCATGTTTATGAGGTAATTATTCGCAAAGTTAATTAATTATATTATTTAAAAAGTTATCTTGTATTCGTATCATGTAATAGGTAAAAAAAAATCCAAACATTTGGTATTGTTGTGATCGAAGTTTTGGATGGATACCTTCGCATCGTTATTTCATTCATGCATTTACATGTACATTAAGAAACTTATACAAAATACATTTATAAACTGATTTACAGTACTTCGAATTTCTTGTATCAGCTAACTAAAAGTATGAACTTTAAGCATCCGGGCATTTTTTTTAATATTCTATTATATTTTATCGAATTTAAAGTTGGTAGAAGCAAAGAGCTGGTGTATCTTGAGTATCATAAATGAACCATTTGAATAACAACAGTTTAATGTAAATTAACGTTGTATTTAATTATATTTAGATAAATAAAATACTGCAAATGAACAGTCATATTTTTTTATTTACATAAGTTTATTCAGTACATTAAGGGATGTACCCGAGTTCACAGAAGTAGTCGCAAAACTGTAGCTCCAAGGGAAATCCAAGTTATTTAAATGTAAAACTTGTATTAACAATTCATCGAGCACAGAAACATGCGATCATTTTGGATTGATTTCTCTACGTTCTTCACTCAGCCTGTGAAAATAACATTTACAACTGATATTATCTTTTAATCTTCATCAGAAAACCTTCTATACTAGAACCTCACTAACTTCGTTAAAAGAGGATTGTATTGAATTCAGGTGTTGAACGATAGTAGTTATCGTTACCTGTAAAGAAAACCACTGAATAGCTCACTTCTGATGGTTGGTGGGGGTGTTTAAAAGAATTTATGAAACTCCCAGAGATATAAAATCAGTAGTCAATTGTATGAAGGTCTTGAGCACAAGCTCCCCCCCCCCCCCCCCCCCCCCCGCCCCCCCCCCCCCCCGCCAAAAAAAAAAAACAAAACAAAAACAAAAACCAAACAAACAAACACCGGTAAATAGAATGCACAGCTTACAGTATATACCTTGTGTTAAAATCAATGATTAATCTTTACTGTTTCATATTGCATAAATGAATTAAGGAATTTTTAACAAAATTTAGTACTTTAGAGAGAGAGAGAGAGAGGGAGAGAGAGAGAGAGAGACGTTGTCGGTTGATTGAATTACGTAACCTTATGTATTATTGTACTATTAACGATCATGCATCAACAATACACATTTATGACATTATCTAAATTAGAAACATGCCGACTGTATGTATCAATACTGATTATTCTATTCGATTCCTGATATCTGATATTAAAATCAAAGACGAAGATTCCACAACCTTATAATTTTCCATCGTATTAATCACACAGATAATATGATGTTAGGTTTGAAAATTGCATTGATCAATATCAAACTGCAGGACAAATTGGTGATCACAGTTGCATACTTATTTTTTAAAAACAAAATGATTCAAGTATGTTTTTTTTTTCCTGCAGTGAAATCGAACACTGCTCAAATAAGTTTTCATATAAGCGCCGGAGTTAATTGTTCTGTGTCGTCTTTGCTGTTGCCCTTTAATGAGTCCCCTCTTTGATGTATGGAATCGCAGCAAGGGTCTAACTATAAGGATATAGTATGTAAGCGGTCTTTGGTGTAGGTACCGGGGAATCTCACTATGTGGTTATGAAGCGAAAAATTATTGCCTCCAGAAAAAAACGGAGATAAATAGAGAGAGAAAATGATGTTTTGATCAGGATGTCGAAATGATGGTTTTTGATGTGTTCCTTTTTTCATGGCGCGCTTAAATAAACTGAGACAGGTCTGTTTTACTTGCATTCTTGTATAAATAGTATTTAAAGTACCTGCCATTGATGCTTTAACAGAAACCGACAGATTCTTATTGGTTTTTGAAGACCGAAGGTATCTTCTTACAAGCTCTGGAATATAAGTAGGTGTAGAGAACTGTGTTTGATGAATTAATTTTACAATTAAACATGAAAACAATATTAGGGAGATTATTTTTTTACAACATAACGAATTTAGAAGAAAGACCCACCCTTTCTTCGTTAACCAAATGTTCAAAAGAGAGAATTTTTTTTTAAGACAGCGTTCACTGAATTTGACATTTCAGATACCCCCCCCCCCTTCTCCTGCCAAAAAATAAAATTTTGAAAAAAAAAAATTCATCATAATGTGAATCTTCCTTTTTAACATTAAAAGCAAGTTCTGTGTTCTGGACAGAAAGTGTTGAAATCAAAGAAAAATAGCGTATTCCTAAATTGTCCGCCCTTTTTCTGGCAATGATGATTAAGGTAAACAGAAAACATGAAAATATACAATATTACACGAACAAACAGCTTTTTCACAACATAGCTTATATGAACGTGTTTTTGGTAGGTATATTACACGAACAAACAGCTTTTTCATAACATAGCTTTTATGAACGTGTTTTTTGGTAGGTATATTGCACGAACAAAATGCTTTTTCATAACATAGCTTATATATGAACGTGTTTTTTGGTAGGTATATTACACGAACAAACTGCTTTTTCATAACATACCCGGCAGCTTATATGAACGTGTTTTGGTGGGTATATTACGCGAACGAACAGCTTTTTTATAACATAGCTTTTATGAACGTGTTTTTGGTGGGTATCTGTTCAACACACTCTGTATTTCTCTAGTATCATCAACTTACAACATCTGAAAGTAAGAAATATCATCATTTGTTTTATTCATTGTATCTTGAAATTGATTGATAAACATCCATGAAATCTGATATGATTATCTTGTCGACATTAAAGATATATTTGTACTTTCTACTGATCGAGAAAACACCTAATTGTCAGATGTGCTCTCAATACAGTGAAAGACGAAACAGCCTAAATATTGTTTTAGCAAAGCGCGTGGACACATATTAAGCTCGTTTGAAGCAATAAGATAGGCTTTTAAATCGGGTTCCATCACCTCAGGAGGACAGACTTCAATATTGTCAATGATATTGATTTCAAAATGGAAAGATTCAGAGTCTGCACTGAAACATCTTTCTTTTCGTATCATATTTCACAAATTTCTAATCCCCATTTGTCTCTTGAAACTGAGAGAACGTGTTTTTGTTTCATTTTTTTAAAAAGCGAAAATGTTATGTTAGATAAAATTACACGCCAGTAAATTGTATTTTACTTTTGTTTGAATATATGTTTCTGAATCTAATAATGGTTGCCATTAAAGGGTTAAATTTATAGTGTGCCGATAGTTACGTACAAGATCTTTGTTCCAGAAATAAGTTTTTTCCCAAAATCAAAACGTAATATCTAGGGTCTCAATAACTATTTATATTTACTTCAGACAGTATAAAACCCAATTAACATGGATGTAAAAAATCTAAGGCAGTCAAATGACAGACAATGTATGTTATGACCAAATCTAAGGCCTTCAAATGACAGACAATGTATGTTATGACCAAAGTATGACCAGAATCAATATAATATCAACACAACATTCCCAACTTTGCATTCTTACGGCTTCAAAAAATCCGGCTAATAGCACGTTTGTATGCACACGTCTTGTAAAGGTCTAGTATATCTAATCGTGAATTGTGATTTATAACCTGAAGATACAGGTTATGAGCCAATATTTTGTGTCTATCATATAATCTACAACATCGATTCAACGCGCGACTTTTTAGAACAGCGGTTATCAAAACATAAATTCCCACATATATGCAAAATTAATAACCAAGTTCTTTATTTTGGATCATAAAAACCAAAACATAAAATCACTAATGTTCCTGCGAGTTACAAAAGTATAGATAAAGGAAATAATGGCTTTAAAATTAAGGGGATTGAAAAAAGGTGTCATCACACAGTTTACTAGTGAAATCATGAAATGTCTCTACAACAGAGATTATGTTAGAGGTTAAAATGTTTTTACGGAATTTTACTTAAATTAATTAAAGACAAGATTTTCATTTTATGATGATTATGCTGAAAAAAATGCTGTAGGACTTTTGGTAAAGTGATACTTCAATTTTGTTAGGTCGGGAGAGAAGTCCTAATAGATTGATTGTCTCGACTCAAGCAAGGTACTTTAAACTACGAGAGGCCCATGTGCTTTAATGGTCACCTGAGAATAATTTAGCCCTTATCTAGTGATTTTATATAATTACAACCTTTTGCTGTGCGTGCATTATTTACTGGGTCAAGATAGGTGGATATTTCATATGGTTGGGTTGGCAGTGAGATCTATTCAGGATATTGTAAAAATTTGTGAAACATTGGGGTGAGGTGAGGTCTATTCTTTGGGGGAGGGGAGATTTTACGATAACTGTATGTTACACTGTCCAGCACATTATCAAATAATCTATAATGCACGAATAAACATGTTTGGTTAAATGTTGTGGGTTTGAAGTGTGTGTGTGTGTGTGTGTGTGTGTGTGCGTGTTTGGGGGCCGGAGTGGGGGTGGGTTAGTCAGGCTGTCTAAACAAAAAGCTGCCACATACTTAAGTACTCAGTATTCTTTACACAGAAATAAAATGTGTGGTGGGTGATCAACCAATCAAGAAAAGGTATTGGAACACACCCTAAAAGTACAAATGTTTTTTGAACTTAATAATCGATAACCCCATCCCCCACACCAAAAAAAAGGAAAAGAAAGAAATGCATCATACCCCCTCTCTACTATAACCCTAGACCAATGGCCTGGGTAATGATTTTAACAATTTCTATAGAAACTTTCTTAATTATTCATCCTAATCATGAACTTTGTTTGCCTGATATATTTCAAGAGATAGAGAAAAGGGTTTAATGTATTTTCACCACATGATCAACAAAGACACGCCCTATCTAATAATAAGAGACTCTGACCTAGAGATCATGATTTTCACAGTTTTTGTTTTGTAAAAGCCTCCGTGCTAATCATGATAGCACTCAGTTTGCCTCCTTGATGTCCATCGGCCAGTAGTAGAGGAAAAAAAGACTTTATGAAGCACTCTAAGATCAGAACCTCTGACTATGGGGACAACACATTTCACAATCTATGTTCCTCTTCCCCTTCAAATGCTACACACCAAATCTGGTCAAGTTTGGCGTATTCATTAATGAGACGACTCTTAAAAATCTCAAAAGTTCATGACTTACGACGAACGAAGCACAGCAACTGACAAAAACTGATATGCAATAGGTAACTTGAGTGCCAGGTGACCTAAAAATAATTCAAGACAAAGAGCATACACTTCGTATATATATTTAGTATTTTCTGACCTTTTTACTCATTTATCCATAAACGTACTAGTATTTATGAAAATTCTAAGGAAACATTCGGTGATTTGTCAGTTGAGTTCGACGCAGCGTGAAAGAACAATTTACTTTTCATTTATTTACAACGATATAAGCATCCCAATAACTTCATTCGGATAAATGCCGCTCGTGATGGACAACCATTTGTTCTAGCTGACAATTACCCAGTCACTGACCAGGCCGATTATTTGTGAGGCATCATCAAAGGAGTTAAGTATCTCCATAACAGAAGAATTGAATGCATTAATAAACTGATACTAATTACTAATATCTCTTGTCACGAACCAACAGTTGTTGTCCAGAAAAGACACAGTGGTGTTCGACTAAATAACCTCAGCAGGAGTCTTGAAGAGGTGTCTGGAATTCATCAACTTTTGATGTACTAATCCCCCATAAGCCTAAATACTTATACTTGCAAAAAGTAGCATACAAGTTTTGTTTTGGAAAACTGTTGGGAAAATCCAGGTTAAAATTCTTGTTTTTACAGTTTATAAGATTCCATCACTTTTTAAAGCAAGATTTTCGTGATTCTTGTCAACTTGATATTTTCACCCTAAAGTTTTGCTATCATGGTAAAATGCACGGTTAGTCTCAAGGTAATAGAAAATACGTTTACTTCTAGTACATGTATCACTCATCCATTTACTTACGTCGTCATTTCACCCCAAGACCTCTAGTTAACCACAGTTTGCTGCTTTACATTTACTGGTCTTAATAACTTACAGATTGTTATGTTTTTACCTGAATTCCACGAGTTTAGTCTGGTCTTTTGAGATCAGCGTGTAACAATCTAACATATGCATCCCTAAAAAACCACATCGAATGTTTATTTTCTTTGTTACAAAAGCAAAACAGTAACGGTAACATTTGGAAACTGTTGCTGGCTTCCTAAGCTAAAGAAATCATCATTGATGTTATGTAGAGAGAAGTGGAAATAAAAGTTTACAGAGAAAAAGAAAGAATATATGAATTGTGTTGGTGTTTTTAGCGACACAAAACAAATAACAGAACATAACAGAAACCCCTATGAGAAAACATTTTCAGAGTCAGTTATCTAAAATCAAATTACGGATGATCAATGGGATAGGGCGAAAAACGTTAATCGTGAAAATGATACAGCTTTCGAAACCAAAACTACAGGGACCTTTTTACAATTTATTTCCCACCATCAATTCCCAGCAATGTCGATATTTTTGCGTTCTTTTAAGCAGATTTGCAAACTACGCTTTTCAAAGATAGAAAAGCAAATTTAAAAAAAAACATTAACCACAAAGGCATGTGCATTAAATATAACCTTTTAGCAATCTGACTACAATCGTAAATTTCAATAGCTCATATTCCCAATCCAAATAAGCTTTTAGAATTTTTTTTCATAACCCAGTACAAGGGAATAATTGAATAAGAAAATTATAGTTTAGATCGTTTGATCTGATTTTTATCCTTGTTTTATCACACATCGACATCTTTCATTATCTGTGTTATCACGTGAGTAGTCAGTTAAAGATTCAGACTAGTGTAAACTTTAAGTGTACACATATACGTGACGGTTCACTATGTCATTTAAACCCTGCAATTAAATTAAATCAAATCTTCTCTACGTTTCCATCGATCGATCAAATTCCCCCCAAATTTTAGTAATAAAACTAGATAATGTCAAAGTCAAACCAAATTTACGACATTTTTATGTTTATTTTTTAAAATAAATTATGAATAATACTGATAATGTATTATACCTTGAACAACTGATACCATCTCATACTCTAAAAGAAAGATTAAATGTGATTTAGATTATGCTCGAACGTGTTATACCGGTATTCCAAGATGAAACAACAAAGGTTAACAATTATTATAACATATTAAGCACAGTGCGCTGTCATGTTCGATTGAAATAATATTTAATTTATTCTAGACATAACACATTAAATTGACAAAATCGTAATTTCCTAAATGACATATATCTCTCTTTATAATTTCATTTGTTTTTTATTGATTCCAAAGAAAGTTCTTCATATTTATGAAGAATTTAAGAAATAAAGATACTTAAAAAAAGAAAAGGTGTTTTGTTTAGTATCACATTTCTTTTATAGGTTGTTTGAAACGCACCCAGATGTCCAAGACGTGTTCATGCCATTCAAAGGCCTGTCGCAAGACGACCTCAGACATAGCTCACAACTCAGAGAGCATGCGCTGAGGGTGATGGGGACGGTCGAAAAATGTCTCGCCAGAATTAATGAACCCAAAAAGATGGAGGAAATGTTGCACGACCTTGGGACAAGGCATGTCATGTACAGTGCTAAAGTGGACTACGTAGACGTGAGTTCAATATTATTTATTTAAGCATATTTTATTATTTTTTATCTGCTGTAATTGATTACTAGTTATCTCCCCTGTGATAACATGGCACAACATCAGATTAGACAGAGCTGAAATGATCACCGATCTATTAATAATAGATATATGTTTAGTGTCACTGATGACACTTGAAACTGGAAGTGTCATAGTATGCATCATTCCTCTCCGCCGTATATCACGTTTTTAATATCCGTAATTCTATTTTTTTCCTGCTGTATTTCACCTTCGTATTATATCGTCGCCGCCTGTGTTTAATAAGCCCCCCCCCCCCCCCCTCGTATTTTCAACACAAGGATAGATAATGTAGTAGGTGTTTAAAAACTGCTTTTCTGATAAAAAAAAATATCACTTAAAATCAAGCACATAGTAAATCATTTTTTTTCTCCTAATTTTATTTATAAAATTCATTTGAATTATTTATCCTAAAGTTGATGCTACAAATTCGTCGAAACAGGAGACATAACTTTTTGTTTCCATATGACGAGAAATCTAAATTTAAATGATGTATCGCAGACGTGAAGAAGAATTTATAGATATAACAGTTGTATCAGAAGCGCCCGCACTAAGTGCGGATAGGACAATATGTCATTTTGACAGAATTCACGCAGATTTATCATGCCGTTCCTTATGACGTGTCGGGCTCAATATACCAATAATGTAAAACAACAAAACGCGTGGCTTCGACCGTCAAGGACATCAATTTATTTGCTCTTTGGAACCGGATCTACAGAATCAAGAAGTGAGGTCTCTAAGATGATGGATGCAATTTCCTTCTAAAGATGCGCTAAAACTAGCCGTATTTGTTTTAAAATTCTGTCAGGATCATCTGCCGCAACCGGCTAAGCATCTGAACCGCGTCCCCTAATAGCACAACCTAGCAATTACGGTGCCATTATTATTGTTAAGCGACGTTGTTTTTCTGACAAATGACGTTATATTTACAGTGTACAGACATTTTGCGAAATAATTTGTATTCATAGGCTAATTGATTTTGTGTTAGTCGACTAAATAGAAAAAGGAAATACATGAAAAAAGGATAAAAAAGAGTTTAGAATTTAGACGGTTAAAACACCTGATTTTATTTATTAAGGACATATATTTGATATAGATAAATCTATACGTCTACTAAAATCATGAACACGACTTATTGTGCTTTAATACCGGTAGACATTTTCCAGTGTCTTTGTCTGTGATTACAGTACAAATCTTTGTAACGTGTAGTTACATAATTTCATCAATGACGCAAATGACGTAGTGTTGGGGCCCAAGCGGGGTTTGCATAAGTATACGATATGAAAACGTAAATATGTCAATGATTTAATATTTAATTGTACAATTGCTGAAAATTATATAAATATAAGTAATTACATGAAAACATAATTTGATGGTTTCTAACGTCTATTACATGTATTACATGTAACAATTACGTTTATGTTATTGATGGGAAAACTGCATGTATTTAAAAGGCTATTATAATTGAAGCTAACTAATTATTGACATATTTTATAAAAATAAAACTGGTTAGCTTTATATATGTTATAGGATTTTTTGTAAGGCAACTTATATTAATTTATAAAAAAAGACATGTGTATTTTTTTTATTAATGAAATAACAGTTAATTCCTAAATTATTGACAGATTGGTGTAAGTGAAGGAGAGACATCGTTGCATTATATTATAAAACTTTTCAATAAGATGTTAATTTGAAATATTTACATTTGCAAATATCTTTCCTTATATGAACCTATAGAAAAGCGAAAACGTTCAATTCTGTATGAACGTTTTCGTGACGTCACAATGATCATAGCACGCGCTTATCGCTTGTCGCTTGGATTATTGTAAACATTAAATCTCGGTTATTTTAACAGTTCTGAACGATTTGCCTTTTTCAAACGTAAATATAAGTAATAAACAGCAATGTTAAAAAGTTCACCGGGATATGAAGTTGGTTGGTACGTGATCAAATCTATTGAGAATCCCTTCGGGCTTCACAGGATTTGATCACGTGACCAACCAACTTCATATCCCGGTGAACCTTTTAAATTGCTGTTTATTTCTTAATTGAACTGTTTATTCGCCCATAAATTGTAAGTTATTTTTTCCCCGTGCGTATTCAGTTGGTGAATTTGCCCACCTTACATGTGGTCCTCCAATCACTGAATGATTACAGGTCTTAATCATAAGTGATCCAAAACACAACACTAAATGGCCAAATTACGTCTGGAGTTCCCCTTGCTTAATGAATCCATTTTCTGGAATAAATGAGCAGCTAAGACGGGGATAGAAAAAAAAATCAATGGCGATTGTATTGTGAGCGGTAGATTAGAAAATACCTCACCAAATTACTTAAAAACCAGAGCCAAGCATCGTACTTAAGCATGAGAATTATTAGAGAGAATTCTAAAAACTCTTTGAAGGCCATCAGCTCCAAAATCCTGAATTTGACAATGAAGAAATAAAGCCTTATGGATGTCATAATCATAGTGAAATTATAAGGCTTATTGTGGACAAGGCCAAGATACATAAATTATGTGTTGCCGGTTCCAGGACCGTCCTTACATTTATATTGGCTAAAACTAAATATATAACGACGTATTTTTCTACATGTAATCACTTGAACTTAAAAAAAAAATCATCTTTTGGCAATACCAATTCAGTACAACATGGTAACAGCGAACTTGCATACAACAAATTCACATTTAAAGCGAAGTCAATTTCATCCCCCTCAGTCTTAATCAAAACTTATCATAAACGTATCGTTTAACCTAATTACGTTTATAACAAATTGAAATTGCCCGTCCTTGGTACTTCAGCTTAAGCGTTTATCGTTTTTGAGGGTTTTTGAGATGCTTTTTGAGGGACGAACAGATTGGACTAGTTTGAGATTAAAATATTTTCCATACCTGCTAACCCTATTTACTCAGATTGGAACAGGAAACATAGTTTCATATATATTTGGCCCGAGTGCTGAATAATGCGACTGTGGCTATAGAAATGAAATAGTACTGTCATACATGTTCCTCTAGATTTCCTCTTTATACTGACAATCGGATGTCAAAGAAAATGGTCCGATTCAGTGACATGGCAAGCTATGTTGACAGGAAATTAAGCCGCTGGGAATGCAATATTTATAATTGTAGCTAACATGTTAGCTTGCGATCGAATTGCGATTTGTATGTTATTTTGTGAAAATCGCGTTGTTGAAATTACATATTAAGGGGGTATCGCACTAGTCACTTGTACTTTGTAAGTTCTCACAAAAACAAGTCGTAAAAGCACGATATAAATATACGGTTGTCTAGTGTAATTATGATACTTATTTTATATCCCGATTTTACGTCTTTGGCACTTTTAACGGGTGTTACTAGTACAATTGAAAGGAAATGAACGCATGGAATCGCATAGTTTAAGACGTCTAAGATGGCGGTAGCAACGTCGTCCGTCCGTCCGTCTGATTTTATTAAACTAAAACTACTGACAGAATGGTTGAATCCACACTTTTCTACGTCATGTCCTTTAGCCGCCACTTTTGGAGAACTCACAACTTAGCCTTTCTAGTTTAGGATGCGTTGTTTTCTTCCTTGACATTAAAACGCGTTTTTGTCTTTGTTAGCCCAGTTGCAAAGATTTGGGCTACAGACTGTTACGTTGAAATTAAAGAAAAACCCACCAGGAATTCAGTTAAGGCTTGCTAAATGTTTGGTAGCACAAATAATAGGAAATTGGGTTCATTGACACTGAAAGGGAACTCTATTCAACCATTTGCAAAGTGAGGATTAGCTACATGCATTTTCATAAAGCTTTAAAAATCTGTTGCATGTTTTTGATGCATGTCTTCAAGAAACGATTCACTTTTTATTTGGTGTTTTTTTTTATTTGGCTGTTGTTCCTGTTAAACATAGAGCACCTGTGCAGTTTCTGCAAATAACTGAGGAATGAAAGCAGCTAGGTTAACAAGATTAAGATGTGTTGATAAAGATTCGTAAAAATATGTTCAACATTATTATATCAATTACAGTATTCTTCCATAGTTTATACACCTTGCCTAGAGTTCAGTTGCATTTTTTAACATGAAAAAAATAAACCTCTTCATTTTATTTCGACTCTAAGTGTCCTGAACTATCTCCATGATTGATTGTATGAGTAAGTTCAGATAAATCATTGCACTTGTTTTGCAAATCTCAAAGTTCCCAAATCACTTCTCTCTGACATCTCTATTCTTTGCAAGATTGATATATCAATAATATTTATACAGCATGCCTGCCATTCATAGAATTCCACCAGGGCTCTTTTGTTGATTCTCTTTGAAGAAAAGTCTCAAGTAGTAATATTTCGAATGTTCATTAATTCTTTGAATGAAAAACTCTTTAATTTCTAGATCTTATTTTATGTGAACAAAGCAAGGAAGTTATTCCAAGACAAATACACACTAGTAGGCTAAAAGTGTTTCCAGCTTTCCGTCCGAATTATCAAAGCTGACCCTAGAGATTTGTTTAACAAATTTTCAGGGAAGGAATCGTTTTGATTTTTACTTAGGTCTCGTTTTAAGAAAAAGTCTTTAGTAAGAAATAATAAATCCAAACTAAATTTTATAGAGAAGTTTTATGAGGGGTCATCTGACTGACCAAACTTTAATGTGTATAAAAAACCCCATTATACCTACCGACAATATTTTTTCAGGTTGAATAAAAAATCCGCATTATTTATTTATCTTAACTATATCGAGGTAGACTGAAATTCCCTAGTATGTATATTAATATGTAAATGCACTTTTGATCATAAAATGTTTCATTTTATATGAGATTTGCATGGTCACGATTTTGGTCAAATTTTATTTTTCTATTTTTATTGTTTACAATGCATAAGTAATGTATTTCTGATGATCAACCAGAATTTAAATGTCAGACGTAGAATTATAAGAAAGATACAGAGCTCACAATTCTGTGTTATGTAAACAAGGCTCGTGTCATGTTTTTGTCTACATTGGTTCAATACACCGGTAAAATTTCTTTTTTCAAGATGATTTTTTTGTTTACATTGGTTCAATATACCGGTAAAACTTCTTTTTACAAGATGATTTTTCTAGCTGCCAATTCGTTTCAAACAAAAACATGACCTGAGCTTTGTTAACAAAACAAAGAATTGATCTATAACACGACGACTGACACTCAAATTTTGGTGAACTATTAGAAATGCCTTACACATTAAAAACGGGAAAATAAATTTTGACCAAAATTCGTGACCATGTCCCTTTAAGAAACTTTTGGTTAAATAAGAAGATATGTAGATACATGTACTAGTATTATGTACATGTATGATCATCGCAATGAGTTCGTTCCAATGACCGAATTATGGTAAGTGTTCATTATTAACAACTGTACTCTAAAATATGAGTTTTAGTATACTATACCAAGAGTTGGCGATATATCAGCTTATGTCGTCAATGCTGGAATTGACATGGATGGACCAATTAGACGAACCATTTATTTTTAACTGCTGATGAGGAAAAATGTATGGAAGGATTATACAAACAATGACGTAAATCTTGTATCAACCTTGTTAAAGGCAGCAAAACAATTATACCATTACAGTTAGGGTAACCTTGGCCGTTAATTCAAGCATTATTGGAACAATACACTCCATAACACATCATTTTATTTGTTTAAATGTCCAAATGTTTCGTACTATATAAAACCTTGATCAGAATAATCTATTACAGAAAAAAAGGTTCAACATTTTTTTTAATGTTAGTAAAATCAAGGAGCAAAGGCCATTGTCCTTAAGATTGAATCACGTTTTGCAGGCAACAACTGACCAGAACTTTGTGATGGAATATTGATCATTCAAAGAAAAAAGTTAATTCACTTCCGAGCTTTAATCAAACAGTCGGTGCGGACACTTCCTGGTGATATTACAGAGGGTAATCTCGTCCAAACTATTATAATTATCACGAAACACGCTCCTCTGGGGAAAGAGAGATGATGGCCATTATAGTTGTCCATGATTCTCTCTCTCTCTCTCTCTCTCTCTCTCTCTCTCTCTCATCCATTACACAATACGGTGAAAAGTCGTTCACGAACCAACACGTATATTAATTTAAAAACATTAGCAGTTTTCCTTGAAAAGAGAAAAAATATCTAGAGATGGGCGGGGAAGTCGACAACATAAATTCTAATTAGAGAATGCGAATATATCGGTTAACAAGAAACATAATTCATTAAAATCATGCGGAAATAAAAACCTTCAACTGCATGGAAGATGTTTAAAAATTTGAAGGATAACTCGATCGATTTTTAAGAACCGATTTAAGGAACACGTCGCTAATTAAAGTTAAATTGCATCTTGCCGTACATCATGACAGTTTTCAAAGCATTATATACTAAACCATTTACGGTTGGCTATCCAAACCAAACACCCCTACAATTAAACCAAAAAAGAAACATAATTGAAAAAATAACATAATACCAAACCAAACCGAAGCAAACAGGTCATCCATAAACTACGACCAGTCTCGAATATACATGTACTTACTAATGGCCAGTAGGCGTTGCTTGACCTTTAAAAAAGCTAAATAAAATAAATAGAACTCGTGAATTTGCATGACCGTATAAGTAAATACTTATTTTGTGTTAATTCCAACACCTAGACCTCAATTTACTCTAACACAACATAGTATACTTCAAGTCACCGTCTGTCCTCTTCCGCGCAACAATTTTTACGCCCAATCCACATCCTTTAGTTCTGATCTGACAGCACCGCCATATTATTATTGTTGTGTATTCCTAAGCACCACTTCAACTGCGTTTAGTTAAAGGTTTTAAAATACAATGAAACGAACGTTTTGTGTAACTACTAAAATAAAAATTTCAGTGTAATGATATGAACATCTTCACAATGTCAAGGTTTTGTGATTACGGAACTCTACACAAACCCTTGACATAAGTCGCTATTTAAAAGTCGGGCTCAGGCCGTTGTATTTTATTGGTTCCAAGTCTCAATTTGGACCCAATCAGAATGCTGTTCTCATTCAAATCAGAAACGATGTAAGCAAATGTCGCTGCGCACATGTTGATCCTAGAAAATAGCAAGTTCTCGATCTTCTTGTCGCATTTGAATGGATAATAACCTAAACAAATATCGCTGATAATTTTTTTTTTAAATCGTTCACTGTGTTAGAACAGCTTTCTGAAGTTATAAATACGTTGCCTTTGGAAACGATAGAAAGTCACCATTGTACGTCAAATGTGCTCAGTTCCAATAAATACATCCCGATTATCTATTAAACATGATATCGCGAGCTTTTGATTTTTAGTGAGACAATTAATATTGAAATTTTCCAATTTTTTCCGTTCGAGATCTGCCATCCTTGTGCTCAACCCAAACTACGTTTCAAAAGGAGTTATGTCATTGGACATTTTATTTTTAGAATTAGTACGTATTGTTGAGCGTGAGCCCGACTTTTAAATAGCGACTTATGTCAAGGGTTTGTGTGGAGTTCAGTAATCACAAAACCTTGACATTGTGAAGATGTGATATGAAATGAATCTTAAAAATTTTGATCATGGTATCAAAGGAAACATCGTATGGGGAATCATTTTAATCAATGCGCTGGGCGCATTGAAGACGATTAAAATTTTCTCTCTAATAAATTATTTCCTTTGCTATCTCGATTAGAAAAGAAAACCTTTATTATAAGATTAATTTCTTATTGTTGGTCACCAGACAGTGAAATCATGGCAGTATATTGATGGAATACATGTATATACCTGAACATATTTAAAAAAATACAAATATTTCGGGTTGGTGATGTTGCATCCATCTGACCATCTGAACTAAGTCATTTAAAATGTAACATTCTGGTGTTTTAGCACAGTGAACATGTATCAAATGGAATTTAGTATAAAAGAGATTGATAAACAAACATCTACCATATGGTACACTCACAACAGTTTTATCGGGACATGATGTAGAATTTTTGTTGAACATTAAAAATTTTGATGAATAAAAAATATTTATGGAACAGCTTTGATGGGTATTGAAAATCTCATTCAAGGTTGAAACAACATCAGAATAAAAGTATTATCAATATTGCCCTATTTATTTGTTGTCAATTGTCATTTGTTATTATTGTTGTCTTCCGACAAGGGTATATTTAATTTGACAAATTACATTTTTTTTTCATTCTAAGTTACAAGTGACTTTATCCATTGCAGTTGATCGGTCCACAGTTTATTTGGGCCATGCAGCCGGCGCTGGAAGACCAATGGAACACAGAGCTTGAGGAGGCGTGGTCTGACCTATTTAAGATGATGACCCATGTTATGAAAAACGCCATGCAGTTTTAGGACAGCCAGATCTCTTGTATATCTATACTAGTGCCTAAATGAACGAGAGACCAAAAATCATACGTGCAATATACGCCACCTAGATTTCATATAATTATGTCCATTGGCGTTTGGTGTTCAGTTTAATAAATGTTCTGGGAAAATATATTTTTCCGCTTCAAATGAGAAATTATTCTCAGAACTTAAAAAAAAAAATTTTGGTTATAACTTGAGAATCAAAGCGAAAAGATCAGTTTCATTTTACATGATGTTGTTTCTGTACATGTCATGTCATTGAAAAAACCCAATGTGTTTCCTTAGTTCACATTAGTCGACTTGTTCATTATTTATGTTTATTTTAAATTCTTTTAAAGTAGTAATCTAGGATGCGACTGGTTTTGTTGGAATATATAATACATTTCTTGCGAAGTAACGGCAGTAAACAGAAGGTACATAATAATGGTATATTTTAACATTGAAAAAAAAATCCGTTTTTATTCCTTCAATTGCAAAATTTAGACGAGAAATGTTCGATTTAATATTATTTTTTCTAATATTTTCAGTGTATTAATTGCCCTGGTTTGGTTTATGTTGAGTAAAACATCATCACAATTGATTCATTTACAAAACTAACGCAATACAACAGTTCACACGATATTACACAAAATATCAAATTCAAGGTGTCAATCAACGAAAGAGCTTTTAAAAAGAATATTAATTTTCATAAACATACCGGCAATCGTCGTTTACGGCATATGATAATGGATATTTTCATAAAAATGTATTGCAATACACACTTTAAAATAACAACCTCCTTGAGGGTATTGAAAATCTAATTCAAGGTTGAAACAACATCAGAATAAAAGTATTATCAATATTGACCTATTTATTTGTTGTCAATTGTCATTTGTTATTATTGTTATTACAGTTTACTTCTAAAATTTTCCTCAAATCATAAATATAACAAGATATCTGTAAGCCAATGCTCACTAGTGATACCCCCGCTTTGATGTGAATATACATAATAAGCAAAGTCGTCATTTAACAGGAAGTTGACGTCTGATTGGTATAAAAATGGATCCCACTATATGGCATGCCTAAAAAAAGAGTGTATTAAAATTTCAAGCATCTGCGATTAATAGTTGCTGAGAAATCTTTGACAAAAATTTGTTAAAAAATTTAGGCTAAAAATAAACAAAGTCGTCATTCAACAGGAAGTTGACGTCTGATTGGTACAGAAATGAATCCCATCACATGGCATGCCTAAACAAAGAGTGTATTAAAATTTCAAGCAGCTGTGATTAATATTGCTGAGAAATCTTTGACGAAAATTTGGGCTAAAAATAAACAAAGTCGTCATTTAACAGGAAGTTGACGTCTGATTGGTAGAAAAATGAATCCCACCATATGGCATGCCTAAAAAAGAGTGTGTTAAAAATCAAGCAGCTGCGATTAATACCGGTAGTTGCTGAGAGATCTTTGACGAAAAATTGTTACGGACAGACACACAGACAGACAAGGGTAAAACAGTATACCCCCTATCCTTTGGTGCGGGGGTATAATAAAAGTTAAGATGATTGAATAAAACATCTTTTATTATATGATTTATATTTTAAATTACCCGTTGAAATGATATTAATATTGGCAAGGCTTGCAAAAGAACTGTAACCGTAACAACACAACAACAACCCGAATGAACTTGGGTCAGGTCAATACACATTATTAACTTAATTTCATAGTCACGTTGCATAGTGAGTTCAATATCAAATGAAACTTAACTACGATGAATTCAGTCTTTAAATATTCCAAAGATGGTTTTGGTGTCGAAATTAAACACTGTCCAATTCGTGCAATGTGCACGTCATTTCATCGTTTTCTAATGTTTAAAACTAGGTGAAAAACAGGCGAGTGAAAATCCATGTGAACCATCTTTTTCTTACGGGAATTTTATCCGCTTCAGACCATTTAAGCAATTTAGCATCATATTTTCATTTTTAGTTGTAAATTTTAAAGTATTTAGGGTCAACTAAGTTTACACGTACTATGCTTGCGAAATGACTACTTTAAAGCAACTAAAATCAAATAATAGACGACTTTATACACAAGATACGCGATATTCTCTTTATGCTAATTTCACTAATAAATCGGAAATTTGGAATTGCGACAGATTTTTGAAAGAGTTATTTAGAAACAAAACCAATAATTTTGTCAACGATGATACACTAACTTATTGGCACATAATTCTTTCCGTTTTGTTTCTTCGAATTTTGAGACGCTGTTCTAAAATGAATCGGTGGTATGTCATAACCAGATAAAACTAATGAAAAATTGAGCAAATGCAGAACCGGTTTAAATCTCAGGAGTAATCTTTGCAAAGACAAGCCATTCTTCTCCCTTTGCGGAAGACATATCATCACTTCGAAGAATCAACGCAGATTTAAGCTATTTACGTTTACAAATGCATGAAAATTTCGAAGGAAACAATATATCAGTTATCTTTATACATAATTGATGCTTTACAATTTAGACCCATTGAGCTATGGGTGTTAATGCGTTTGCATTCCTTTTTGTCTGCTTGGTGAGTCTGAATAACAAATTCTCTGTTGATGTGATTTATATAGAGAGATTTTTATTATACAACCAATTCTGCACGGACAGAGCTTTGAAATTTTAATAAAATTCCATCCACGCCGCCTTTAAAGTGATGTATGGCCATTGCCAATTATTTCTTTTTAGACTTTTAACACCTTCTGCTACAGAAGAGTTCTACATGTATATGAATTTTATATCTTGAGTTTTAAAATATTGAGCAAAAAGAGATGTATAAATGACTAAGGTCAAGACAAGAACAAGGAAAAGAAATTTTTAAAATCGCATCGATTGATACACACATCTTTACTTTAAAAAACTGAATATTATTCTTGTATAATGGCATGTGATGAAATAATTTTTTCAAACGAAATCACTTCTTTCAGTAAAAGAGGGATAACTTCGTTCATATTTAATGCGGCATGAATATTGTTCAGCTTTAACTTAATCTGGTACATTTTCCAACCTCTCTGTGGGATTTTATTTTCAGTTTTTATAAAAGGTGAATCGAGGTTTGTCTCTGTAGGCGTTAGCACGATAAAAATCTCTCACTTTTCTGTCGGCGCATGCGTCATGTGTAGCCGTTCAACAGCATTGTTGACGATTGAATTTTGTCAGAAAAATAGATCCTGATAAATAAATTGTGGAGTAATGTATGAATGCTTGGATTGTCTTGCATTTGTTTTATTACAATCATTATCACATTCACACAAAGCTTATGCAAGCGCCGACATATCACCGTTAACCCTGACCTTTTGTTCTGTGCTCAAGGTCAATAAACAGTAAAGGATCTTTATCGTGACAATGCCGATCTGTTCTCAAAAAGCAAATGAGCCAGCTCTGCTCATTCAGACTGTTTGTATATATGTAAATATGTTAATATATATATTGTACCTCTTTTACTATTTATATGGTTTTGAGAGAATAAAATGAATTGAATTGATGTACCGAGATTATGTCCTTGGCCCAAATTAAAAGAAAAGTACTAATAGTCACCCTGACCAGTAATGGAAGAGCTGTGTAGTGTGTTAATAGATAGTTTAAAACATGAGTACAGGGAGATACCTATCGAAACGGAGTGCCATTTAGTGTAGAGTAATTTTTGTTCGAATCGGACTAAAAATATAGTGTATGGTTTAATTAAATATCACCCTATTAAATATGAACTTTGATAATTCATAATGTGATATAATATACCGACTATAAATGTTGCACGTACTCTTGCAATTGATTAATATTTAATAAGTTATTATTCCCATTAAAATGCCCCAACTATTAGTCAGTAGGCGGGTTAATAAATGTTTACAAATATCGAGAAGTTAATGAAAGACATATTTGTACAACCATAATATAACGGGTTATTTTCGCCCTTGATATTTTCGCCCAATCACGATAGAAAAAGATTTCGCCCGTTTCAAAATTCGCCTTACATTTTTGGCTAAAGGGTAGTAACTTGTGGTTTTATCAGTAAACCTTTTAAATCCATACACTTTTAATGAGCATAAATTGGGCGAAAATAAAATGGGAGAAGGGCAAAGAATTCCATTTATGCAGTTTACTAGTACCCTTCGCTAATTGAGGTTAAGTTTTAAACAATACGGTATCCATTTGATATTTAAGATATTTTATCTATAATTCTAAATTGAATATGGAATAGATACCGGTATACCATACATTTTTAACTGTTTTGTGGTGTTGTGTAAATTAAACCATGGTTTGGGATTCACGACCATGGGTAACCTCACGAGACGAAGTCTCGTGAGGTTAAACCCGGGGTCGTGAACCAAACCATGGTATAATTTACACAACACCACAAAACAGTTAAAATATGTATGGAATATCTGTTTTAATCTATGATTTAGCTATTAAATGGTTTCTTAAGTACTTACTTATATTACTTTTATTATGTAATATCGTGGTACCCTGTTTAAAAAAAGAGAAGATTTTTTTGCATTAAAATGTGTTGACATGAAATGCTGTTCTTACATTTTTATTTTCACGATGTGCAGTTATTCCATATGGAATAACTGCATTATCCCATATGGGATAACTGCAGTGCGTAGAGGTTTTACTGATTTATCCACAAGTTCCTTTAACATAGGGGCAGTGGAAGCATCATAGGTTAATTTCCTTTTATACACTCAGATATTTTCATTTTAAGGAGATGTAAATTAAATGGAAGTGACCATCATGACTCTGCATCCAATTGCAATTTAATCACAGTTAAGATCGATAGTTTCTTATATGAAGGAGCATAATATAATTTGATTTCGTTTTATTCAGTTTTGGTTGTAATAACTAAGACATTCCCTTTAGGTAAACTTGAGAGGTGAATTTGATACAACTACAAAGTAAACTTGCAGACATGCACACATTGATTATAAAGAGGGCTTGATGGTCGTAGACTGTATTGATCTCCTTTAGAAGAAGAGCTCTTAGACTATATAAAAATAGGAAAATGCCCAAATTTAAAAGGTAAAATATACGGATTTTTCTTTACTATACAATAGTTTAAAGCTAGCTAAACAAATCATATCTTAAAATATTAGGTAGATCTGATGGTTAATTTGTTGACCATCCAGCCTCCTTAATAGCACCATAAACTGTCAGATCAATACATGATTGAACATGATAATTTGCACGACCGAGTCAAAACCTACTTGGTGTAAAGGTACGCGACCAACCATTCAGTTTACCAATGAATCAATGATTGAGAAAGGCTATGTTATTACAGACATCACACGCGTATGAATTACCACCTGTCTTAGGACAAGTCGTCTTCGGAAACACGCGATCATTCTGACGATGAAAAGAAGTAATGAACTATAAACAGTTCTTCCTTCAAGCTTTTTCCATCGGATATGAAAATTGGGGAAGATTGATGCAAATGGACCGTCATTTAATAGATATAAGACTGTATCATTTAGATACAAAGACACAAAGTTCACAGACCTATAGCCAGGGTTCAAAGGTCAACAACTTATTGCACTCCTCATTTACACATTACATAAACTGAATAAAATTATGACGTTATATAAAGGTCTGACTATATATTGCTTTTATCAGCCGAAACGAAAATGCTGTTAGAAAAACAAACAATACTAGTAAGCTGTTTTTCTCGAGATAAATCTAATTTCCGGGAAATTTCCTTTCGTCTTATCAATATTTTATGAAGTTATTAATTTTGCATGCGTGATCAATGGTATGAAAGAGATCCGTAAACCCAAGTCAAGCGGAGTGCACCGAGGAAAAAAGTGCTATAATATTTTAAAAGTACAATAAAAAGTACAAGAAACACCCACCACTAGTACTCCGAAATTTCTTTAGTCACGATAACTTTATACACGTATTTCAAAGTCTCATAGCATGAAACTCGGTTAAGCCTCATGTAATTTATTTGTTATTTATTTAATATTATTTTTTTATTCATTTTTACACAGTAGTTTATCAGATTACTATTCGAAGTCCATTTCACAAGAAGAATGCAATATAGTAAAATAGGGTAAACAAAATTGAACAACTTTATATAATGACTTATTGCTTTATCACATTGAAGGTTTAATTATGAATTTTGAAGTTTTTTTCTTTGACGCGTGAAGAGCTCCGTTTCTCCCCTTAAAAGTAATTCGAAGCACCTTGCTTTTGTTTAAAATGCATTGCTTATGAACTTAATTATTGTTCATTATTTTTACATATCATTGATAATACATGTACTTTTCCAGAGAAACCAAAATTGGCATACTAGAATCTGACAAATGTAGCCCATTGATAACGTTTTAAAACTAAATTTAGTAAGTATGTTTATTTCTAAGTAACCGATTCATTACGGTATTCTAAGATTGAATAAATAATAAAGAAAGATGAATTTCAAATAGTTTTTATATATCAGAATTGGCATGAGAACACTTTCAAAATAAGTTGGTCTAAATAGATTTATGTATAAAGAATGGTAACTCATTGGAGACGAATTCGACGGTAAATTTTTTTTTTTACGCTACCTCTCTTCTCGCCGCACATGAAATGAAAATACAGTTTATAATCAAATACGAAAGAAGCATTTGTGTTCTACGTTCATCTGATGCCATTATCAATCTCTGCTGAAAATAAATATTATCGTCCGTGATAGAATTTTATCAGCCCGACATTTACATCGATCGACATACCACTTTACTCCGCTTGGAATATTTTTGAAAACTTGAAGATAATAATTAAAGGTTACAGTTGTTGTTCTCAGCACCTCGACAAAGCCGCCTAGACGATGCTCGTCTCAGACGAAGTTTGAATTTTGTTTATTATTGGTATTTGATGGGTTTTTTTAATTGAAAAAAAAAGAGAAAACCCCAAGCTTTTATCACATGCAGTTCTGATTGCATATATACAGTAGAACTTGCTTATATTGAAGTCTTTTGAGAATAAAGGTGAGAATTTAGTTCTTCATAACAAAGATTTTTGATACGATATTCCATTTCAAAAAGTGTTAAAATGTGAGGGGGAAAGATTACTTACTTTCCTTCCAGATTGTTTTGCTGTTTTTATTAGCTCACCTCCTGAACCCAAGGTTCAAGTGAGCTTTTCTAATCACCTGTTGTCCGTCGTCATTTCACATTTTTGACTTCTTCTCTAGAGCCACTAGGCTAACTTTAACCAAACTTGGTACAAAGCATTCTTATGGGAAAGGGATTCTAAATAAAGGACCAAATCCTATTTTAAAGGGGAATAATTACAAATTAGTGAAAATAGGGAATTTGTCTTTAAAAAAACTTCTCAAAAACCACTGCACCAGAAATGCCAATAATTACATCAAAGCTTCAATGTATAGTGAAGATTCTAAATTGTGAAAATCATGACCCCGGACTATTACTGGGGCCATGTTCAACATAGAAATATATAGGAAAACTGTTTCAAAATTTTCTACTTAAGAACTACAATGCTAATATTTGTGATATTTCTATGCAAGCATCCTCAGATAGTTTAGATTCTAAATTGTACAAAACGTAATCCTCGGACCAATACTGGGGCCCCAAGAGGGGTTTAAAGTTCAACATAGAAATATATAAGGAATTTGTTTAAAAATCTTCTTCTGAAGAACTACTGTTAAACAATGCTACAATTTGTGATATTAGCATGCAAGCATCTCCAGATGTTTTAGATTCTAAATTGTACAAACCATGACTCCCTGGCCTACACTGGGGCGCCAGGAGGGGTTCAAGGTTTAATATAGAAATGTTTAAAAATGTTATTATGAACAACTATCATACTACAATTTGTGAGATTAGCATGCAAGCATCCTCAGAAATTGTTGATTCTAAATTTTTGAACTGTGACCCCCCGGCCAATACTGGGGCCCAAGGGTTCAACATAGAAATATATGGGGAAAAGATTAAAAATCTTCTTCTTTAACAATTACAATGCTACAATTTGCGATATTAGTAGGTATGTATAGTCAGAAAGTGAAGATTGCTCCATTTAAATTATGACCCCTGGGTCAATACTAGGGCCTCAGGAGGAGTTCAAAGTTTAACATAGAAATATATAGGGGGAATGTTTAAAAATCTTTTCCTCGAGAACCACAATGCTACAATTTTTGATATACTTGCAAGCATCCTCATATCAAGGTGACAATGACATAACTTTGATATTCTATGATTATTTATAGTGAAAACTTTAACTTTGATATTATTAGGCATTTGACCATTAAACTTTGTTAGTTGGTGTATCTTACAACCTCATTATATCTTTATTCAAAAATAGGTCACGGTTACATACTTTTAGTTTTATCATTATTTGAATTCCAATTTTGTAATCTTTGATACGTTGAGGCTTAAGATAATAAAATTGCATTTTAGAGCTTAGGAGATAATGTCCAAAAAGTAGGTTGCAATGATCTTTTTATTCATTTTTAAAATTCTTATCATAAACTTGGAATATATAAGAATTTTTGCGAGTTTTACATCTTAGAACAGTTTTATAACTATAAAATTCAAAAGAGTTTCAAGAACTGTTGTTTTGGTGAGCAATGTGGACCATGGGCCTCTTAACTTAAATGTATGTGTTTACCAATATTTTTGATCCTCACCTATACAGTTTTTGAGAGGTATCAAAACGACATGGAAATGGAATTCTACATATTTTTTTATTTCCTAAGAAACTTTGCGTTAAAAAAATACATTTCAATGCACAGAAATAAAAACATAAAATGGACCTATGGTCAATATTTTCATTGTAACCAGACTAAATGGCTTTGGTCTGCATGCATGTATTAACCAAGACAATGAAATATTCTTTTAATTTAAAACTTTATGTCCATTGTAATAATTCGTTTTAAAATATTGATGTAGTAGTATCTTTCCTCGAGTTTACGTGTATTAAATTTGCTTAATTGAATATGAGCAACCATTCAAAAAAATAGTAGAAATTCGGATGAAAATTTTGTCCGTGAATTATCGAAATTCAGACTGTAATAGTTACATTACATTTCTAAGATGTTTATGCCATACGTGTTATTTGATTATAACTATGTTTACAAATATTACTACTTAATTTTTTTTTTAAATTGCAATTTATATCGCTCTCAACAAAAAAAAATCAAAAAAAAAAACAATCTTAATTTTAACATAAGCAATAAACATTGTTTTTGTTTTGTTTTTGTTTTTGTTGTTGTTGTTGTGGTGGTTTTTTTTTTTAGCGAAAACGACATCGTGAACTAAAATTTCTTTGCTGGCATAATGATGCGCATTGCACTAATGAGCATCATAGTAAATATGCAACAACAAAAAAGCAATAGCAGTTCATAATACCCCAATAACTTGAAAATTTGTTGACTAGTTATACTTTTCAATTTATTATTGATTTTTATTGAACCTTAAAGATTTCCTTTTGTGTAGTCATGTGAAAAACTCTATGAAATAGGTTATTTCATCAAATTGTTACCTTATTGTTTTAGAAAGTACATTGCCGTATGTATATTGACAGCTCGTATAATTGACTAGCATGCCATGCTTTACTATTTAAGTTAACAGAGGAAAATAAACTTCAGTTATGTCTATCAAGTTTACAGATGAAAAATGTGTTATTCACATTTATTTAGTAAACTTTTGATGAATCAAAGGTAATCATTTTGAGCTATTCATTAAATCATTAACTAAAAACATCATGTGAAATTTCTGCACAACCTTTATCATTAACAACTTCTATTCCCCATTTAATCTTAGTTTCCTTTTATTTTTATAATCCCTGTATAACCGGGATTAACCTCGTAGATTTTTGATATCTCTTTAGATAAACCTTAATCACACACGAGCACTACCGTTTTACATCCGTTTCGAATGAGAAAGACGAATAATGGATCATCTAAGAAAACACACCTTAAAAAATATATGGTATCTAAACCTTTGGGTCAAAAGCAAAAACAAAGAGTTCCAAAAAATTGCAAATTATGAGCAATGGACATTTTGGCCTGCATCAGTTGGGAAAGACAGGAATCTCTCTCTCTCTCTCTCTCTCTCTCTCTCTCTCTCTCTCTCTCTCT
>WFKH01006014.1:28052748-28087541 GCA_016163765.1 Magallana hongkongensis | reverse complement strand
CTCTCTCTCTCTCTCTCTCTCTCTCTCTCTCTCTCTCTCTCTCTCTCGTTCTCTCAACACATACAAACATACATCAACTTTTTATCAGTGTGTAGTGTTTTATTGCTGGGAAAATCAATAAATTAAGGAAACGTGTTTTTATCTATATCAGAAATATTTGCTGATAAACTATCCCATAAATCTTGCAACTTATTTTTAGAAATTTAACACAACTTTTGTAAACAGATCACTTGTTTCACATGCAGAAATCTCTAATCAAATCTCTGAAACCCTACTGTGCAATAGCAATCGAAAAGCAACGACGATATCCGACATTACAAAGTTGAAGTTATATAGAAGTATGGCTGTTATTTCCACACATTTTATGTTCTTTTAGAATAAAATGAACAGCTGTTATTTCCCAATATTCAGTTTATACATCTCTGAAGATATTAGAAGTTTTGCAGAGAATCTCAATTGAACGATTCACGAAAGAAAAAAAGCCACACAAGTATATTGATATTGTTCATTGTTTGTAATAATCATCATCGAGATTTTGATGAAAGTGTGCCTTCCTTTTCCCAAATGCATTGTAATAAATCTTTTTTTTCCCACATTTTCGTGATATGATTGAAAATTTATGAGAAACATTGGCAAAATATTACTTGTGTGGACCAATAAAGGTCATCTTAATACCAAATCAGAAGATAGGTTAATAAATCATAATGTTTCATCTCCATTACCTAATAAGGACGAACATGTAAGTATTTTCTCTGATATATAGCTATGTCATTACAATAAAATGCCTCTTTTGTTCATGTGGATATGAAGGTAGTGAGCATCATTAAAAAAATACATTAGCCGAGTAACAAGTTATTATTTTTTCTGCAATGATTACATGTACCTTCATACCTCGTCTGAACCACCAAAAAGCGTTTAACTATTAGTTATATCATCGTCGGAATCCCACATCCAATCTCGCATACGCTTACTGACTGTGGGCCAATTCATAAAACTTTTCTAGTTCTCATTGAATATTTATTATTCTCAATTCAACACTGAAATAGCGAAAATCTTTAGGTTTTGGAGGTATGAAAATGAAAGATGCACGCGTAAAAATTAACAGGAATGGCGAGGTTTCCTCGACAGAAGTGTAAAGGAACCAATCAAAATGGAGCATGAAATATCCATGAGAACGAGAAAAGTTTAATTTGTTGGCCTAGGGTCAGTAAGCATAATACTATGCGAGTCTGGCCGTGTGTTTTTAAATAAATTTTACACCTCTCTCTCTCTCTGAATATTTCTTTTCATTTCATCGCAAGAAATAAAAGGTATGCTTGTACCAAGGTTATGTTCTTAAACACGGCAAAGGTGTTTTTATACATGTAGTATGTTAAGAATATTACTTATTCTACTTATTCTAATATAAGGCTCGTTACAAAATCTAGTTGTTTAAGTCCATATAAGGCGAGGCGAAAATAAATAGAAATACATTGACTCTTAACATGTATATAAGAAAGAAACACAATGAAAAAGACGTTCAAGTCACCATGTTGTCGTCTATTGCCTATAGAAGTATAGACGAGAATCAGCAATCCCTATTTTTGTGGGCCTTTCCCAACAAAGGAAAAAAACAAGAGGCCCATGGACCACGTCGCTCACCTGAACAACAGTTCTTGTATCTCTTTCGAATTTTTTTAAATATGAAACTACTCTTAAATCTTGTAAAACTCACAGAAATATTCATAGATCAATACATAAAAACAACACAAAAAAGAACATCATTGAAACCTACTTTTTGGACATAATATCCTAAGATCTAAGATACAGCAACTGAGTAGTCTTATTATCCTAGGCCTCAACGTATCAACTATAACAATCATATTAAAAAATAAATATTGATAATAAGTGAAAAGTATGTTACTGTGACATGTTTTTGAATAAAGATATAATGAGGTTGCAAAATACACAAACTAATTAAGTTTAATGGTCATAGGCCTAAAGATATCGAAATTATAGATTTGACTTTGAATTAATAAAAAGTGAAACAAGGTCACTGTGATCATAATATGAAGATATTAAGTTACTTACATAGTAATAGAACCATTTTAACAAGAGCTTGGACTTTGGGTAGTTGGTGTCAAACAGCATTGTGACGTAATCCTGTCTATTTCATCGTAGGCCACTCAGCCGTTGCTCATTGAAATCAACAAGATTTGTCTGGCGTTTGAGCAAAGACTACGCAATCGGTGTATATTTCACTTGAAACCAGCGTCATATTTAACTTGTTTTGACGCAATAAATAGATAGTCACGTCCTACTGAAAGTCCAAGGCCTTGTTAAAATGGTTCTATCACTAATGTAGCATTGTATTTATTGAGAAGGATTTTTTAAACAACTTTCCAATATATGTCTATGTTGACCTTTGAACCCTTTTAAGGCCCCAGTATTAGGTCGGGGATCACTGATTGTACAGTTTAGAATCTACACCATCTGATGATGTTTAAATAGTAATATCATGAATTGTTGCATTGTAGTTCTTGAAAAGAAGGTTTTAAACATCTTACTATATATTTCTATAAGGAACTTTGATTCCCTCTTGGGGCCACAGTATTGCTCCGGGGTCACAGTTTTTACAATTTAAAATTTACACTTTATCTAAGGATGCTTGCCTAGTAATATCACAAATTGTAGCAATATAGCTCTTGAGAAGATTATAAACATTTTACCTATATATTTCCTTATTGGAAACTTTGAACCCCTATTGTGGCCCCAGTGTTTGTATAGGGATCATAGTTTTACCAATTTAAAATTTTCACTATACATATAAGCTTTGGTGAAGATATTTGCTGGTGCAGTGGTTCTTGAGAGTTTTTAAGACACACACCCTATTTTCAATGTTTCGTGATAATCTTCCCTTCAAAAAGGGTTAGGCCCTTTATCTAACAATTCAAAATTCCCTTTTCGTAAGCTAGAATGCTTTGTTTCAAGTTTGATTTGGCCCAGTGGTTATAGAGAAGAAGACGAACATACAGACAGACGGACGAGGGACAACAGGTGTTCAGAAAAAGCTCACTTAAACCATCGGTTTTTCAAAATTTGACCGGAATAAATAAATGAGCATGCGTGATCCAGATGTGCCACTGACTCAGATACTGTAAAATCATATTCTTATTTACCTTAAGGTTTGATTTCTTGGGTTCCTTTCACCAACGAATATATACTGAAACACATTTATTATTAAGTCTGCATGAACCTTAAAAAAATTACAATCCACGAAAATTGACATCCACGAAGTTTCATGATTCCACAGTGTGATACAGAATCATATCTTCCCTATTTCAATATCAATACTTGTTCTCTTACATGAAAAGGGCTTACGATGTACATGTACTTCAAATAATAACTCAAATTAATATGTCCTGTCCACATGTTGCAGTGTATCCAGTTCTTAGAATGTCAACTGAAGATTTATCTATTTAACCTTATCATCTTGTCATAGATGTATTGGATGATTTAGTCTAGAAGGGTGCGCGTGGACATATTTATCTTATCGTAGATATCTCTATTGGTAACCCTATCGATATTTTCCAAAGAATGACTACATATAATTATGACGACATATTCTAAATTAACATTGAACATTGTATTCCTAAAATGATATTTTTTAACACATGTAAATCATTTAATATAGTTGGAATTTTGTAGTTGTTATAAATTGAAAAGGGTTTTCTGTGCATAATTTTATGTAATCTGTTAACGAACGAGGAAAATGGCTTGCCAAGAAATTTATTCCTTATTTTTTTCTTAAGCTGGCCTTCATATGATTTCATTTATCATATAATTATGGCGCCATCTGATATCGATATAAACAATACAACATATTCCAGAGCCCCTGACTGACCCGATTTACATTGAATTTACACGTGTTTTATATCTTGAAGGAAAACAGATATCACTTAGGAACACTTTCGATATCAATACAACTCTCTCCAAACCTTCTTTAAATACAAAGTACATTACAAAGATCCGCACGAGGGTTATTAGATATACAAGTGGTCTTAAACAATGAAGTGTTTTCATGATCTGGGGGCGAAGCAACGATTATCACTTTTTGAAATTCTCTCTCTCTCTCTCTCTCTCTCTCTCTCTCTCTCTCTCTCTCTCTCTCTCTCTCTCTCTGTTATTTTTTATTCGATAGAAGAAAAAATACGTAAACAATTTCATAACGATCAAAAAGCAGATCGTACCGTTATCGTTACATGTAGCAAAGGAAACGAGGGCCAATCTTATAGTAAATATTACAAATGTTGTTCAAAGATGTAACGCTCATTTGAAATGGGATCAGGTTACCATGATTTTTGATTTACTGTAGGTTAACCTTCCAATGGATAAGAATCTACCAGCTGTTAAAGGTCGGGGTCACCTCATTAAAATCTTTTTTCCCTCAGCCATCCTCTTCTTCTACTTCCGGTACAAGCTGGATCATGCGCTCCGCATATGTCCGGGGATCCTTTTCATAACGTTATTTAAAATCTGATAGCATTTTAATTATCCAATTGTTAAATGTTTGACAATTTTAAAGCTAAATGGAGTAAATTGAAACTGTTTAGCGAACATTCTTAGTTTGATCCGGTGTCCGATCAAATATTTCTGATTGATTGTAAAATTCAGCAAACAGAACTGAATTTCGTTTTCAACTTGATCAAAGAGGATGGCAAACAAAATTCTTATGAGATAGCTGAGAAATATTTGATAAACCCTAAAATGGAATGGATAAAGTTGTATTTTCTGGGCGCTGCCTAAACTTGCATGTACCCATGCTTTCGCTTTTTTTTTTTATCAACATCTTCTCTTTAACCTATCTTGATAGATTAACCTTGAATGCAAAGTTATACACCTGGCTTCCAATACATACATGTACATTATTTTTGTCATCGAAAGTTTTTGTTTTAAAAAATCGATGATGTTAAATAGTAATATTATTTTAAATGAAAAAAAAACCCAGAGAAATAAGAGACATCAAACATATGCTGCGAAATATGGCTAATTGCTAAACATCCAGATAGTTGACGAAGGTTTAAGTAAATAGTTCCAACCATTTGCTATTTGAAAAATGAATTTTAATGGCGATTGCGTGAAAAAAAAGGTGCCATTTTGATAGAGTGTGTCCCGGTTTATGGATCGAGGCGGGTATCTCTAAGTATATATGTATATAGCGAAAGTATGAGGGTCTTTTTTTTTTAAAGCGTAGGCGGTACAAGGGCAATTACAGATATAACGATTTGAGAAGCAATCGATAGAGGGTAGAAACAGAGCGAAGTTGTAGAATTTCCGGATACAAGGTGTACGCTTGTGGAAGACGTTAAGCAGGTGCGAGAGCAGTGTTTACATTTCAGAGTGTTTATTCATGACAAGTGATGTCTTCCTTCGGACACTTATTTCCCGGATTTTAAGGTAAGCGGTTTACACATACGGTATTTTGTTAATTTTAGAACCTCATCTTTATTTTCTTGTCTTTACTTATAAATGCAAAAACATTTTTCAGAAAAAAAAACCCATACAAACAAACAAGACGATTAAATAATAATAATGTGCTTTTGGTATTTTAACGTGGAATTCGGAAATTTCTTCTGCAGAAATATCCGCAAATTATAAGGAATGAAAAAAAATCATAAAGCACTCTTTAGAATCCAATAATCGGCATTAAAACTTGATTAGTGCCCATGATGGTATCTAAATTCGTATTAATTTTATAATTGAGGAGCCTTTAAGCAGTGGCTCAATGTCAAAACTATGTTGAAATTAAAGCTACATGTATATGGTACAACATGCACATGAATACAAGTATTTGAGAGAGAACAATTTTATCTTTTACAAACTAGAGAATGCGACTCTCCTTCGGCGAATATCGACGTGTGATTACTTTCAATCATTCACATAAATGTAGCAAAATGATGTATGAGGTTGTTTCTTCTGGACGGGATAGGCATGTGAGGTATATCGAGCAAGTGAACATGATTTTGGCAAACTTAATCATCAGCGTGTAGAAGACATGTGTATTTTGAATGAAGTTCTCTCTCTCTCTCTCTCTCTCTCTCTCTCTCTCTCTCTCTCTCTCTTCTTCTTCTTCTTCTTCTTCTTCTTCTTCTTCTCAAAAAATCAAAGGTACACCCTTAGTTTGTAAAATAAAATATAGTAAAATTACAAAATGCAAACATGTAGCGGTAGAATTCATCAGAACAATACAAAACGTTTGTGTCGATTTATTAAAGTTTGTTTGATGCGAGTTACTCAAAATTGATTAACTATATAAAGATCAACTCTTAATCTAAAAGGCCGATTTAAAACGTCGTCAAGGAGAAGACTAAAAGCATCGTGATGCAGTTTGTCATGGTGACCCAAAGCCTCGTTTATGGGCGGATAAATTGGGCATGGTATTTTAGTATTGATGTGAAAATGTGACAGCATGAGGATATCAATCAATGTAACTATTTGATTCTTTACGAATAAAACTAAATGTAGCCCTCTCTCTCTCTCTCTCTCTCTCTCTCTCTCTCTCTCTCTCTCTCTCTCTCTCGTAACCGACTTTGATTGAAAAATAAACCTTATCATCAACTTTCCAGACCAAGCTTTTGATGCTGTGATTTAAATCCATGCATTTCCCCACAAAACTCTGATCCTAAGAGGTTGTTTGATCAGATAACGGAATTCAAAGCTTACTTTCTATCATAATCATTTATGCAAACACAAAAGCTATAATGTTAGGGCAATGGAATAAAGGTTTGATATTTGACAACTTTAAATATAGAAAATTCGCTCGATTGTTTTGAAATTCAACGAGTTTGTTTAGTCTCCTTAGATAATTAGATATCTCTCTCCCAATCTCTCTCCCCCTCTTTCTCCTCTCTCATTATAAGATTTTTAATAAAACATGTATCAATATTAATCTTTTTTGCACAATAGAGGGCTTTTATTATAAGAAGTAGTATTGATTGGAATGCAATTTGCTATTTTGGCATATATTTCTGATATTGTCTCTAAAACAATATTCTGCAATAACGTTATCAAAAAGGGTTTTTTATCGACGAAAATTGAATTTTAAAGTTTGATAACATCTCAAGTAGTGTCAAAATGGAAATGCATTAGCAACTGAAATGAATGGCCCATAGATGATAGTGGCGATAAGCAAATAACTACGAAGGAAATATACTTGTTATCTTTGAAAAGTAAATTTAATTAAGATTGTAACAACGTCAACAAATAAATTTGTAGTCACTTCCAAGCGGAAATATTGTCCTCCATTCAAGTCAATGAAAAGACTTTTTTCTTTATGAAATAAACACAATCTCTAGAAAATGCAAAAAACTGTTGTAAAAAGGTCCAACATAAAAGATTATGATCAATATCTGAAATAAATTTAAAAAAACCCCAATGCATATGTTTTGACACCCATTCCCTTCACAATAGGCATAAAATGAATGCAGTAAGAAGCCTTGTTGGTCAACAGCATAATGCATGTACAATAATTACATCACAATTGAAACAGACAATATTGAAGCATGTCTAATTCTTAGAATTTAAAATCATGGCACGGGGAATCAATGGATCCGGCACCATCAAGATGTGATGGATGGCAAAACCCTGTTGATTTTTAAAGGAAATCGGTACATGTATTTAAGTGTTAAAAGTTTCGAAAGGTCAAAGCACGCTGGTTGTTGCAAAAGAGGCGATTTTTTCATCAATAATGGAGTATGGCGGGTGATTGTAGGGAAACCGCATGTTTATGTTATTTTTACACCTGCTGTTAATTACTTCTGTTTTTTTATTTTGATTACAACTGGCGTGGTCCTAAACCTGGCCCTAACCAAATAACCGCTACTATCAAAGGGAGTACTGGTGAATGAATGTTTATGTATAATCAATTCTGCTGGAAATAAGATGCCTAGAACAAAATAGTTTGATAGACATCTGCAACAGGCTTAAAGCAAGCATTTACTGTATGGGTACAGCTTACTAAGGATAAAACGCTACTGAATATGCGGCAGTTGGATGGAAGATCTTTTTTAAAATACATATCTGTGTTCAACATCACATCAATTAGATAGTGATTTAATCAATTAACGGTGTAGAAAAACTGATTAAATGATCCCCGAAAGGAAATGGGGCTCAAGATATTGCAATTTTGAACGTGGTTAATGGATTTTTCTCTCTCCCTAGATATTCTTTATTCAGAGATGTGATCTGCGTCTCGGAGATAAATTGACCCATGCAGTTTTAACCACTTTAATGGGATTTTAGTGTTTATTTCCGAGAATCGTGAAAAAGGCCATAAAGATATATCTGTTTTGTCTCCTGGTAAAAACACCCTAATTAGAGCTGACTACACATCGTTGCGTTTGCAACGAGAAATGGAACGCTAAATTATTTTAAATTTATTTTATGTCTCAAAGCAATTTGAAAGAATTGCAGGTCAAATAGATTTAAACGTTACCAAGAGTAAAATATATATCCAGACCCTGCACAATTCCCTACACGTGTTTTTTTTCCGTTGACGTTGCATTTGTCGTTCAATACAATTATATAGTTCGTATACTCTTTAAAAGACAGTCGGTGCAATATCGATATTTGTCCCGTCAAAATAAACATGCAAGCTAATTTCCGTATTGTACAAAAAAGATAAGAAATATCAAAACTTGGTTAATCATGAAGAAGGATTTACAACTTCAATGCCATGTCGATTATTGACTTTCTATTAAATTTGTACTGTAGTTCAACTGACTTTTAGAATATTTCTAAGACTCATGCGAAAAAAATCAGGATGATTTAAAAAAAAAAAATCATTGGAATTTTGCTATAAATATTGACATACTGAAATTCGCAGCAGTTTATTTGAAGTTGTTAAAGACATCCGTTGCAATATTGATGTTTGTCCAAACAAAGTAAACAACCTAACTAATTTCGTGTAATAAAGAGAATAGGAATCAACAGATATTATAGTATTATTAAGATAAAATGACAAGGCATCATAGAAGAGGAAAATATTAACAACTTAAACGTCATGTCGAATCTGTACTTTCTATTTGATGTTATCATCACTGTTGTGTAAATTACCTTCAAAACAATTCTCAGATTGATATATTAGGTTAATAGAGAAAAATCCTTGGGATTTTTTCAATAAATACTGACGCCCCGAAACTCACAGCAGTTTGATTTGAAAACTGCAAAATGCCAAATTTACTAAATTGCAGAAAAACTGCTAAAAACTGACAAGAATTTGTAGCTGGTATATGTCAGACATGATGGTTATTCCGAGTCTTACTGGTACTTCAGAACCATTAATATTTACATAATTCTGTTATTACATGTCTAACGGTATATCGTCGCTTAAGTAATTAACAAACATGCAAAATAATACCAGGCACGAGGCATTAATGTAAGCATGAAAATGCATGACGGATAAAATGATCTTTTGTTTTGTAATTGTCCAACTGCATCGCTTATGAGCTCCGAATTCTTATTTTATATTGTAATAACTTTTGGCACTATCCCAAAACCAAAAGGTGGTATATTTATCTCGACCTCCTTTTCTTCATCTATTGGTGATTTTGTACAAATTTAAACATTTAATCAGCAATGAAAAACTGTTGAAGTCGATATAAGAAAGACCTTGTTTTACCACTGGGAAAATACAAGGCCCCTTTTTATTAATGAGAAAGGACAAAACTGAAACGAAAAATTAGCGTAATAATTGGAAAATCTAAAATCTGACATCTTTGATCAATACCTAACTTAGAGTAAATCCTTGTCTTTTACAATGCAGACTCTTTAAATCTATATTTTTAGCTATGTCTGTCCTTAAAAATTGTGAAACTGATCGTTATTGAAAAATAAAACCCTTACGATCTTAAAAAATTTCATTTGTGTCGGGAGTGATAAAATATAGATTGGATACAGATATATTAACATAAGGTCATTCAAGCTCATGTGATGTCTCAATATGAAAGTAGTGTTAACATTTCTAATTAACTTAAATGAACAATGGGACCCTCCCCGAAAAATCCGATTCATTTAGAAAGAATACTAGAGTAGACCATAACAAACTTATAAATCCCTTCAAACAGTAATAAAAAAACAAGGGAAAACCAAAAAACTACTGTGGTTTTATAAATATTTGCGGGCATTAATTTTCATGGATTTAGTGAAACTCGCAGTTTCAAGGATACCTTTGAATTCGTTGCCAATGATCCTATCAATACAATGAGTTGTTAGATTTTTTACTTAATAGTAAACACCAATTTTCTTAGATCAATAAAACAACGAAATTGACGAAAATTGGTATTCAGCGCATATTGTTGAAACCACACTATTTATCAGATTTACTAAGTGGTTTTTTTTTTTTTGGGGGGGGGGGTTTCTATTACAAAGGAATTTCTACTTTTAATTATCCTATTCCCTATAAAGTTCATGTTTTCAATGATATGGAAACATAATATCGGTCTCAATAGGGCCCAATGTAGACATTCAATTTCAATTAATCAAAAATCATACAAAGAAACATGTAAAATATCGTATCGACCATCGAACGAACAATATGGCCGCGGTCACGTGTACGAGTCATGATTGTTTTGATTCGTTTTGTCCCTTTCTTGATCTAAGTGTTTATGACGTTTAGCCTGACCCTGGCCTTAATATGAACTGTATATACTACTATACGTAAACTGAATGTATTTAGAATAGAATCAATAATTATCTAATTTTACTGTCATTGCTTACACATATACATGTATATCGTTAAAACAAATTTGCTACATTGAACGTGCGTGCGTTAATTTCCAAAAAGGGCTACAACTCCTCGTCCTCTTACTGATCCCAGTCAGGTACTCGATTAAAATCTTTACATGTAGGTCAAATATTGTAAAACGATTTATGTTTCCAAATAAAATGTTGTTCTCATCTCCCTCTGTAGGAAGGATCTTAAAAGAAGTTTAAAGATAGGGAAGGGGGTGGTCATTGATGTGCAGGATAAGGGTGACCTCGAAATTTACAGACACATCTGTGGCAAGTTCCATCTTTTATACATACAAGTTATTACCCTCATAATTTTAATCTTGACCAAAGATGATGATATATACTTCAATCAAAAAGTTAAACAAGAAGAAAGATATTTCAAAATCCTTTGAACTCAGATTTGTAGAAACACAAAATCGCAACTTTTCTGGTCTTTCCGGTAGAACCCGGAATGTTTCTGCTACATGTAATAACCGAAAGGCCCGAGAAGTTGCGATTTTACAGTGTGCCTCGGTCATGACCATTGGATGACCTATTACTCACGCAATGCTGATGTCAAGCACTGTCCGACAAATATGTTAAAATCCATACGCCATACGCCTTCAATCTTTATAAACGTGATGCTCATCCATGTATATGGCTCATATTCTTTTTTTCTGATCAATGTTACCCAGATTTATTGAACTGTACTTATAGTACTTATGATTATTATTGCATTCAAGGCTGTCTTAATTGTCATATATACATGTAAGTCTTTATCTACCTTCTCTCTTTCTTAACAAATCATTGACGCCGTGTATCATAATCATGGCTTATTTTGTAGTAATGTATCAAGTTAGCGTTATAATAAGTCTTGTTTAATACAGAGGCTCGCTACATCTCCTTGCCGACTTAATGTCTTATCTCACTCTCTGCAGCAGTATCTGTCTCGGCAGCTAAGAGCCGGATACTCCGACAACTTGAATCAATTTGACCGAGATATGGAGAGTTCGTAATGAGAATCATTTTCTAATATTTCTATTTTCTCTTAAGGGATAATGAGATGGTCTTATTTCATAAACTTGAAAAAATGAAGATAATAAATATTACTACTGTACGAGATATAGGTTTATTTTTATTTTAACAAATGCACGCTTAAAGGGCGCACAGTTTTCCAGTTTCGTATTAGAGCAGAAAATGATTGGTATAATGATAAGTAAAACAGCCAACCTGTTTCAAAGAAATGGAGATTGCCACTTTTTAATCAGGTACGTAATTATAGGGGTCCCATCACTCTCATTTGGTGGAAAACCGACTATTTTTCGTAAATTTATGTAATAAAAATGTTTTTTTACGACCTAATCCTTCCACTGAGAGTATTAAAAATATGAGGAAAGGTTACACGTAGATTGAATTTCTAGGTAACGATTACCATCACCCCCCCCCCCCCCCGCTTTTAGGATTTTGAGGCTTAAGTTATCTTTTTTTTTTAGGGTGGTAGGGGGTGGGTAGGTCTAGCACACTTTAAAAATAAACGATGCTACGTGCTTGTTTAGTTGTCTGCTCGTGAAAATGATGTAACAAAATGTAACACGAAATGACTGCTTTTTGAAAGTCTCAAGAACAGCCCGAGACAGACAACAGTTGACAAAAGGAAATTGACATGTTTCTCTGCCAGGGTTCAAAATGAATTACTGTCAAAAAAGATTTCCTGTTTAATAACAGATCACATCATATTACGAGGCCCTCGGCGGCGAGAACTGAACTCCTTCAAGAGCTATATTACAGTGCGAAATGTCGACCACTCGCCTGCCAATTGTAAGATGCTCCAGCGAATTAGATAGGTCGAAAAGGTTATTTTCTGCACCAGACGCATGACATGCAAGAACCCCCCCCCCCCCCCCTTCAGTCGATTTCCTCATAGACACGTTTCATGCTAGCATAGATTGATCAATCCTCCAGTAATGTTACACTTTCTCAGACCATTTTTAGTACTCTTCATTCTATTTCGAATTGTTTTTTGGGATATAGCGTGATAACGTTATTTCGATCGTCGATGGTAAGTATGTATTTCAATTTTCATATCGTAACTCGATTAGTTAAGTGAACCGACATGGGGTGTTACTTGAATCAATAGATTCACCATTTTTTCTGTTTAGTGCAAGATAATCAAAACGAAGTATGAGCTAATTAAAGAATCGAAATAAGAGAGAAAAACTATACTTATGGGTTGCATGCACTGCTCCTATAAAAAGTGGGATCAATAACCTTAACTTTGAGTATCAGGAATTTTTTTTAATGTAATTTTGTGTAGGTTTATTTTTTGAAATATTTGATGATACATGTAAGTTACATTTATAAAGTAATTGATTATTATTTCGAAATTCTGAAAATGACATTTTTTTTTAATTTCTTTTCTTTAAATGACACAATTTGCTGATTAATGATAGTTTCCTTGAACAATTTTGTAAAGATGTGACAGTTGGTGCAGGGGTTAGTTGGGGGTGAGTTGTACTTAAAGCGCGTAAATTAGAGATAAAAACTTTGAATTTAGGATTAGCGGAAAATAATTAAACTTCTTTTTGTGGGGGTTGGGGGTGCTCTCTTTCGTTATCGCACAGGACTATATGGGATCTGCATATAACGTAATTCATTGCCTAGTAATGATTTACTGTAAATTCCAGACAGCGCGAAAATTGGAAAATCGTTGTTTCTACATGTATGTTAAGTGGGCTATGTATTTTACAATAGCCTGTCAGAAGCTCATGAATAGAATTAGTTCTATACTGAACGAAAGGAAAATGCAATGAATTTGGCGAGGGAGCCAGAGATGGGAGCAGATGTCTAGCGCGCTCCAGCTGTTCAATGCTATATAAAAATCCCCCATGTTCGTAAACTGTTTTACGATTATAGATAGGTTAATGGTTGCATTATAGTTCTCCTGATGTAGGTGTTGAAATGCAACGTTCCTTTTTCATGGAATCAGCAAAAATTGAAAGGCTGAAAAGATCGAAACAGAGACTTACCTTTCCTTCATTTTAAAAACTACGAGTTAGATTTGTACTAAATGATAAATACGACAAATTTTCCCTCAAATAAGTAATAGGGCTCTTGTTATACACCAATCTAAGTACCGTCAAATGAAACACATGCTACCTTGTATTAAAGCAACAAAGAATTTGTACCTATCATTTTCATAAGTTGGTTTGCTTTTTTAACATTTGCCCAAACATTGGCCTGACTGGTCCTCATTTTATCGCCTTTTAACTCTTTTGATCCCATTGTTTAGTGTTCTTGGATTTTATTGATTTATATAATTATAGATTTTTCTCTAATTAAGCATAATAACAATTAAACTAAAGGTATTTCTCGTGTTAATTATGTTTGTATTGAAAAAAGTGGATTCATAACTCACTGCTGTGATTTAACGGATTAAAACGTATTTCATTCTACATGTGTATAATAGTGCTATTGGTTTTTATTTAAGGAATAGAGGAATAATAAATATATAAGGATTGTAAAAAAAAAACAAAAAAAAACAGAGGTCAAAACAATGTTGATACCAGGTTTTAGAGTATGCCCTTTAAGTGCAGCATCTGAGGTATAGACCACAAACCACCTTAACCGCCACATGGATTTCAATTAACCAGATATAGCAACACTATTTCAGGAATCTCTTGGCTTTTCCTACTCTCAATTCTATCAGTAAGATCGAATTAGTAATGCTTTAGTACATCATCCTAGCTGAACATGCATTATTATTTAGATAACTACGGTTATCAGGATGGCTGTTGGAAGCAGGAAGCAAAGATAACCTTGATCCGCGTTCAAGTACAAGTATTACATGTAAATATTAGGTTCAGAGAGAGAGAAGATTGTGAAGGTGACGACATATTTTTTTACTTCTTGTCAAGAAACCTTCACTATTAAATTAAAACATCCTTATCAAACATATCTTCTAAAGAAAAGAAACAATTAATCCAGTCATGTTTTGACAGCATGGTAATAATAACTTCCGGCTTTGAATTAGCAATATGGATTTTATCCTTCACCATTCATGTTACCAACTTTCATTCCATTCCTTTTTCCGATGTATATTAATTTAGCTGTTACTCCAGCATACGTGGTTGCAATTGCCTTTCTTTCAGTTCTGTTTCTCAACAGAGGGGCCTTTCTGGTCCAGTAATTGTTATCGATTTCGGTGTTATAGATAGAGAGATTTTGTAAATTCCATTTGAGCAACATTTTTTGTGCCAAGCGTCATTAATTGGAGGTTTTAGCTCTTTAGAACTACGGATTTCTTGCCAAAGTGGAGTCTTGGATCAATAGAAAGTTTAAACTTACTGGTGCTCTGCTAAGACATTTTAATGCACGTACAATGTTTCTTATAGTTTTTTTTGTCAGCAAAGTAGACTCATATCTACATTGTATCAACGCAAGCATATCGTTTTACATACCATTATCTATCCATCCATCTCTCACTCTGAAAACAACTTGTTTTATAATTTGAGCAAAATATTTTAATGAATTCCCACGGAAAGAGAAAAAGACAGTATGTGTGACTGTGTGTGTGTGTGTGTGTGTGTGTGTGGGGGAGGGGGGGGGGGGAATAAAGAATAGTTTTTATATTACTTTTCTTCAAACATCATACGGGCTATTTCAGCCAGTTATAATTAATAATTACAAGTCACGAAAGTGCTATTACTGATTCCATCTACTGACAGCTGTAACTACACCATCAGACTGTTGCCTTAATACGATCAAAGAGAAATGCGGCTACTGTACTGATTTATATTGATGGGTGATTATCTAAATAAAGGAAAGTGTTCGGGTCAAAGAATTGATCAAAACTATCACCATCATTGAAACTTCCGGATGAAGTAGGGTTTACTCGTCTTCTCCAACAGGTTAGAATCGATTTATTTCTTTCTACATATTTTGTACACTTGTTATTCCAAAACGAGACACGATAAGCCTCATTTAGTTGTACGTCAAAACAACATTATTTTGATTTTTCCTCATGTGTTCATATAAATCAATCAATTATCCTTTGAACTCCTTACAGGAGTCTAAAGTTTTATTAATAGTTGAGCTAATGAAAAATAAAATGAAAAATAAAAATTAATAATAATACACATCTCGTACAATACCAAGATAGAACAGCTTTTGAAAGCCCACCTGAAAAAAATTATGTCTAAAATGTATAACCGAGAAGATTTCTCCTATACTTTGAAATTCAGAATATATGGACTGTTGTTTTTTTTTCAAGCAGAATTTATTCAGTCATGTGACGATTATTCCCCGTTTCTGATAATTTTTGTTCACCTTGATATATGTAGCTCATTCCGGAATCCGTGATTTTGATCATAATTGTTTACTTTAAGTATATTCTTCGATACAAACATTTAACGACCAACCTTAAAATTGATGTCCATATCGATGATATCGTACATGTACTTTACATAATGACGATATCGAAATCAATATGACGCATAATTGTTAATACCACTGTTTAAACCTTTGTTGATGTATTGAAAATTGTCAAATTAGTATCGATGCTGAATCGCTATCGATACGATATCGTCGATATGATCGATAACGAGACAAATATATGCCCTTAAATGTGTAATAATGTATCCGTTTGAACAATTATATTAAATTTTGTTGAACGCTTTGGTGTCCAGTATACTGTTCTTCATGAGAAGACTTCCGTTATCAATTACATATACACGCAAGTTTTCTTTCATAAATATTTGTTAACATTTTCAGTCATCGATTTGTTGACGATAAAAATTCAATATGTATACAAAACATAACGTTGATATCGACGATATTAACATCAATGTCAGGTTTCTTAAATGTACATGTACACCATCGATTAGTAAAGCCAATTACACTGTAGCTTATAACGGATGTCGATATCGTGTACGATATATCAATATTTTATCGTGTTTTGAACATAACTCAAGAAAAGGGCATTGACTTGTTTAACTGACCACTGAAGTGTATGCAAAAATCCTTTTACCAGCGGCCTGATCTCATATGGCTTTAGAAGGAAATAACTCAGGCGGAAGTACGTCATTTGAATTTATCTACAAACAGGAAGTATATGTAGCAAAATAAACATATGTTTTTAATTTTCTTTTTTATAAAAAGTAACATGCTTTTTTGGCAGTCAAAAAATCTTTTAAAAAACACACAAGTTTTCTTTGGTTTAAAGATTTTTTCCTATTTCTTATTGGGTGATTGATTAATTACATGTATTTGTCATTTTAACTTGCAAACATTCCTCACACTTATTTCAATTCGATGTTCCATAATCCAAACAAATATGGGAATTAATGGTGTGATATTAAGTTGACGAAGATCGGCGATTTATGGACAATTTGTAAATGTCGGTACCCAATGAAACAAATATTAATAGGGCAATCAGCCAGAGCAGAGATAACATTAATTGCTAAAAGTTCATCGTGCTAGGACTCGACTGGACTCTTCGGTATTTATCCATCAATAAATCCAAAATCATAACTGGTGACATTTTCTTGTGAATTGTAAAAATGATTGTTAGATTACATCTACAGGAACTTTTGGAACTTTTAATATCGTGGCCCCTGTATGTTTTGGTCATGATAAACAATTGCACAATCAACTTTAAACCATCATAATAAACATTTATTCCTACGTCTTAATAATTGTAAAATATGTATTTAAAAATACATGTACCAATATACATAATATGTTGGGGCAGATGGGTTTTTTTATCGTAATGATTATGAAATATGGACCCCTTGCCATTTACATCTACCATGCCAATTGTTCATAAATATATTGACCTTCTTATTGAGGAAAGTTCATTTTTTATTTGTGTTATTATAATGCATAATTCATTGATGAGTTTGCTTTTATGGCGAGAATTGGCCATTTTCTTTTACCATTTCTCTATATAAATCTTAATTAGCTTTTTATGGAACAGCCATCAAGAGTCCATATCGCTGCCATAATTTGATTAATGGAAATAAAAAAGCATCCTAAATTAATTTTCTTGGCATGTATTCCCAACAAGCTTATTTTCTCATTTATCATGCTGAAATATTGATGATATAGATATGCGTATTCAATCATCCAACCTCAGTTATGTCCCTTTGAGACAACTGATCAAAATAAGGTTTCGACTTCCCAAATCAAATGCTTATAGTTGCACATTTTCAGTTCTATATGGTGACATACGTAAAATAACAGTGTTAAATGTTATATATTTGCATTAGAAAATAGATTTTTAAAAGAGAAAAAAAAACCTGTCATTTCTTTGTTAACTTTTTTCAATATCAAGAGGTTCTATTTGTAATGTCACAATGATTATTGCACTAGGTAATGGTTTGCCCGTTGTTTCAATCAGTAATATAAAGCACAGTAAATAAACGTCCATATTTTGAGATGATTCATCTTTCCCAAAGGTAAATTAGAAAAATAAATAACAATGTCAAAAAAGTTCACAGGAAAATGAACTTGATAGGTATGTGATCAAATAGATAAAATCTTCTAAAAAGCTTTCGTGTTTTACTGGATTTGATCACGTGATCAACCTAGTTCATTGCCGAGAGAACGGTTTCCTCTTTCCCATCCAAGAAAGAGAACATGTTAAACCCATGCAGGCACTGGTGTTTCTTATCTCGGTGGCACATAATAATTCAGCTTCAAGCACTTTTGTACCTTTTATTTACTTGACCAACTTATGTATTATTGTCATAATAATGATATTTGTCTAATTTTGTACATTGGATACCAATTGGATATAATTTGATATATACTAAATAACCAAATGATAGTATTCAAGCAATTTAACTGCCCTTTATTATCTTATATGAACAGATGAAAAAATATTTCATCAAAAATATCAAACATATATACAGTGTACCCTTAAAGTTTATATTTTTACTTACATTAGATATATTAAATATCAATAAAGTTTCTTAATTTTGATAATATATGAAAGATATATTAGAAATTAGGAACACGTTTTTAAAGATTTTATTCTTTTATTTGTATTAAAACTAATACTGTCACGTCATTGTTACATGGCACAATTTGTGATCAAACCACAAAAAAACCCTATGTTTTGACTCGATGGGTTCAAAATTTCAACTCTGTGACCTAGCACGCATCTTCAATACTATCCATTTCTCCGTTTTATTTTGATTGAAATGTTCAAAGCGAACATCAATGATTATGATTTCCACATCAGTGATAAATTGCAAAGCCATGCCCCATCATAGCTCGCATATTGGTTACTAAGGGGAAAAAGGGGGAACATGGGACACCATTAATCATACCACGACATGGAAGATGCTCTCTCAGTAACTCAATTAAACAGCTCATGCCAAAAAAATTAATTCACTTTCCAACAAGGAAAAAACCTAATGGGACATTGTAGTTTTAGTTAGTTGCACGTTTATTTCTTTCCTTTTCATGCCCATTCCTTGTAATTAAAATTAGATGCTAAAAAGGCGTTTGTTTTAGATAACTCGAGTTTAACGAAAGGGATTATGGTAAGTCTTAATGTTCGGACTAAAAAAGAAAACAAATTGAGGTATATTTGATTGAGAAAGAATAAAATAATTAATTACGTTTACAAGCATGTGTGTAAACCATTTACAAAGGGGAAACTCAAACTTTTAACAAAGCCACACATTTTTTCTTTAAGAGATACAATAATGAATATAAAAATAACTAAAATCCGGTTTCTTGTCATTCACAACCCTTATATCATAGGTTGTAAAATAGCGTAGGTCTAATATTTGAACGCTACGTCAGTCCCATCACGTAAATGTTTCGTTGACGTTTGAAGCCTCGCGTCATCTAGACGTCTGAATATCGACCAATTGCAAACATTTTTTTTCAAAAAATCTGTTTACGTCGTTTAAACGTCAGTGCATCATATACAGATTTGACCCAGTGATTTAAAAAAAAAATAAATTTCGAAGATAGGTTACCTCCATGTATACTCTTAAAAACGTTAGCTAATTGCAAAAGCTGATGTCGAATCAACATCATTTGGAAAGATTCATTTGATCAAATAAAAAAAATCATTCTGACGAAACTCTTACATCTCAAAACGGTCTGGGAGGCAAATAAAAAATTAAATTTTTAGTAACTATTCAACAACATACAAAGATGTTTAAATAAACCTTCTCTCTAAGTAACCTTTGACAACGTTAAATCAATCAATGTCAAAATGACGTAATTTTTCTTGCTATGATGGTTTGATGCTTTTTGTGATATACCTAATAACTTGTAGCACAAAGGTTTCTGAAATCTAAATTTATTGCAGAATGGTGATTCAATGTTGCACTTTGTCAAAAAAAGAAATTTGGCCCTCTAATAAATCTTCGTTTTTCTATGACTAGGGGAAATAACCCAAGAGGATGCCACCTGTGGTCAGCTTGTGGTCTTCATTTTTTTCAGATTAACATAATGGATTTTTTTCTGGTCGCTTTCTTCTTGGAATCTCGATTCACGCTGATTTACAAGGCATTTTCCTCATTATAAGCAATGCGAATGAGGCTGTAGAAGTTCAGTTTGCAGCAAGTACGGGGAACTATATTTTCTTTGTTGTATATACTAAACGTGACACTTTTGCACTCCTCCCCTGCCCCACCACCGCCTTCCTACTAGATGAATTAATATAGATTTTAATCCTCAAAGTAAATTGAAGATAAATAGAAAAAAAAAACACTTAAAAAAATATTATTAAATTACCCCCCCCCCCCCTTTCAAACAAATAAAGTACAATAGTAAGAACACAATAACCTCCTCAACGAAGAAAAGTCTTAGACAATAGAGAAAATTCATCCAAATATATATGAGCAAAACAATCCATTAACATCACGAAAATGGGGAATTCTGTAAAGTCAGGAAATTATGAGTGTATTTCCTGGTGCAGTAATAAGCAGTTATCTTTTAAATCGATTGTCATGTCTTGAAAAGTGCATAAAGTAAACTTTTAAAATTCCTAACTGATTTAATAAAAGCAAAACCTACTCGACTGAGTATTGGGTCGAACTCATGCACTTACAGAATGTAAATTTTTTTTTTCAGATTTGTTATAAGATTGCATACTTGCATTATACTGCTCAAAGGTTTTCCTGATATAAGAATATTGAAAATCAAGATATCGGTTGAACTACTTATTGCATGCAATTCTAAATTCATTCCATACATTAACTTTTAATTTTTAAACAATATAATATTCTGTATCAGCCCATAAATTAATGAAAAATTCATGTACTGTGGAAATACAGCATAATTTTCTTGGAGGTTTACAAATATGACTCCAGATTTCTGCCATAAAAGGCAATAGATTCCTTCGAGAGAAGTTAATTTTAGAAGTAAAGAAGTAAAACGCGATTGTGAATTTATAAAAATTGCATAATATGGTGGTCTATATAGATTACGTAATCTACAACAGTTAAGCTAGTTTGTTTGTTTTCATCTTCAATTTTATTTTAGTTCCACCTTTTAAACAACCCTATACATTACCGTATAGTTACAATCGACTTCCTTTCACACACAATAGAAATTGACACAGTGGTTTTGAAGAGCGTCAACTACTGTATAGGCTAGCCCATCGGCAAGGCAACATACACGGTCGACCTTCTGTTGCAGGGGTTGTAACTTACAACGTGAATTACATGCACCTGTGCCATAATACATTTAGCATCAAATCATCTCTCCATCAAGCACAACAAATTTTATCCGGCAGGCATCGCTTATACAGCACAAAAACTCGCTACTTAGCCTAAAGGCAATTCAACGGGAGGGATAAATTATTCAGCCTTGCATATTAGATTTTGGGGGATTTAATGTGGTCAATGCCGCTTCTGTCCCGATATATAGATGGCATCTTTGTGGACATTTTTCCTTTCGGTTGCATTGAGTGTTAATTGTCTTTGGATTTTCAGGCCCTTGTCAACCGAATAAGACAAAGATCGACAACTGCATGGATAACTGCATGGATAACCAGATGGTTATTCATACCCGTTTGACTTTAGACGAAATACGTGTTTGTTATTATTATTTTTTTACTTAACTGTGTATACAAACAAATTCAGACAAAGATCTTTTTGAGGTGGAATGAAAAGGAAGAACTTTAAATTTTCTATTGCTCCATCGAATATTGAATTTGCTTAAGAAAACTGGGGCACACGACTCGAGATTGCCTGAGAAAAAGAAGACACAATTCTTTGTTTATAATTGGTGTATGGAAGTTCTCTTTCGGTTTAATTTTTATGCGTCCCGGATTCAGATTTTTAAAACAAAGGAAGTTTTATTTTCTTATGCATCAGTAAGTTTGTTTTAAAACAATATTTAATTGAGCAAATATTTTGAATTCCTGTTATAGCAGTGATGTTTTAAAATTGACGGATGTGTAAAAAATTATAATATAAGCTCGCTTGTGAAATCTAAAGGTATGTATTTAGATTCTTATTAAAAAAATGTTTATTTTTCTGAATTTTTTTAATTGTCAAAATTTTATTATACTATAATGTACTGTATATCTCACCAAATTTGACTTTCTGCTTCAAATAGTGTAAAATTAAGGTTTAGCATTATACATGATTGAACATTATGAATCTGATCCCTTTATTTCTTTGATATTATCGATATTGTCAGCGAGGTTTATCGCACATTTACTGATACACTGAGGAAAGTAAAAATCGATTCTCTCCCTTAGGCAGCAAAAGTCGTGGGAATCTGTCGCTTGATAAATTATCTAGATACGACATGATAATGTACAGCATACACAATGCACTTAGTTCGGCGTAATGTATTTTTCAGAATTGTACACTGAAATTATTTTTTAAAAATTTTAATGTACCTTCTCAAAAATACAAAAAAGACTTGTATTTTTTACTTGGTTTTTATCAATCATTTTTTTAAAGATAAAAACCTTGTTCAATTTGTCATTTCAAGATTCTGTTCTTTAGAGAGAAAAAATCACGGCGGTAAGAACTAAATTTATGTGTGTATGAGTGTGTGAATGTGTGTGTGTGTGTGTGGGGGGGGGGGGGGGGTTAAACCATGCGTGTTAATTTTTCCTTGATTGAATGAGGAATGCGTATGTGTTCATTACATTTATATTCAATCTTCCCCTTCAACACAGGCTACAATACATGACGAAATGTGCACTGACATTGTTTGCATTAATTGCTTCTTCCGTTAAATATTTGCACTGTGATGACAAGTCAAGTGCTTGTATGAAGTAGCCGTTGTATGTTATTATTTCCGAGACTCATTGTTTACATCTCGCCCGCATGATGCGCTCACTTAAGAACAGAACACTGTTTACTTGTATTTATTAAATAACACCAGAAAAGAACAAAATGTGCAATAACCCATTGCTATTTTTCATATTTTTTTTCTTTTATTTCATAGACTATGCACGGTTCATACATGAATTTACGCTCATCCTTACCAACTCATCACTGACAGGAGAGAGAAAACAGAGAGTATTGATCATTTCGCGTACTACGTCACTAAATTGAGAGAAATATAATTATGGGATGTAGACTATCGTCGGCAGAGGGCGATGAAACCGCGAAGGCAGGATCGCTGACAGACGTCAATGAAATCATGGCGGACGCGCTCCCGGACCCAGCGCCCCCCGCACCTACGGACCCCCGGCTTCCGTTAGACGCTAGACAGGTGTTCAAGCTGAAGAAATCTTGGAAAGGAATTAAAAGATGCATGGCAGATACAGGGGTGGAGATGTTTATCAGGTAAGCATTCCATTGATATATCAACATTTTTTGCATGCATTCATGCGCGTGTGCGAAGAGGAGAAAAAGTTGTGTAACCGCAACACGCGTTTTTATTCATTGATATAACAACAAACCGAATTCAAGGTTGAACACTCCATATTTTCGTTTGATCGATCCAAGGAAAAACTCAAAACATGCTCCTCTGCTTTTACACTTGTTAAGCCTGGCTTGTTAAATCGTTAAATGATGTCTTAATTGTTATCACTGGAATGATAAGTGAAAAAGCTTCAAAGCCCATCTCTTTTCCAAATGGCACAGATGGAAACACAAACGCCTGTTCTATTAATCAGGTTCTCCCTACCTTACTTTCAAGATCTTTAAGCATGCATGACTAGGTTATTCAGATTGAAGAATATAGATTAACCATCCTCCAATCTTTAGCTGAGATAAATCCACTTTGGCAGGCTGGCCAGGCAACATCGGACATGGCCTGTCATTTCCATTAAACATGTACCAACAGTCAGTCTTGCTTATGTCAGTCTGATGTTGGAAAGTCGTCTGAAATTCGTGTGAAGTCATCTGCAAAAGCAACCATCTCTAGCCGGAAGTCGGGGATCAAACGAGCTGAATGTGCAATTGACTGTCATAGAGACGCTTCATGTTATGAAGACTGCTTGCAAGTCTTAAAGTCAAAGCATGTGTCATCACATCCTGTTTATGAATTCTGTATATTCATTTGTTTCCTTTATCTGGACATGCCAGTTTAAAACGCCCCCCCCCTTTACCACCAAATTTTGTTTATACAGTTTATATAATCTAAATCAATGTACTAAAAGAAAAATTAACTCGGTAATGTATTGTAAGGTTCAAAATTAGTGCAAACATAATAATTTGACCCTTTTTTTTGTTATTAACCAAAGTAACAATCTCCCCATTCAAAGTACCGTCGAACTTATCGCATATAGTCAATCCATACCGAGTTAAAGCCTTTTTATTCTTGTAAGACCAGTCAAACTACTTCCAATTACAAGCAGATATAGAGCTAGACTTCTTAATGCGAAAAGCTTTACGCTACAGCGAATATGACCACTTACTGTCCATACATGCATTTGCAATCACTAAGCTTATTAGTGAACGACAGTTATTGCGAAGTTCTCGCCGCCAATAACAAAGTCAGCGTAGGATGGCTTTCGAAAATTTTGTGTTGCCATTTGATTAACACTTCATTGTCATTGTGTATAGTGAGACGATTGTCTCTTGAAATGTCAATTTTTATTTTATGGTGCCTATCTATGGTAAAACTCTTTCTCAATCTCTAAAGTATTTAATATGTTTCTCAGAAAGCTAGAAAAAAATCTCGCCTATAACATAGTAGCGAGCTTCGACATTATTGATTCTATACCGCTGAAATCATATTTCATATCCTGGTAATAGCATATCTACATTAAATGTATTAACTGAAATATTAAAAAGAAATCTTCCCTTCCATCAAATGATCGACCGTCGAAAATGTGTCTAAATATCAAATGACTGTTTAAAATTGCTTTTTGTCATCATTGGTTCTAATATCAAATTTTAATGTTCGAAACGTTCCTCTGTATTATGTTTTTACAGTATTCCCTTGAAATCAGGCATTACTGGTGTTCATTTAATCGCTGTAGTGAGGAACCTAATGTAGTAGAAACGCGGCACCTTCTCACTTTACAAGCTGTCCCTTTGGCAGTTGGCAACAACCAATCGATTGGCAATAGGGATGTAAGTTATAACGCAAGGACAAAGCCCTTGTGAGATTTAGCCAAGATGACACATTGAGTCTTGTCGTTTCTACGTCTGTCAAAACACTGCCAATTCTTTAAGCCCTCCATATCGGCTATTTTGTTCTTTAAAGGCGTTTTCTCATAACAACACTACACGCAATGAATATCATACAAATACCACATTTTTCAAAGTTTACTATACGCATTCAATATAAACACGTGTTTAATTACCATGACAGCAATAAGGTATTAAATATTTTAAAGTATGGCGATTAATGTTGACAGAATTGAATATAGATTAATGGAACTTCCGTCCATAGCCTCGTAAATGAAAACCTGAATGGTGCTTGATTAAGGATAGATTATGTTCTGATCTAAGTGACGTGAATAATGTGGCAGTCGTGGTTCATATTGCCAGAGAAAATATTCATAGATAATATCCATGAACATGTCAATTCGGTGTTAAGGAATCAATACCATTTTTCTTCTTAACGACTGCTAGTATTTTTCACAATGCTATGTATGGTGAGTTATATTTCGGTCTTAGGTTAGCTGATTTTCACTTAGTGCTAAAGATTTTGTTTTATGCGTATTATATAAAGAGTATCAACAGATTGAATTCAAGATCGTATCTACAAGCATTAAGAACCTGATAGGAGAACAAAAAACCGGGGTAAACTTCTTAGATTACACATACATGCATAATGTAAGAAGTGTGGTATAAATGGGTTGTATCAAAAATGAGCTCTCACCTTTATACATGTAGCGAGTTCCCATTGGGTTTTGTTTGCTAATACTATTTTGTGGTGTCCTTCGCTATTGCAACTTAAGATAATATGATTTACCTTATCAGGCGTTTGCAATGGTAGGCATATGGGGTTTACTAATTGCTTTATGGTGTATTTGGCTTGTCGACCTAATCTTGGCTGAGATTCGGCTGCCGACTTCCCCGAATATCGGGACAGTCCTGCATTCATGTCCACAGGCACCTGACGTTTTAAATTTTTCTCTTAATGAAAAAAAAATTTCATTAAGAAAAAAGTTTAAAACGTCAGGTTTTTTTTTCATTACGAGAAAAGTTTAAAACGTCAGGTGCATGTGTTCTTGTCTTAAAATTGGTCGTTTGTTGCGGTAAATGTTAAAATATGAGTATGTCTCGCCCGCTTCAAGTTTCCACCCTTCTCCTTATTACATATATTTGTATATATATTTAATTTAGTATGCCTTTTTAATCAACGTATTGATACCTACACTCCAACAATTTACACAGCTGGTGTATTTGTTTAGATGTCGTGTCTATTTTCGCTTATCATCCAAGAATAGCTTGATGCTGATGCGCAACAATGCACATTGATTTAAAGCTCTCAAATGACCCTGTGGGAGCTCTTTCGTTTAAAAATTTACAAAAATGTCTGTTAAAATCAAAACAAACACACCAGCTGGATGAATTGTTGGAACAAGCCGAATTCATTGCAAGAAATGAACGTAAAATACAATGCAGAAACGATGTAAAAGCTACAGCATGAAAGAGGGCGAGACAGACAATTATCCCGAGTTTAATTGCGACAATACCCTAATGTAAGGGCCGATTTTTCAGACATGAATTGTGAAGACGTCAAACCAAATATCAAGCCGAGCTGAATATCAGCCGACAGTTTTGTCCAACAGGACCAAATACCGGATGTCGACCCAAACCAAAGACTGGAAGTCGCTGATGGACTGCCCTTTACTGTGACCGCCCAAACACTTTTATGAAAGAATGTCATTCTTTTTTTTTCCTTATAACGATTATAGAAGTTTTTATTATTTATTTTTTCTCCCTTTATTTTCAGTTTTGCCTCAAAGTCTCATTTTGATCTGTTGGTTCCTTTTCTCAAATCATTAGAATTTACACCTCTTATACATATCCATGAGGTTAATTTTTTAATTTCTATTTGATTCTTTGTATTTTCCAAAGATATCTTAATATCATGATTTGAAAGAGAGTTTCAATAGACAGATATCATTTGTGTTATTGAATTTATAGCATCGATTTTTTTCATAGAGGGTTCATAGTTAAGTTTAATTAGACACACTTGCATGTAAGCCTGTCGTTTGTTTCAATGTACTAGAAAGAATAATAAAATTCCATTTTTCAGTTTAAGCATTGATTTGGAAGCGTGATCGAAAAGATCTTAAAGATGATCGACTTAAAACTGGTACTTTAGAATATTTCAAATCATAGAGAAGTTTCAAGATCGTTAGTTTTCTTTTCAACTGTTTTTGCAATTAATAGTTCGTTAATAATTTATAACGTATAAGTCTTACAATTAGATCTAATCAGGCAATAAGCTTAAGTTTTTGTGTTAAATCTAATGCTGATTGTTTGGCAATGTTTGTGTGGACTAAAAAGGAATTATTCATTGAAAAAAATTGGCATCCGTTTGGAATGTGGAATATAGCATCCAATCAATACGGGGCTCGGGTTTTCAAATCGAAGGGACTTAAATGAGTCAACGTCGCGGCAGCGTTTTTTTCCATATTTCCCTGCGCTTTGCATTTAGATTATTGATCTCCCTTAATCTAACAATTTGTACCGAGATACGTTTCTGACAGATGGCACAAGAGGCCGATATAAATAAAATAATCAATGTTTTTTTTAAAACAGTTGTTAACTAAGCAAAAGATTTTTGGTTCTCGTTTGGTGGTGAAATCTGGTCCGATCTGAATCGTGTGGACTTTGGCAGAGGCAAAAAAACCCAACAAAAACCCTACATTGATTCTAAAGTTTATTCTCTCTGGGAATAAGTAATCAGTAGAGTGGTTTTTATTTTATGAACATGTACTCGCTAATTGAAATTCGACACCTGGTAAATGATGCTTAGATTCGTAATCAACATTATTAAGTAATAATCTCAAAAGAAAAAGACCAAAGTTTCTCAAATAAACACGGGCGATGGACATTGCAATCGATAAAGAGTATTGAAAAGCAATGAGGTTTTTTCTTCTTCTTCAATGTTTAAATTTATAAAGCTAGACGCTTGCTATAAAATCCATCTGTTACGGGGTGTTTGCTCAGAGGAGAGATTAAGAGGTCTACACCTAGGAATCGAAACATTAATAATTGAAAGGCTTCTAACGGAAGTTAACACAGAGACTGGTAGTTATTGTACAACTAATTGAATCTTTTTCCGATTTTTTTCCTTTAGATCTGGACATTTTTTGACATGATTTATTTTTTCAAGGATGTTTATAACAGGGTTATGAAAGGATAATATTGGTGCGAATACTACACCCTTCTTATGTTACAAATTTGATCATATTGTTAGACCTTCTTCTTTTTCAGCAATGTGTAAAATAAACCCATATATAAAATACAATCTGAATTATTTAATGTTTCGTGATATGTCGCGTTTTACATCTGCAAGACAATACTATGGAGTACCTCTTTCGGCAAAAATGAATGTTTACGCAATATTCTATCGATCCATAAAATGATTGTTTACTGAAAACCTTTAAAGTAAATGTCACAAGTAGCGCACTGCTTTCTTTCGTACTCCCTATGGATCTTCCATCACATGTTTTGCTGGGTTTCGTTTTCTAGCAAGTGTTTAAAACAAGATGGTCTGATAGTCGAAACAAAACTATTTTATTCAATCCACACTTACTCCACGAATACTTTGAGTTGCAAAATGGAATAAAATTAATGTATTCCCTTGTTAATACATGTATTACAGTTTGGTTTACACCATTCGTGATGTTTAAGGTAATTAGCCCTATTTCAGTCGATATCCTATGTCTGTGTGAGTAGCCCACTTTCATAGTACCTATTAGAGTCAAAATCAAATTCCTGGTTAACTAAATGATGTTCATTAAAAAGCTGCAAGTTTGAAACCGTAGAAAGAAACAAATATCAGGAATGAATGTTGTACGGCTAAATCAAATTAAAACAATTAAAAACAATTAATACACACATGTAATGTTAACACACATATAAACACGAGTGAATATAAGATACACATCAAAAAAATCGAACCAAGATCGAGCGTAACGCTTACCTGCAAAATATTCTCCCGTGTTTGACCGAAAGTATATAAAAAATAAATTGATTAGACTTGAAATGAAGATATATACTTTATTCAAAATGAAACTGAGAAAAATATACGCCACAAAAACTAACCTTTGCTTTTCTTACTCGATTTGATAATTAAATGGATATCCGATTCGTTTCATGCATTCTTTTGTAGAATCTCTTTCTCGCAATTTTAGCTCCACATTTTTTGTTCTCGATTCGGAAATATATTTTTCCATCTCGGTTTCTCGTATAGGACTTAGTAAATTAACTCGGAGAAAGTTTTCTCGTATTATACATGTAGATATCTACGAAAGCCCAGAAGGCTCATTCGGGATTCGAAATTCAATATCCCCAATGAGTCTCCTGGGCTTTCGTAGATATCATTGGAGTTAATTTGCTTTGTGAAACTCGATTGGTGAATCAGACTGCTTAAATGACTGAAATAATGGATCAGAGGACCGAAGTAGCAAATTTTTGACATCGAATTGTCAAGCAAGAGATCGAATATTCGAAATAAGTGGATATAGCAATTTTTCGTACGACTTGTTTTTGAGCACTTTTTGTACACAGAAAAGCTACCTTTATCGTCCATTTTTACAGTTTTTTAAACAAGCCAAGAATACTAAATTAGTAGGTTGTGGAAGCTTTTCGATTGAAAAGTGTATATTTAGATTGTATGTCATTCGTTCAAGATCTTGTTCTTTGCTTTCAAATCAGACAAAGTAAGTAAATATTAAAGGAAACGAGCGAATGATTGGATAATGCAAAAAAGAAACTTGTCAATACCAGGAAACGACATGTCCATTCGAGGACACAAATACAATGTAAGTTAACAGCAAGAGGAAATGATAATTACACCATATACCTCGTACATAATAAGCCATATATTGAAACTACAAAATCATACCCGGATCATATTGTTCTAAATTTACAGACTTCTCGTAAACTAAGCTAGACTAAGTGCATTTGATCCTATACATGCGGCGATGACGGATATGTACATTAAAAAAACCAATATTCTAATAACACGAATAACAAGCATTTGACTGTTTGAATATAAAGATGTACATTTAACAGTCTTCTAATAACACGATATATAATACGTAGCTTACCAGTATTTGACTGTTTGAATTCATACTTGTCGAGCAGTAGTTAATGCAAAGTTCATGATCATGGTAACATTTTCCCCCCAAATTTTTCATTTCCATTTTTTAAGTTTATAATGCTTGACTAGTTAATTCCCAATGATCAGCCAAATATCAAGTTATAAGCGAGATACAGAGCTCAAAATTTTTGTTTACATGGGTTTTATATAGTTTTCTTTATATTTTTCTGCAAGTTTATACTGAACATTTTAACATTTACTATTGTTTCCTCACTTCTTATTTTGATTTAAATAATGTTTTTTCTATTCAGTAACCTAAATGTAAACAAAAACGAGCCTGTGTTTACATTACAAAGAATTGTGAGTTCTGTATCTCGCTTAAAACTTGTAAACTGACGTCAAAATTTTGGCTGATAATTGAATTGGCAATTATACCTTAACAAAGCATTTTAAATATGAAAATTTGAAAAGTAAAATTTGAGCAAATTCGTGACCACGCCTCTTTAATACGAGCTAGAGGTCTATCTTTGCGTGAAATCGTTTTAGAAGTTTCGTTATTTTAGCTGGTGGAAAAGTAAGACTGATTCATTGATTAATGCCATTTGGATTCGTAATAATTAAGTTTTGTATATATATGTAAGTTAACACATTTCCAGCCGTTTTTTTACGTGTTTTGACGTGGTATCTAACTGTTTCTTTATCTATTAATTACTGCTTTCTGTTTCATCATTAAATTAAAATATAACAGCCTACGTCATTCAGATAACATTCCATAACAACTACAGGCGTATTTTGTTTCCTTGTCTTGTTCTATTGTCAACCTTTGTTAATAATATAATGTATAAATAGTGCCTGGTTGGGAGGGTAACAGTTGAAATTGACACCCCTCGAAAACCATTGTCAACCTCCGTTTCGCGTCGGTTGACAATGGTTCTCGAGGGGTGTCAATTTCAACTGTTACCCTCCCAAACAGGCACTATTTATTTTATTATACTGAATGTCTTAATTTTAAAGAAAACTTTACTGCTTTTATATAGGAATGACGTGAATTCTACGGCGAACCGTACGCGCATAATTTACGCGCATGTAACAATTCGTTGTGTTACCCGTTGCTTAGTGTGTTGCTAACGCTGAGGGTAATAGAACGGATTATAAACTGCGTCTAAACCAATCAGATTTTAGTATTTAACATGAAAGTATAATAAATAATGCTACTTCTACTGCGTAATTAGAACCCACGTGGTGTGATGTCACATTTTGCACAAATTTACATAGCACTTAATGCCGGATAACCATGCCAGTGCTCAGGTTGCAATTGTGCCACAGGCAGGCAGAGGGTGTGGTGCACATCTCAATGAGAGACTGTGTTTAGTATGTAATAAGGAACACATTGACAATGAGTTTAAAGAAATTTTAGAAAAAAAGTCTATAACGTTAGATTTTGAATATAATTGTTAAAGACCAAATGTTTTGTAGTTTCCAGAACTCATGCCAAAACCAAATGTGTAATCTTTAAGAAAACTTTGTGCATTTATTACAAATATTTTATTCTGTCCGTTCCCCTTTAGTAGTTATTTATTTTTCGATCTGCTCCTTAATATCAAGTTGCTATACAAACAAGTCTTCCAATTTTCAAGCATGCTTTTGTAACGATGCTATGTTATGCATTATGTACATCTGAAGACTTGCTTCCCTTCGTTTCCAGTGTGTCTCAATTGACATAATTGTAGAGATTTACTTCTAAAAAATATATATATATATATATCATGGTAAAATATTTTTTTAAAGACAAAAATTCCATCTACGATATACAGAAACTCCTGTTTCATTTTCTCAAAATCGAAGAGTAAATTTAACTTCTTCAGGAAAATTCAATTTCAATTTTAAAAATGCAATAGGAATTCCGGTATGAAAACTTTTAATATTCCATTGGAAAATCATTTCACAACGGAAATCATCAACAGCTTATTATGCCGTATATCCGGGTTTTTTTCGCGTGTCTTAAAATTTGCGAAATATGTTACCTTTTTTATTTTCGTCAGTCGATTTTGCGATTTAAAAAGTCAACTAGCAAACAATACTAAAGTATAATGTCTGCTAAGTGTATTACATTACATTACATTTTTTGCCATGTAAAAGCGCGAAATGGCGCGAAAATTAGATCATCGCGAAAACAATTACACTTTATTTGGAATCTGTTGTTTGCACCATTTGTGCAGTGGAATGATTAGTTAATTTGAGTCTCAAAAACTGAACTCCGTGTCAAATGCATTACATGAACATAAAACGTGTTTATTATAATTCTGTTGCAGAATGTTTAGAGCGAATGAAGACATAAGAAATATGTTTGTGCGGTTTCGCCATCTAAAGACTGAGGACGAGATTCGTGTGAGTGAACTTGTGGAGAAACATGCTATTTCTGTGATGGGAACTCTAGATGAACTTATTTCTAACATTGATAATGTGGACTATGTGTTTGATGTGCTCAAAGCCACTGGACAAAGCCATATGAAATTCCCTGGTTTTCGAACTGATCTCATATGGGTAGGTGTCAAACATTTAGTATTTAAAGTTGCAATCTGTAGTGAATTAAGGTAATAATCCAGATTTCGAATTGATCTTACATGGAAAGCAATATACAAAATATTTGCAAAGTTTTAAAAATTCACCTTTTTAAGATTTAATTAGGATTTATACTGACTATGTTTTTGTAAATTAAGTTACTTGTATTCCTTATGTTAATGTCAAATATTCGTTTCCTCTTAATGCAAAAAAAGACCCGTAGGCCTTAATGATAACCGGACTACATTACAGCACTGTAAACATCCCCAAAATAAGAATTCTACAATTATATGTATATATGATAAAGATGAATAAACTAAGGGAAAAAATAATAAATAATCATTATGATTTAAAAGAGGATTCAAACGATGATCAAGCAGCAACAAAAAGTTCGAACTTGTATTCATTTGAGAAATTTCAGAATTATGTTTTTTGAACTGGATGTAATATCTGAGTATTCAAGAAATCATTTTACAAGTCATGATCCTTAAAAAATGGTTGGGAAAGGGGGGAGGGGTAGGCTAAGAGTCTAAGAAACTGTTCGATGCGTTACTAGTATTTATGGGCAAATATGGGATATGAACTGCACAATTTATTGAAAATAGGGGAATGGCTTTAACAGAAATGCTCAAAGATACATTGTCCGATTTTGTTTCACTAAATAATTTTAATTTTATCATCACATTGTCATACTTTGTGAAGAGAAATGAGGTCGCCTCCATGTTTTAAAACGTTAACGTTTCAATTGGAAGAAGTCGGTAAATCTTCACAAGTTGTATATTGATCAGCGTAGCTCATTCAGTTTAAGGCCAGGATCAGTCTTTTGTGGCCTTTTTTATTTTTTATTTTAACATTTAATCTTTAAATGAAATGATTTTAATATTTAAATGGTATAACGTTTGAAATTTTTATATTTAGAATTTTACGTACTTCAAGCGTATTGATTTATCAAAATGTTCCACTTTTCCTTCGTAATTAACTTCTAGGAGTCATGCAATATCTTTGAACTGTACTTAAGATGTAACAAATGTGAAAGACAAATCTATGACGTGACTATTGCTATTGACCGAGCATAATTAACAATATACATTTGTTTTTGGCCTGATAGTATTCGAAACGTTTTTAAGAATGTACAGCTCATGAACACGATTTTTTCCTGAGGGTACATACAAAAGTGTCTGATTTATCTTGAAAATAGCTATGTGTGTGATACTTAGGAAATAATGAATTCCTTGTTGTCTTGCAATCACTTGTTGCTCTGAAGTAAAAGATGGTAAATTGAGAAAAAACACCTTTATTAACATTTGCTATAATACATAAAAAATAAACATATTTAACAATTTTCAGGTCTCCAGTCAATTCTTTTATACGAACTCGAACCATTCGATATCTTTTTCATGTACCTGCTTGCAAAGGATTTTTATTGTCTATTTCCTTTGATCGAATATGTGTGTAATGTATGTATATGGTCTGGCTATTAGATTCAAACAGCAAAGCAACATACAATTAGTTAAACCTTGATTGAACTTTTTCAGGATATGGAGAAGCCATTCTTGGAAGCCGTGAAAATCACTTTAGGAGATCGTTATAGTGACAATATGGACACGATATACCGAATTACAATTAAATTTATTCTTGACAGTGTCATAAAATCAAGCACCGCTACAACCAATAACTCGGTCTCCTGAAAGCGCCATTTTTATAAATTGTGTTTACGCATGTGTACTTGTATGTATTGCATAAGTTATATGTGGTGCTCCGGAAATGGTTTAAAAGAGTAAGAGAAAGAGAAAAAAAGGAGAGAGAGA
>WFKH01006014.1:28032280-28047748 GCA_016163765.1 Magallana hongkongensis | reverse complement strand
ATTATATAAATTTACACATGTAGAAGATTTTTTTCTATGGTTAAAGGCTGTATGTACAAATTTGGCTAATTTAATCTGGTAATCGTGATTTAATGCTTTGAACAAATAACCCGTATCATTATTTAGGTGAACATTATATAATCTATTAAAGTATTGTTTCCTTATATTATCATAAATTTGACAGTCTAATAAGAAGTGTTTTTCATCTTTGACAGAAGAGTTTGAACAGAAAACACACGTCCTTTCACTTAAAGGTTCATTTTTATAACGACCAGTTTCTATTAGAATAGGAAGTATGCCACATCTAAGCTACATTCCTCTGGCTTTTTAGCAGTAATGAATGTATTGACCATCCATGAGATGCTACAGCGCCAGGCTCATTGCTACACAAACGTCCTCTATCTGTTGCGGTTATAGCCTTAATTTTTGTTCCAGTTTTAATTTCAAGTCTCTATAGTTACATTTTAAAAAATATAACACTTTTGATCATCAGCTGTCTTTTATTTCATGAATTGAAAGTAGATGTAACATGCGCAGATCTAAAGGGGGGCAAATTTATTAAATTCACATAGTAAAATTCTCGAAAATAGGCCTCGAATCCCACCCCGCCCCTGGAAAACAAAATTATCCCTCGGACCCCCCCCCCCCCCCCCCCCCCGAAACAAATTTTCTGGATCCGCGCATGTTTAAGGTGCATTGTACTAAATAATATATTATTATAGCTACATGATATTAGCCATGACTTTTAGGTACATGTAGATTGGGTCACACGATTAGTACATTAGTATAGATGACATGATATTGAGTTAATTGACTGTCTTTGCAGAGTTGTGGCAAAAATAAATGTATTATGTTCTAGAGTCTAGGATGTTATTATTGGATCCATTTATATTTTCGAATCCAACTGTGATAACATTAGAACGATACATGTGTATTTCCAATGTGAAATTCCAGGAGGATGTTGTCAGGAATGCGGATTGACCAATCATCAATCAGTCACGTGACAACAAGTCCTTCCCCCCCCCCCCAAAAAAAACCCCAACCAAAACATAAATTGCAAAAAATTTGACTGATTTACAAAATGCAATATTCCTTTTGGTTTGTAACAAAAAATATTGTATAATTATAATAGTATATACCAATTTAATATTAAAAGACAGTTGCGTACATTGTAGACAAAAGTTCAGCAATACAAAATCCTTAATTTACTTTTGTCTACAAGAAGGTAGCTGCAATAAAGAAGCTCAGTCTATTCCGATTTATTTTTTTTTTCTTTTCCTCGGAGAAGAAAAAGTCAGATAAAAGTCAGATAAAAAAAATCGGAGAGGGATCCCCGCAAAGGACGGCGAAGGTTCTATTATAATACTTATTTAGAAAATTTCTGTCATTTGCAAACTTATTGGTGATGAAGATTTTCTAGTGTTGACTACACAATGCATCTTAATCATACCAATCAATGACTCTCTCTCTCTCTCTCTCTCTCTCTCTCTCTCTCTCTCTCTCTCTCTCAGAGAGACATCTTTACCGCTTTCACCAAGCTTGAGCTAATCGATAACAAACGCTATGTTATTACTAATAATATATTTGCCTGATATATACAGAGCATAAATACAACTGTCAAGAAGGATTCATATTAAAAACACGTCAATCATTCGATGTCGTCATTATTTGCTTTGAACTGTACAATGAATATCAAAATCATAATAAATATTTCATTTCTGTCAAAACAAAACTAATATTATATTTTGGTCTACAAAACAATAAATTTCACCAGCACTGATTTTTTCCTGTTTCAACTTGACATACATCTTCCAATTTGTATTCAAAATGCAAAAAATACGAAATGAAATCGATCCATTTTCCTGTCCCTTGTTTGAGTCTGACATAATCTCTAAAACAGTAAAATTGCAACTAGCATGCCACATAAACTGTCTTAAAACCAAAAGCCGAATAAAACTGAGACCTAGTCTGACTTTTAACTGATGCCTATTCATACACTGGACTTCTGCACCAATCCTGATACAACAGGAACGAAAGCATCTTTTACGTTGTATAGTGCAATAACAAGAGGCCCGTAGGCTTTACGGTTATCTGTTTCATGAAATTATGTTAAGGAAGCTGGATAGCCAACAAATTAACCATCAGATCTACCTAAAATTTTAAGACATGAAACTATTAACACTGTGCCGGATAATTATGCCAGTGTCAAGGCGGCATTTTTGCACCCGCTTAAGATGAAGATGAAGTAAAATTCCATATATACCAAATGATAGACCATTGTCTCGAGAGTATATTACCACTTTTGTTTTTAATGTGTCTCACCTGACAGGTGAGATATTTACCTTTAAAAATTAATATCCAATGGGAAATTAATAATTCCCATAGGAAAAATAATTTTCCTATAGGAAATACATGTATTAAAAATCCCATGGGATTTTCTAAAAGTCCTATAGGAATTATACTTCCTATAGGAGAAAAGTATTTCCTGCAGGAATTTGATTCAGACAGGTAGTTTTCCTATAGGAAATTAAGATTTCCTATCGGATTTTAAAATCCTATGGGAGTTTTGTTCAAATCCTATCGGAATTCAAATTCCTATAGGAAGTTCTTTTATTCCGGTAGGAAATTCCAAATATCCTATAGGAAAGTTGTTTTTCCTATGGGAACAATTATTTTCCTGTAGGAATTTAGTTTTTAAAGGTAATTATCTCACCTTACAGGTGAGATACATTAATAACAAGGTGGTTATAAAGTCTTTAAGCAATGGTCTATCATATGGCATATTTGAATTTTTCAATACATGCAGCTAAGACGGGTGCGAAAATGCCACCTTGGCACTGGCATAATTATCCGGCACAGTGTTTATTATTTAGTATAAAGGTAAAATTCATATATTTATATTCATTCATATAATTCATATATTTTGCCATTTAAATTTGGGTATTTTCCTATATTTTTCTTACGAGCTCTTTTAATAAAGGAGATCAATGCAGTCTAAAAATGGCCACGACCATAGAGCCATCTTAAGGAAAAATAACAATGAAAATTTATTTAAAAGATAAAATACTTTCCGGTGCTTTATTTTATTGATGAGGATGCATGAATGAAAAGATGTTTGGTTATTGTTCCAGATGTTACATATGAATGAGAGAGTAAGGATTCATAAAGATGCTATTGGTAGTAATCAAGTTATTTGGATATTTGGATGTAGGAGTTTGATATAGATGATTCTATAGTATGCATCATATTTGTAAAAAAATTTACTGTGCTTTATATAAGTATTTCTTATGAAAAGAAACAAAAGTATACAAAATTATTTAACACTATCGTTATTATAACTATGGATCAAAGCTCAAGCATAAGGGGGTCATGAATTAACCAAGCATAAAGAGGGTCATCAACTTTAAAATTTTGATAGACTTAGGCATTCTTGCTTACCATGTACCTAGTTTGTCTGCTCTATGCACACCAGTAGAGAAATTTTATTTGAAAATTAATGCATTTCACTCTGACTAATAGAATCCAGCTCTGTAATTCCAGAAACTAATTACACAATTTGGTAGGACACTGATGCCCATTAAAACTATGTACATGTACTTAGTGTGAGTCCAAGATAAAGTAGTGGAATTCTTTTTATTAAGAATTAATGCAAATCATTTTTACAATATACAAAGTAGGTACATGTATCCTGACCAAAACATAAAAAAGATAATTCCATTTGATTTTGACTCACCAGATCTAAAGCTATCCTGTTTGCCTCCCGACCCAAACAACGTACCACAGGCAACTGTTTCTGCGTTGAAGTGTACCTTGATAGTATAATAATAAGTAACTACACTGGGTATTTGTATATAACTCCAAATACTGTAGAGGAAAGCATTTCCGTGCACTGCAATTGTTTTCGCTTTTAATTGGGAAAAATAGCTGAAAAGACAGGCCATTATAATCCATTCAGTAAATTCTGTCCAAACCAGGGTTAAAATCGGGATATTCGTGTGCTTCATTTTTTCAGCTCAGACATTTACTGTTAATCTAGAACATTTAGCTTTATGGGCGGAAAGCAGCCACTGCTAAATCAACTTCATCATCAAATGACATGAATATATGTGTATAAATAGGTGCCTTAGGAAATACTCTAAATAAAATCCATGCTTACTTGTTAAAAAACCAATTTCCATCAAATATCACACATGCTAAATATAAATGTGTTTACAGTATCTTATCATTAATCTTTATGCATTTCTATCTTTGCCTATAGACACACCAACAATTTATATAGCTGGTTTTTTTTTAAACAGCCATTTGTATTCCTTTTTAACGAAAGAGTTTAAAAAGGGTCATTTAAAAGCTTTTCTTAACCTGCACTTCTGCGTGTTAGCATCAAGTTTCCCGTGGATGATCAACAAAACAAGACAAAGAAAAATTATATACCATCTGGGGATATTGCGGGGGTGCGTCTACGTAAAGTAGTACGGAAGCGTATCGGGGCCTACACTTATTGTGTTTCAACTTATATATTGTCCTTCTTTTTATTGTATTGTCAACATATAAAGTATTGTGACCTCTTATTTATGCAAATAAATTGAATTGTATCTTGTGATTTCTATAAAATTTAAATCACCTTATTGTTTTTTACTAGTTTTATTGCTATCTGTGTTATCGACTTTAAAAAATATGAAGTTTGAAATGTTGATTTATAAATGTGAATTAATTATATTGAGATAGAAAATTAGACAAAGAACAATAAAATAAATGCTTTATAGCCATGTCGATATCAATATGCTTTCATTTTTAGGGAACATATTGCGAAAATATTATCGAATGAACTTCGCGGGGGCGGGAGTTCTGAAGGTGACGTCACTGAATTCTGAATATAGCTGTAGACGGCACATGTAGACTGACATTGACAGTTTTATATAAATCAAAAAACAAAGAGCAGTAATTTCTTTATAATAATTGCAATTAGTATAAGTATTTGTTATCGCAGTTAGAGGACTGCTGTATGATCTATATTTAAGCAGTTCGTTCTATGTTTGGGTTACTCTCCAATAAACATGTGATATGAGTTTTGAGACAGATACATGTAATTGAACATTTAAACTACATGAGCCCCTTTACTTTCACGTATTATATTACCCCCTCCCCCATCAGCACCACCAAAAAACATTTACCAAAGCGTCGAAACAAAATATCCAATAATTGTATTTGCTTTTAATTAATATTATGCATGAACTGATAGCATGAGCGTTGTGTTTTCTCATCATCATGATTTGATGCGAGTCTTTTTACCACGCGAATAAAGAAAACACTCACATCTAATCATGGTAATGAGAAAATTCAACGCTCATGCAGTTAGTTCATGCATGATAGTATTTGGTATCGTAGTTACATGTAGATTACATTGTAGTTGAGAGGGTGAGTGATCATCCAATAAATTGCTTCGAGATCGTGTAATATCAATTTGAAGACAAAGACAGATGGGTGAAACATTTTTAGCCTTATCGATGGGAGACCGTTGCAACAACGTGATATTTGAATCATGATCATAATTTTGGGGTAGGACTGCTCATGTCTACCACCCCTAACTACGATTACAAATGCAAATATTTGAATGTTGGACATTAAAAGAAATATCTGAATTTTAGAGTTTAAATTCCTTTATTGTGGATTGAATTTCATGGAGCCAGTATTCGTATTTTGCTATTTTTTAAAAATAGGTTAAGGGTAAAATTTCGTAGCATTACTTGTATCATAAATAATAAATAAATTATAAGAATGCTATTACTCATAATTCGTTGTGGATTTAAATTCATGGATGACGAAAATTAGCATTAACGAAATCCATGAAAATTGAGCATACACGAATTCCATTGATTCCACAAATGTCAGTCTACATGTGTATTCTACAGCTGGATTCAGAGTGAGGTGACGAACCATCAGAACTCCCGCCCCCGCGAAATTCATTCGATAACAATATTTTTGCCATATGTTTCCAAGAAATGAAAGCATTTTTATGTCTATATACCAATGATGAATACATTTACATTGTTCTATGTCAACATTTCTTTCTCGATATAACTAAAACTCACTCTTAAATTATTATTTTTAACTCCGTATTCTGTTAAATCGATATTGCAGATAGCAAGAAAACTGATCAATTACAATAAGGTGATTTAAATTATGTTAACTTACCTCAATTCAATGCAAAATTTTTGCATAATTAAAACGACATTATAGTTTATATGTTGATAAGACGATAAAAAGTATTACTATTTATATAGTTATAACACAACAAGTGTAGGCCCCGATACGCTTCCGTAGTAAAGGGATGAGACGTAAATTTCACTGCAATAAATAGAAGGGTATGGTGGCATACATGTACTTCTTCCCCTTGTGTGCAAGTTATTTTTCTATCAAATACATGTATATAGATAAGTATGTTGACATGCAACAATAATTATATCAACATGCAGCAAAACTATGTTGACATGCAAGAAAATTGCAACTAGATCAAAATTATTTTGAATCTCAAAAAATAATCAAATTGCGCACACATGTGACTTCCAACATGCTAGATGCTACTTATTTATGTTGACATGCGAAATAAATATCTTGACAAGCAACTTATTTATGTTGACATGCAACTTTTTTTGTTAACATGCGAGATCAGTATGTCTACTTGCATCTTGGTAATGTAACATAAATAAATTGCATGTCAATTAACATATTTATCTTGCATGTCAACATAAATAAGTTGCATGTTAACATAAGTAAGTTGCATATCAACATAAATAAGTTGCATTTTAACGTAAATAAGTTTTATGTCGACATATTTTTTTCGCATGTCCACATAACTAAGTTGCATGTTGACATAAATTAGTTGCATGTCAACATATTTATCTCGCATGTCAACATAAATAAGTTGCATGACGACATAAAAAAGTAGCATCTAGCATGTTTAAAGTCACATGTTGACATGCGAGATAAATATGTTGACATGCTAAATAAATATGTTGACATGCGAGATAAATATGTTGACATGCGAGATAAATATGTTGACATGCAACTTATTTATGTCAACATGCAACTTCCTTAAGTTGACATGCAACTTCTTCATTGCATGTTAACATAATTAAGTAGCATGTAAGCATATCAACCTCGCCTGTCAACATAAATAAGTTGCATGTTGACATAAATAAGTTGCATGTCAACATATTTTTTCTCGTATGTTAACAAAAAATAAGATTTTAAATAATTTTTTATCTGCTTGCAAATATCTTGCATGTCAACATAGTTTTGTTGCATGTTAACATAACTATCTTGCATGTCACATACTTATCTTGCATGTCGACATATTTGATAGAAAAATAACTTGCACGCAAGGGACAGAAGTATGCCAACATTATGGTGGCATATCTCTGCCCCTTGTGTGCAAGTTATTTTTCTATCAAATATGTCGACATGCAAGATAAAAATGTTGACATGCAAGATAATTATGTCAAAATGCAACATAACTATGTTGACATGCAAGAAAATTGAAATCAAATAAAAATTATAAAAAATCTCAAATATCGCCAACATGTGACATCCAAAATGCTAGATGCTACCTATTTATGTCGACATGCAACTTATTTATGTTAACATGCAAAATAAATATGCTGACATGCAACTTATTTATGTCAACATGCAACTTCGTTATGTCGACATGCAACTTATTTATGTCAACATGCAACCTACTTATGTTGACATGCGAGATAAATATGTTGACATGCAACTTAGTTATGTTTACATGCGAGATAAATATGTTGACATGCAACTTATAAGTTGTATGTCAACATAACTAAGTTGCATGTCGACATAAAGAAGTTGCATGTTTACATTAATAAGTTGCATGTCGACATAAATAGATAGCATCTAGCATCTTGGATGTCACATGTTGGCGATATTTGAGATCTTTTGATATTTTTTTAAATTCTTATTTGATTGCAGTTTTCTTGCATGTCAACAAAGTTATGTTGCATGTTGACATAACTATCTTGCATGTCGACATATTTATCTTGCATGTCGACATAATTAATAGAAAAATAACTTGCACACAAGGGGCAGAGATATGTCACCCAACATAGATATTTGAGATTTTTTTTTACAATTTTTATCTGATTGCTATTTTCTTGCATGTCAACATAGTTATGTTGCATGTTGACATTGCTATCTTGCATGTCGACATATTTATCTTGAATGTCGATATATTTAATAGAAAATTAACTTGCACACAAGGGGCAGAAGTATGCCACCATAGAAGGGTGTTTAATCTGAAAAAAATTATATACAACATCCCAATGTTAACTGCAATAAGCGATTATACTTTGGGCTGAATTCAAAAGCGATTTAATTCAAACAATATGTGCTACAAAATAAGCATAAGCATCGGAATTGGTCCTCTTAGACAAAATGCGCACGGCAGAGGCTCTCTTGTCGTTGGGTACTTTTTGTGTTTACAGGACAATTCTTCTCTTTCTTTTCTTTATTCCTTTTAATCTTTCAAACTGTTACCTCATCTTGCTCATTTTCTGTCTAAGGAGCTCTCTAGACCTGAACGTTTGAGTGCCAATTGCAAAAGCAAGCTGGCCATAGTCTAAATAGTTTTCAATATCCGGAAAATTAATCGGACAACCAAAAGAATAAAATTATGATTCATACAATAAATTTCACGATAGTCTTCACTGGGGCCCCGCATCTAAGATTTTAGTCCTAAATATTTACATTTTTCAGTGTCTTTGCCTGTGATAACACTACATATCGATTTTGTACTATACAGTCCAATAAATTCAAATGACGTATAATTGGGGCGCAAGCGGGGTTTGCTTATTTATATTCAAATATTTAATCGTACTATTGCTGAAAATTATATAAATATAAGTAATAAGGAATTATTCTTTGAATATTATGAGGTGATAATTTCGGTCGGGGCGTGATCAAATCTACTATAAATCTCTTTGGGATTTGATCACGCCCCGACCAAAATTGTCACCTCATAATACTCAAAGAATGATTCCTTATTCCTTAACGAACTTTGCAGCTGAATACACAAATATCGTAAATATTAGATTATTTCTGTAACTAGAACGTAATGGTGATAGTGAAAGGTTGAATTGAATTAAACTTTCACTTGGGACATCTGTTTTAATGATTTTTATTTGTCCTTCTCAAATTCACCCTCTTCCTTTTAAAATACATTACATACTTATGTCACAACCATCTCCCGACGTTTCCGCGCTTTGGCACATCCGACAACCTTTCGCAAGCAAGATAACGATTATAAATAGTATCTTAATAGCTGATTTTTCCGGCGCTATTCCACACGTGAAAGATGTTAAATCAGGAATTGCAGTGATGATTGGACAAGGAAGAAATAACTGTATTCACTCACAACCAGTAAATGTGTGTGTTTTTAACTTTTATTTTTTTTTTTTTTGATAAATATTTAATATACAGGTGCATACATCTGCCTGACATTTCTTATAGGGGAAAGCCGGACCTTAAATGTTAACATTAAATGTCCGGCCGGACCATTTTACGGGGCGTACCTTAAACTTTACGACACCGGGTCCCCGGATACCAACTACAATCTATATTTGTTCTCCTTTTACTGCATGAGAAAAAGATGACTATAAAATGTAATACTTATACCCGCAACATATTACAATTAACCCCGCACTAAACTATCAAATTCAAAATTTCCCTGAACTCACTTGAAATATGAAAATCGAAATGGAGGACTTTTTTTCAAGCATACTAGTAAATAAAAACAATTAGGCCTATCTACACATCATTTATTCTTTTATGATTTATAATAATGATAATCGTATGCAGAGAAGCAGGAAAATCTGAAATCTATCTAGAGTTGTCTCTCTTTATCTGGTTTTGTTCAGGTCGGGGGGATGTCCGCTATCTTGCATATTGTACATATATTATAATCATCCAATTCCCTTGAGTTCCTAATTTATGTATTCTGTTTATATGACGATGTACATGTACAGTGTATATTTATATGTAATGTGCTTTTTCAAATCTAGTTTGTCCGTGACTAGCGTAAATAAATTATATATTAAACAATTAAGGGCTCTCAAGGGGCAACATGAAGATTGTACATAGAACATCCAATGTACATATAAGACATTCAATAAGCATTACATATACAAGAGGGAAAGAGTTGGATGATTGAAAGAGCTAGGACAGACATGAAAATTTAATTAGTATACTAGTATATAATATATATACATATGTATGTTTCTATATACTTAATACAATGTCTTCTGTATATTTATGTTAAACATCCATACATAAATGTCAAAATACAAATGTACATACAAATCTGAAATAGTTCATCATATGATTAAAAAGTTATTTGACTAGGAAATACAAATTAAGGCAATGCCTTTTGTAAAAATTTGCCAAGAGAGTTTAATATATCTAATTCTTCGCAGTTTGAAATCCAAAAAAATTTTTGTTTATCTTGTAAACTAGGAAAATGTTTTAGATGAAATTAAATGAAATAGTTCCTCTCTTTCTTTTGTAAATTTACTGCATTGGATAAGGAAATGTTCTTCATCTTCAATTCTATCAAGTGTACAATTTTTAGATATTCGTTCTGTTCTAGGTGTGTTATTATATCTGCCCAATTCAATGAAAAGTGCGCTGATAACCGCAGTCTACAGATTGGCTTTCTGTATTCAGGTCTTAATATAGTTAAATATTTTCCAGTCTGAAGTTAGTTTTTAAAAATATGTAAGTAACAAGTTTGCCATCTTTAAGTGTTTCATTTGAGTACTGCCAATCCATCAAATATTTTTTATTCTGAGATTGTTTTAAAGAAGTAACAAACTGATTTTTAGAACATGTCATAATGTTTTGAATATTAAGAATTTTTAGCAACTTTTCGATAGAGGAATACCAAGTTGTATTTTGGGCGAAATGAAGTTCTTTACTACATAGAAATGCATCTTTTAATAAAGGAAACTCTGTTGTTAAAATTTCTAAAATGTAGCAATATTTTAGTAATCTATTGACAATATCATAATGTAGAGGAAATCTTCCTAGTTCAGAAAGTGAAGCATGGTTCATACTTTTCTTATTCAAACCCAATATGGTTTTACAAAATTTGAGATGTAAAGTTTCAGCTATTAAGTTGTTATAACACTGTTGTATCAATATATCATTAGACTGTTTTATTTTTATGTTATTGACATTAAAGATTCCCCATATTTCAGAGCCATAAAGTAAAATTGGCTTTATAGTGTGATCAAATACATTTAAGCTAGTGGATATTCCCGGGTTTAGACTCAGGAAATCTTTCCGTAGTTTGAAATAAGCTTTCAATCCCTTTTTGTGTAATTCAGCCTTAGCCAATGAGAAAGTCCCTGAAGCTGTGAAATGAATGCCGAAGTATTTGTAACTTGGTACACATTCAATATTGAAATTTTTGTAACAAAATTTATGTTTTATTGTTCTTCCGGCTTTGTTAAATATAATAACTTTTGTTTTATTGGAATTAACTTGCATACCCCAGTCATCACAGTATTTCTCTAGAGCATTTAATTTTTGCTGAAGTCCTTCTGGTGATGATGAAAAAATTACTATGTCATCAGCATACATTAAACAGTCTATGCTTTTTGAATATAATGATATAGAGTCGATACAACCCTGTAAATATGATGGCAGGTCATTTATAAATATTTTAAATAATGTGGGGCTCAAATTGTCTCCTTGACGCACCCCCAATTTGATAGGAAATGAGGAAGTAAGGAAATTACCATATTTAACACATGCTTCACTTTTCATATACATATTATTAATGATACTATAAAATTTAGTTCCCACATTATACTGTAGTAGTTTTAGTTTCAATCCATTGTGAACAACACTATCAAAAGCTTTATGAAAATCCATAAAGCAGGCATATAATCTAATTTCTTTTGTATTACTGTAATAACAATATTTATCAATTAAACATTTAACAATAAAACAATGATCAGAGGTTCTGGCATGTTTTGTGAATCCAACCTGACAAGGATGTATTAGATTATTTTCACTGAGGAAGTTATCTAATCTGGTGTTCAAAATAGTATTGAAAAGTTTGCCCAGATTACTTGTTATAGTTATTCCCCGGTAATTGTTTGGGTCACAGGGATCATTTGATTTGAATATAGGAGTGATATATCCCTTAGCCCATGACTCTGGGTAATAACTAAAGGAAAAGCATAAATTAAATAGTTTCAATAAACAAGGTATGAGGAATGTGTGTCCACTTTTCAACATTTCATTAGATATAAGATCTAATCCTTTTGCTTTTCCACATTTCAATGAAGAAATTACTTGCAGATGATATTTCTTTGTTTGTTATATATATAATGTAATACAAATAATAGAATACATACAATGATATGACTATATATTGTGTATTCCGGCATGAAAGATATACATGTGTCCTAGCGAAAGAAGTAAAATTTTATAAGAAATAATATACGAAATTCATTGAATAAATGATTCATAAATGATTTAATTTTTTTATTTTGAAAAAATCACGAATCTCTGGATCTTTATTTCCTGAAAGAAAAATCAAAGAAGTTATACATGTATAAGACGTGCAACAAGATATATAGCATCGGGCACGGTCCTCCAGAGTCCTTTCCGGCGTGTTTGTTTAGAAATTTTTCTCCTGCACCACTTTGCCACCTTCTCTCTGGTTTTTTTTTCTCTCTCCTTTATTATAACGCCTGTAATGTGACAGTCTGTAATTACAACAACCAATAGAATACATCATACCACCAATAATGTAATTATAGCCTCCCCTGGAGCCCAGCACGTCTAAAATTCTGACATTTACGTATTTTTTTCCTTTTCTTACAGCTTTGGAAAGGATAAAACTGTGAGTAAATTTTACTATAATTTTGATCTGAAAAAGATAGGATGAAATACGAATATTGATTATGAAGATGAATATGGCGTGATTAGTCGCTGTCTTATTCGCACTAACAAGGATTCATTTGCAAAGTTCTTCGTTGAACGAAAAGCAGAAATTTTGTACACAGAGGCCTAATTGCAGGGTTGAAGAGGCTATTGAAGACTACAGACGCACTTTAAAATTTTGAAATAAACGTCTATCTTAATTCAAAAATATATCTGATTTACAATGTTTAAGTTCGAAAATGAGAGTAATAATTATTCTTTACACTGTTACACTTGTTACAATTAATCTAATTTCGTCTTTATTCTTTGAACACAAATATTCACTGGATTTTGTTGTTTAGCAGATTCATGAAATCAGCTGTTTATTGAATCAAGATACGCGAAAACAAATTTCATATTAACTAAATTAAAGTGTCCTCGAAATATTGTGAATTATAGGATATCCTCGAATATTGATGCCCTCAAAAAACTGATAAAACCTCAGTATTTTTTCAGTGCTCGGAAATATTAACCTCATGAAAACTTTTTCCGAAACTTGTTAAAGTCAAGATGTGATCATGATTTGATCTAACTGATTTCGTCATACGTGTAACAGAATGATATCATGCAAACGTCACATAAACTATTTGTAAAGAAAAAATCCAAAATGTTTAAGATTTCAAATTTGAATATTTTCGTAGATCTTTATACAGAGCTCTTCGTTTAAAGGAGATTAATATAGTCTGATAGTCTAAAACTGGACACTTATGGCCACCCAGCCCACTTAATAGTAACGGTTACACGTTCATCTGCAATACTTGTATAATAGTATTACCGTAAGTTTTCTTACTTTGCTCTTAAAATAATGAAGATTTGTCATCAGGACTAAAAATGATCTATATAAACCATTGACGGGATTAATACATTTATACTTTGGACGCGCGTAAGACTGTGACGCACAGAAAGCCACACCATATCCAATCAAACTGAAATAACTCTCAAAGATATGGACTCAAAGGACTGAAAATAAATATAGATATAGCGGTACAAATCATGAAATATCTCCTATAAACTTTCTTCTCCTATGAATTTTCTTCTTTCGTTAATTGATAAAACCTTTTGAGAAATCCCAATAATGGAATTGACAATGAAATGTACCCCTCCCCCCTTCCACACACACACACATTTCTCCATTATATAGTTATTCCGATCGAACCTCTTAGAACATGCACCTGGTCCAATGGATTCCGGATTGCTGCCCACATGATGATATGTTCAAGATTAGAGTGTCCACATAATGTTGAAAATTACATACCATTAACAGAATTTTGAGGCCTCTTTTGGGTCATTTTCGCTACCTCCAAAGTAAACCCTTGGCTAGCGAAGATGATTTTGGGCATCAGGATATGGACTACGAATATGATATACTTTTATTATATATAAATCGATATTCTGCATATAATGTATTGACTATCGATTTTATCCGAGTTTTTTTATACATTCATTTGATATACATAAACATTGTCATACTTAACGAAAAGAAAACTTGCAATGCAGGAATCCAAATTGAGTTACACAAAATCTACCATGCCTAGCACAGCAAGACTTGAGAGGATTTTATTCATTACATTGGCCAAAGTAAACTGATCAATTCCAATGTTTCTCTTGGGAGTAAGTTGACTACGTAATTGGATGAACGCTATAAAATGAAGATTTGTTTCTCGCCATTACAGTGCAATTGCGTGAAAATAAGAAAATTGAACGTTCCCGTCTCCTTTTTTATACATTCAAATCAAATGCGAGATAATATTTCATTATTTTTTTCTCTTTATACACACCTTTAATAAATGCGGCAACTGTAGTGTGTACCATCAAGTCGATCAATTTCTCTTCTGTGCACGTGATATTGGACAAAACGGGTTCTCATTTTATGATAACTAATAGAATTAGTTCTTTGTGGCCCCGAAATGTTTATATATTTTCTTGTTGACAAGTTTGAATACATCAATTAATAAATACGGCATGACTTGCGATTGAAGCGTTCGAAAGCTTTTTTCCTCCGTTACAAATGAATCTTTCATAAATCCAATAAAAAAGTATAGGGCTGAGTGTCTTCGATTCCTGCGCAGAGATATTATAGCGGGGAGCGACCGTTAAGCAATTGTGTGTGCTAACAGTCATCGAATCCAGCAATTAGAAATAAAAGATGCATTCTTCAGTGGAATATAAGGATAATGCCACAAATGACCAAAATTGAATTTAAGTTAAATACTCTATTAATTCTTTATAATATATTGAATGATTGTCTGTTAACCAGAAAAAGACAGCTAGTTGAGTGAATTTGTGTGATAATGAGGGTATTCTTCATCTGTGCGTTATGTCTGATATCCATTGACCACGCGGTGCGTTTACAATTTGTATGGCAAAGTCGCAAAGAATTAACGCAGAGAGAAAGAGAACAAGATGTGTTGATCTAGATTTGAGCTTTAAGGGAACTGGATGGTCAACAAATTACCCCTT
>WFKH01006014.1:27950091-28015633 GCA_016163765.1 Magallana hongkongensis | reverse complement strand
TGTGTGTGTGTGTGTGTGTGTGTGTGTGTGTGTGTGTGTGTGTGTGTGTGTGTGTGTGTGTGTGTGTGTGTGTGTGTGTGTGTGTGTGTGTGTGTGTGTGTGTGCGTGCGTGCGTGCGTGCGTGCGTGCGTGCGTGCGTGCGTGCGTGCGTGTGTGTGTGTGTGTCCCAATCAATAGAGTGTCCAATGTACAAAACACACGGATCCCAATGCATTATACACTTATATAATTTATATTCATTTGAAAAGATTCATTAAATTCGACAATTTTTTTTCTATTTCTACGAGTTGTTAGCCCTGTAGCTCCTTTGAAATTGACACCTGCCATTCAAATTTTGGTTTAATTATCAAATTTTGATTCACCATTACATGTTGAAATACCTTACTTAAGAATTTTAACCATGAGCTATGGAAAACTTTAAGTCAAATCTTGTAGCTCAAATCATGACCATGCCTCTAAAACACTAATAATTGGAGTATAATTACTTAATTCACAACTGCAAAAAAAAAAAAAAAAAAAAAAGGAAAAAAAAAAAGGACGTCGCCGGAAATCCAGGGCCAGTCTCGCATATACGTACTGACCGTGGGTAAACTACATGTAGCTGAATTTTTCACGTTTACATGAATAATTCATGCTCTATTCTACCAGCTCCTTCATACTTTTGTGAAGGAAATCTCACCAATCGCGTTAATGCTACCCCATGCACTTATCAACAACGGCATTTTTTCATAACTTGATTTTCGTTTACATACAATGAATTTCCAAAAACTAATAAAAGGGTTTCGCGTTCATAGTGAATTGAGAATAAAAAATATTCAAGAAAAAACGAGGAAAGTTATTACCCTAAATAAGTTCACCACAATCATTAAGGGTATCCATGGGATTCCGACGATGAAATATGAGAGGCAATGAGTTGTATTAGATATGCACGTAATTAAGTTAAAAAAAAAAATAGATATCGATATAGATACAATGGCATGTAGATGCAAATAGAACCATTTTAACAAGGCCTTGGGGCCTTTCAGTAGGACGTAACTATCTATTTCTTGCGTCAAAAAAAGTTAAAAATGACGCTGGTTTCAAGCGAAATATACACCGAGCCAAACATAAGCCAGACATATCTTGTTGATTTCAAAGAGCCTTGGCTGAATGGCCGGCAGTGAAATAGACAGGCCTACGTCACAATGCTGTTTGACACAACTACCCAAAGTCCAAGCTCTTGTTAAAATGGTTCTAAAAGAAGGATAAGAGAAAGATTCAAGTTTTCCCCCTCTAAATGTTCCTTTAAGTGATATTAAATTTCGATCAAGTTATTATTCCGAATTTAGCTGTTGATCTTAATTCATTGTCTTTTTTATGAGTTGAACATATTTTATTGACTATTAAATGCCAAAAGGATCGGACACAAGTTCTAAAAACGTAGATAGTCCTCTCCTTGTTGTATACATAACATATTACAATGCCATACAGTAAACATTTATAACAATTATAGTACATTTAGTGAAATAGAAATAAAATACTAGTTTTAAATGCTGTAATACTGTGCATATCTAGAATTAGAATTAAGCTTGATAAGAAAATTATGCAAATACATTTAAATAATTTAGTGAAATCTTCCACACTTCTGTATAAATGTGTGAACTTCTTTAAATATTTTTACATTTTCATCATAAGACAAAGATTTGTCACCCTAAAGTATTAAATGTACATCAATTGTATTCAAAAAGTTCAACGATAAAGGATTAATATACATAGATGATTCTCTTAATAATGAATATTTTTTCCACACTAAAACCAAGTGATGTGCATCTTCTAAAATTCCACATGAACACATTGGGTTGGCTATTATATTACATCGATACTCAGTAAAGATCAGAATTAAGAATACAATTATGCCTTAATTTTGTATGAATAATGTTTAAAAATCTTCTACCAAAGGAGAAATACTTAGGAGGCTTTGTAAAATCGCTCTGTAGTTTTTTCTTAAAAATACTTAATGAGGTAGCTTCCCTTGTATTAGTACTCAGATTATTCCACTAACTAATAGTGTCAGGAAAAAACGACTTGTTAAAAACTTCTAATCTACATCTAGGCAAAGAATAGTTTGAGGAGTTTCTATTATTATAGCGGGAAGTGACATTTCTAATTCCAGGGGTTCTATCTTTTAGATTGGAAGGAACAAGATAATATTGTTTACCAGATCTTTTGAAGATTTATTTCCGAATGTCTTTTTTATAACTTCATTCCATTCGGAAATAAATCTTCAAAAGATCTGGTAAACAATATTATGTAAATCAACAAAGCAAGCGTTATGTTCAGCGAGCATATCTCCGACTAACTTAACCCTGAATGATAAAAAGTCTACTTTAAACAGGAAATCCATGAAGTAAGTCGTACTAAAATAAACAAGATGCGAGATTTACTGCAAAGATACTCAAGAACAACATGTTGTTTAAACAACAAAACAAATTTCTTTTGACGCAGACTCTTGACAATTTATTGGGATATAAAAGAAGTTGCGGAGGAAGCGGGCTACCTCCACTTTATCTGCTAAAAACGAGAAGGATTTCTCCTGATTAAACCGCAGAGGATAAGAAGGATTAGACAAAATGCACCAGACAACAGCAATTCTACTTAACGACAAAGTTATCTTCATAACAAGCGTATACACCTCATAGTGACATTTGTACTCCGAATGTCGTTTTTTACATTATATTTGGTCTCTCTTGGTCATTCAGTTCCACAGATCGATATAGCCAGGATCTGCGACATAATCGCTCTCCGGCTTTCTTCAAGTATGAAAATGTCCCTCAAAACTAATTTTCGATGGCACTTTAATGGCTTCTAAGCACTTAAATTAAAAAAAAAAACATCTGTTCATGAGTGAAAGATCGTCATGCAAAATTTTTTATCTAAGATATCAAAGAAAACACATATTGCGTAAGAACGAGTGTTTATATGGCTCTTATCCTTTAAGTTAGTGTATATTGAACATGTGTGGCGTACTTTGAATGCTCAAATGCAAGTAATAAAGTTGTTTTGTTATTGAAATATAATAAGAGATTTGCGTTTGCATCAATGTCAACACATTACGCAGATGACGGCGAGGTGAACAAATACATCATAATACAGGAAAAGCCGTACCGTCGTAACGTTGTATTAAGACTGATGGCTGGTTGCATAATACTTGCACATATAATTCAATTTTTACTTTCATTCATATAAATGATTTTATTACAGTAATCTGGCTTATATCACATTCAGAATGCAGAGGCAAACTTCTATTTCGAAAATCATGACAACGAAGACCGAAAAGTGAATAAAAGCTGCGAAATGTGGCCATTTATCTTCCAATATTTGATTGTCATCTTTCGTTAAAATGGGTTTTCTCTCCTATGCTTAACGATTAATTGAAAGAGAACGGAAGTTTCGCGGTAACGAGACCAGAAGATGTGTCGAGGGATCCAGTAGCTTCGTAAACCATGCAGGAACGAAACTATCAAATTTGTGTTGCCTGCTCATAAATCAAAATGACACGATAGAGAAGTATGCTAGGGGTTGTCGGTTTATTGAAAAAGGTTTGGTTTGTTAAACGCAATATAGAAATTATTTCCCTAAAATACATTAATCTGCTAAAACAATTAATATAATTATGTAAGATAAAGACTTTTTTCGACACAGTTTGATATTTTAAACTCCTAATTCCAATTCTCAAGCCATGGTCACTTTTTAATAGATACACATGCTTTCATAAAGCCATTGTTTTTGCATCGTTTCTTCAATGTTAACGTTTCTTCAAAGTTATCAATATCGCACTGGATCAAATTAAAAAAAAAATAACCAAAAGATAAAACCAAAAAGATAATTTTGTATAATTTTGGTTAATTGATACCGGTACATGTACCTCCCTTCCTCCACTCTGCGACTTTTCTTACAGCGGAAACTGCGTGTACTTTAGTACGCGTACATTAAAACGGATTGCAGTCATACGGAAGCCGGTTAATGCGAGGTGAGAAAAAATGATTTACGTGGCGGTAGCCAGATAAGTTATACGTCGTATACATGTGCTTTATTCCCTGAAACCTGCTACTACGTATACACAATGAGCGTTTTCTTCTGTAACTCGAGTCCCGTATCTATTCGCGAGTTTTTGATATAAACAGCGAGAGTTAAAACCGGGTTTGTATCGAGTCCGACTCTCGCTCTTAGGTGGGTCAAAACTCTTCAACATGGCGGCGAAGGAAAGAAATAGGTATCGTTGTTTCAAAATTACAAGTATAGCTTTTCAAAAAAGCTTACCGCCTTTAGTCAAACTCTAAACAGCAACAAGTTATCATATAAAATTAAATTCAATTTTATATATTAAATGTCGCCTTCCTTTAAATTGCCTGGGGAATTTTTTTTATATGTGCTTTTTAATCATGCCTAAAGTTGAATCATCGTAATGGTATGCATATACCACATGCTTGTTGTTGAGATCGACTCTAGAAGGGATATAGATATCTTAAATAAGATCGAATCATTTCATAAAATCAAAGTTAATACCACTGCATTCTACAACTTGTTTAACGCGCGGATATTAGATATTCAGCTTGTTTTACTGCTATTAGCCTTATCGTATCAAATTTTCACATTATTAGATTAATAGTATTAACATAAAAATACAAAATGAAAAGAACCAACATTTTCAATAGATATTATAGAAAGTTGCTTTCAACTAGTTGTACTGAAAAACTAAAGCTTGAATTTCATTCATAGCAATTTTGTTATTTTTTCGTTTTTTCTCATTTTAAGATTGGGAATGTTCGAAAATTGTTAAGTCGTACGTAAATTAAATCATCAGAAAATTGTCTCCCTTACGCCGAACAGTATTTTGACCAATGAAATAAATGTAAATTTTCACATCATGTATTTTCTACCAATCACAAAGAAGAGGAAGTGCACAACCCGGAGACTGTAAATTATTTCAACTCTTTATACCGTCTTCCAAGGAAGACGGTAACAAATTATCAACAATTGGAAATGATGAAAACTGTAAAACTGGGAACAATACACATACTTAAACTATTTTGAAGTACTTGTATTCAGTTATTCAGTCAAGTTTACGAAAATTAAGCTTTAACCAAAGATTGATGTCAACAATCGAACGCCACCACGGGGAAGAGATTTGGCACAGTTTCTAAGTTAAACACTTTTAGATGTGGCATTTTACCATTTTCTTCATATAGAGGTTTGCGTGCAAATTGGACATGACTTCTGGATAAGTTTTAAATTTCTTTCGGGTGTTGGGAATTAATATTAATTAAAAGTTTTGACAATAACTTATTCATCCATCCTTTAATAATGTTTCATGCTCTTAAAAATCGACTGTAATTCAAACATACACCGTATTAATAATATACTTGCATCAATTAGATTTTTTTTACAGTCGTAGAAACTTTCGCAACTCTCTCAGGTACTGTTGTCACACCAACTGCAAAGGTATTCCCACTTCTCGCATATTTTCCTGGTTGGCCATGTACCAAAGGAAAATGAGCAGCTGTTTTCCGGTACAACTGGTTCAGAACCACCTAGTCGTAGATTTTCGTCAAACACATGTAAAATTTCATTCTATATGATGTTAAAAATTTCGGGAATCACTCGAAAGTGTCTCAAAAACTGTTTGCTTTAAAGTTCAGGGACAATAACTTCTGAAAAACCGATTAACCTCGGGATGTAACATCGTTTTTAGTTAAGGAAAAGGGCGAACACATGCACTGACATTGATTGTTTCACTAAAAGGGTTTCACATTTATTGGAAATAAATAATTCATGAATAATGTGTTTGTAAACATTTTCCATTTTGAAGAGTTCCTACAAGCAATAAATTGTGTTTGTCTTGAATTATGCGCGCGCATCAAGAGTTAGGTATCTAGAGTTAAAACTCAAGTTCCAGGAGAAAAAGCTCATTGAAAAGGAACTGTTTACAGTACCGTTCAATGCTAAAATCGAGCCAAACCGTTAACAAAACGAACAGTACCGTCCAAAAAACGTACCCTTCCTTTCAAGAACCAAATTGCACCGTACCGTTAAAAAGCGTGCAACTTCCATATTCGGTTACTACATCTCTACTACTAAAGCATGCGCATGCATATTAACGAGAAATTCAATGCGATTGGGTTTTTAATGAAGACTTGCTAAGTACCTTTAACGGAAGTAGACATCTTGCAGTGACGTAATGTACACTGGGAGGGTAACAACCAAGGATATATTAATCAATTTTCTCGGATGTTATCGTACCACAGTGGCTGAAAGATGTTTACTTTCATTACAGTTATATACCTATACTAAGCAAGTCTTCGGAATTGGAAATCATTATAAGAAAGAGATACATCTACTGCGATTATTACCAACCAGTGCTTGTTGGTCTATGGCGAGCAAGCTGGTTGAAAATAGAATTGACGTGATAGTAGAAATAGCTATAATTCTCTATCTGAAAATGCGCGCATATAATTGACTCTATGAAATAAATAAAGTTATCATTTGTGCAAAATTATCACGTATTTAAAAGATACATGTATTTAACAGATATATGCTGGTACTTCATTAAAAGTAGATACATGTGTATGTAGAAAATAGTAAAATCAATATCATTTTAATATGTGATGATTCAAGTAGACCAATTTCTTTTAGGAAGTGTTGAAAAATGTAAAAGTTAATAATTTCCATTTGCCCGTATGGGAATACCTTGTTTCTTATCTTATTTTCAATTTCTTTAACCATTCGATCAATCGTAAAACACTAAGTAATATCTATCTGGGAAAACATCCATGCAAGATATTTCTCCAGTAAAGTTTTCAAAGAGAAAAAAAACCTTATTGGAGTTGATATCAACGTCTTTGTTTCAACGTTCGTTCAGTAGAGCCTACCTATACGTTACATTTTATAAATGCACAATACAAATAATCTTCTACCAAACAATAGTTGGAGAACTGTAGCTCTACGGGAAATTTCACGTAGTGCTTCAGTTCTGTAGCTAGTCAAACAGCTACATGTATTAACATTAATTTTGAATGTAAATAACACTGCATTCGGTTTTCTATTTTGTTTCATAGTCTTTGACTTGGATGTTTATAATATTCTTGATGGTTTATATATATATATATATTAAAGAATATTATGACGAATTTTTAACAAAAATGTGATTATTTTTTATGATTTGAAACTCGTACGTACTATTAAACCAGTTTGATGGCGAGAGAAAATACTGTAACGCGATGGCTTTACATTTTTCTTTAGCATACATATGTTGTACATAAGTAATACTTATATTACTCATTTTCCAAGTATAAAATTACCTTTAGAAAACAAAATTTTATTGGCAATATCTTTGTTTTTAAATTTGTGCCTTGGTTGAGTTTTTTGCCCCTAAACAATATTAGAAACGTCTACGGTCACTAATTAGATGATAAACTTTTGCTCCTGAATAAAGTTTTCTTTTAGATGCAGTACTGTTGCAAACAGCTCTTAGGTCGTCTACCTTTTAATCCACTGATCTGTGATAAAAGTCGAGATTATTTTTTTCGTGTACCCTTGAGTGCGAACAGGGCAAATAGCAGGAATTCTTGGCCGTCAGCAATGTAAACAATCTAAGATTAAAACATTACGGCCACAGTGTATCACTTTTCCCGCACTTCACCTCGAGCGTTGGAGGGGATGTAAAGAATTCCATTAGATAAAAATTAAAAAAATAAAAGAATAATAAAAAATGTTATACATGTATTTTAAGACGTCTTTGCATTGAATACAGTAAGAACAATTTGGTGCATACGTAAATGTATAAGGTCCGCCATGACACATAAATATTTTACACAATTTAATCTCTCATATAACACATGGTAATTATAACCAAATTACTTAATCGCTATGTGTATACCATTGAGACATATTCCTTAATTCCAGGTCTTCGGGGATGCCGATGATGATAATGATGAGTTTTTACATTAGACGACGCATTCATGGACAAACCCAAGTTTCCTCAATAAAAGAAGAATTAGCATCCAGAATCGGACAAGAGTTCCGTTGCTTGTCGTGTTAGGGCTTGTTATTTTTTACTCCGGTTTTGTGCTATTTTCGATTTTTGGAACGCCGCTTTGGTCTGACGACGGAACACCGTTAACTTGATCGGGTTGCTCGTTTTTTCCAGGTGATTTTGTGGACTGTTGATCGGAGCTCGTTACAGGTGATTTTGTGGACTGTAGTTCGTAACACTGATTCTTGTCCAGATAGCCGTGACTCAACGCGGAGAGTATGAAGTCGATTGTCTTAGTGTAGACGTTCGCCATGTAATCTGTGTAGCGATCTCCAAGAGTAGTTTTCACAGCTTCCAGAAACGGTTCTTTGATTTTCTGAAAGGAAAAAGAAAAAAGATTGATAGATAAAGATGGTTAGAGTTGCAATAGCAATGATGATGCATATTTAAACTCTCTATAGGGAATCAATAATGTTTGATCTTTAAGAATTTTAATGCTTCAAATGACATGCACATCATGATATGTCTGACTTCGTTAACAGTGCGTCATACAATATCTAACCTTTGTAGCATTTCGCTATGCTATCAGAGCAAAGTAATTATAACTTACATGAGCTGCTAGACCCCAACCCCTCCTTTCCCCCTCCAAATATAATGAGAAATAATGGCATTTTAAGCTATATACTAATTAAGTTCTTTTTTGCTGTTGTTGAATGGATGCTATTGCATGATAAATATACGTAATTGACTTTGATACAAGAAGGGCGGAAAGCGACGATACCAATCCTTTGAGCATAAATGTTTCACAAATTAAAACAGTTAAAGTAAATCGAATCAACTTTAATGGCCTTGCAAATCATTTAAAAAAAGCTCAGTATTAAAGTGTACTCTCTGATGTATGCGTTCGCTTTTTCACACCAGAAACTGATGAAATACCGTATGACGTCAACCCAACTAAAATAATTTGAAATGATTTACTTGATTGGTTGGTAAATATTTTTTATATCTAACAGTCAAAAGATGTTTCCTTTGGAGAATGATACTTCAAACGAGTTCCCAATTTTCCTTTAGCTAAACAGTTCCGGAAAGTTTTATAGCCAATTTCAAATAACTGGGCTAAATAGTAAAATGACGTCATTGCAGGGACTTTATAAATCACAATCTTTCATTGTATTACACAGTGAAGTGAACTTTTTCGGATTAAAAATCAAAGCTTTAGGCAATACATGAAAAAGAAAAGTATTATAATAGTTTCTAACAGTAAACACTAAAGTAAAGTATGTATACAACATTTCTATTCTTTTGATATGAAATTGAATGTTCAACTTAAAAAAAGAAGCTAAGATTGAAGGCACAATTGTGAAGGGGGCTTTTTTCATCGAAATATCTTTTTAAGAATAAAATTCCATTGAAAATCAAGGCATCAGTATATTGTTACGTGTTTTATTGCTTTGTTTTGTTTTTTTTTTACATTGGCGCTTGTCGTGACCTTTGATTGGATCATAGAATTTTCTACTAAAAACTTTGTTTATTGGCTATTCATAAAATAGGGTCGATGCAGCAAACGTTTCCACAGATACTATCTTCTTCGGGTCATTTCGTTGGAAGAATTAATTTAATCAGAACCGTAATTTTCCCTCACGAACCGAGATCAAATTTTTTCCTCACCAAAAATGACGAACTACGGTGAAACAGATGTCCTCGGTCGACTTTGCGATCGGCGGTTTAAGCGTGTGTCCAGCAATCGATCCTTTTAAACATTAATCTCTTTGACCAGGATCGAAGCCCCCCTTTATTGCATTTATTAATGAGATATTGTCTATTTCCCATTTTCTTATATGACCGAAAATGAATAGGAGAAGCTTCAAATTGACTCGAGCAATGAATATGTGAACATAGTAAATTGATGATGTCAGTGGCGTTGACACTCGCCAATACCATTTCGGGAAGAAAAGTCCTAAATAGGAATCAATAACAGACGAGACCAGGAATTCTTTCCTCTTTTTCCAGTATAAGAGGTTGAAGAAAAGGGCAATTAGCTACCTTGATCAAACGGATGAAAATATTTCTATAAGTCTTGGGGCAATATTTGATATTATTTTAAATGTTTTGGTTTACTAATTGTAAATTTTCTAAGCAGATACGGAGTCAACATAATCTCCTTATTCTGAACGAAAGGGTGGGCTTTCGGGCTTTGGTGTTAATGTACACTTTTGTGTGTTTATTTTAAACGATTACAATTAAATTATAGCTCAATTTCTTGCCCGCCTCACGAAGCGAGGCTTAATGGTAACACGTAAAAAAATAAGTTGAATAAGGGTGCTAAGTGCTAGAAATTTTCTTCCAGTTCATTATAGTGGCAGCCATTTTGCTCGACAAAGTTAACTCGATCATCAAATGACTGGCGCTTGTCGATGTATATTGCCCCCAAATTCTAATAAAAACTTTCCAATGTTTCAAACTAATTTAAAAGTAATTTAAATGAAAATAATTGACTGTGCAAACTGATAAATTACAACAGTGCTTTAATCAGGAGATACGACTTGTTTCACGTAAGTTCTATCAGATTGTTATGTTGAAATAAAAAAAAAATTAACTTCAAGAAATCGATCTTTTAGATACTAAATAGAGTAGCAAATTTCAATTCACAAACGCATGAAATTTGTAAGCATTAAAAAAGGAAAGAAAATATTCTCGGAATTACCGATCTTCGGCTCGAATATTTCCGAAGACAATTTTATCTATGAAATATGACGTCATAATTGTAGACTGAAAATTCGCATTTAGTTTAACTTTGGCTTATTCTTTGACAAGGCAAACGGATCAAAAAATTCAAAATATATGTGCGCGTTTCAAACGAACTTTGTTCTCTCTGTTTTGTACTGTCTCTGTTTTAATCAAATAATCTGCGCTTGGCCCAGCGGTCACACCGTTTACACAATTATTATGATTAATTCTATTGGGGGGAGGGGTGGTGTACCTGTAGTGCTGCAGCTTTCGTCAATACTATTAGTCATCCTAACCATTTTAAAACCGCTTGGATAAAAGTCACGAAAATTTCAATTGACAAACAGAGATGAAAACAAACTGCTTTCAATTCAAACAAACTTAATCAAACTGAACTTTTTGAAAATTCATGATAAAAAGGTCATTACTGTTTATTGAGCGTCAATTTGCGACATTTTAACCATTAATAGAACAAATTTGTTGATCATCCTGCACGTTGATGTACGGGTGAATAAGTTTTGCTTTGTGAGCCTTTTTATAAAGAAAAAAACCTTTTACGGTTTTCTAACTCAATAAACCATCTTTGAAATCGATTCATCGACTCCTTTGCTTCAAGACTGTTTCCCCAACTCTTTTAAATTATTTACTTAACATGCTTCATGAGATTCATCACGGCTATTTGAGGGAAAAACATAATGCCAGGGTAATGTTTTCTCATTCATCGCTCAATATAGACTATCCATTTACCAATGTCGAGTAAAGATAACCGTGAGAGAGCTTCGCATCAATTCACTGCTTTATTGACCATTAATCTGTGACATGTACAACATCAAACAATATTTTTTTTTTTAATTCAACAGACAAGCGACGTTTTCAAAAGTTATTTTTAATCGATTTCAAATCTTTGAAGAATTGCAATTATCGTTCTGATGAAAACTCGTCGTCTGCGAAGTGCTAAATTATGTAGTTCCTCGAGATCAAATCGGATTTTTATTTCGCTGGTGTTGTTCAAGTTATAATAAATCTATCATTTTTACAACTCTATTGGGTGTTTAACGTTCGTTAAGTAACTAAATTCTGATTAATTAGAGATCTAGCTACTCCTTTAAAAATCTTGTTTCTAGGGAATTTTCTCGTTAATTGTCGAGCAGTGTTATCTTAATGATGCGACTTTACATTTTATTAAGTACACTTTCAATTTCGTTAAGTACATGTACTTACTAAGTTTTTGAAAATTTAAGCCTACTGGTATCAGGGCGACAGCCATATTCTTATCCATTCGCTAGGGAAATAGTGTACGGTCTTTGCTAATGAATTTTAACTACATGAAACAGTGTCAGACTAAACGAGTTGTGAACGCGATATACGCAAAACATGAATGATAAATATGTTACAATACTTGTAACATATTAAAATGTTTTCGCGCCCTCTTTCGTGTCAACCCTGGTATCCCATAATCCTTTGTGTAACGCTGTTCCTATCATAAAAAACATCGTAAAATTTCGAAAATAAACATGACTTTGAAATACATGTATATATTTGATGATCAAGGAATGTTCGCGCTTGTTCGATTGTTATGTAACAATTACTTTTGACATTATTAGATGTTTGCTTTTGTCCATAAATAAGTATTGATAAAGGATCAGTCTTGATGGAACGTTGTTACTGAGTGGACTTGACCCAGGACCAAATTAATCGGGGACCGTCTTGGCGGAAACAGTAAAATAAATGTCAATAACTTGATACTATTTGATCGGAAATCCTTGCGGATGGACACACACGCCTTTGTAACATAATTCGCGCCAAAGTTGTGTGTAATGGTAATGGAATGACAACTATTACTGATCGATCATCTATATAGCATACATTTAAATAAGTCTTGCGAAAACACAAAAAAAGTGTTACAGTTCCTTTCTGACTGGCCCTCCTTTTTTTCTACATCGCGCATTTCAGACATGCTGGCACAGTGTTACAAAGAGTCCAAAGAAACTATCTTCCCTAGCCAAGGGATAACAAGCGGTTCGTTCACGTAAACCCTTGGCTGGCGGAGATACCAAAGAAAAATCCCGTCAATGTAAATGTATTGTCCATCTTGAATCTGACTACATCTTACCTTGGTTTCAAATTATCAATTTATGTGGATTAAAAAAATCAGTTAAAATCAGTTTAATTAATAAAACCTTTTCTCAAATATATTATTTATTTCGATGGATCTATCATTTTAAGGATCTTCTAAAGAACAAAACCTACGAAAATTGATGCAACATACTACAGTATCTAAAGGACCAACCACAGGTGCTTGAGGACAGGACCCCCCCCCCCCCCCCACCCGATTTAAACTCGCGGGGTAGTTGACCTGCATATCTTTTTGTATGTAGGTTGGGGGTGTTTTCCCATAATCCGATTATTCCCGTTCATTTTCAGATATTTTGGAAGGGACATGTAGTGTACATGATTTAAAACGAATTTCTTATCAAAAGGAGAATCAACTGCCCCGGGGATCAAAATCGGTAGGGGGGGGGGGGGTCCTTTCCTCAAGCACCTGTGGGACCGACAGAATTACTTGGAACGTGTTTTTACTCTCTTTTATGTCAAACATTTCTCCACAAAACAATCATTTGTTTTGTTTTAAAACCCAAAGCTGACTTCGTATATGTATAATGGGCGCGGAGGACGACATTACAACATCCTGTAATCAGTATAAACATGCAAGATCTTATAGTGCTTCGTTGGATTTTTTTTTATCTACAATTAGTGCCTCGGTCTTGTCTTCAGAATTTTCACAAACGACTTCTGCAAAATAGAGCCTTGCGTTTGGAATAGAATTATTTTATAGAATTTTTTTAAAGACTTCATTTGGGGACCATGGAGTAAGATAATCAATAAAAACCAATAATATAATAATTAGGCTTTCCACAGTCAGGAATTACATCTCCAGCATCGTTCGCTAACTTAGTAGAGTAAAAAAAAAAATCCGATCAATTACATATTAAGCCTTGGTCCCAATAAAACCTAGAGAGACGGTATAGAATTCTGTGGCAGACTCTACTAACTTAAGTGCTGCAAAGCTTATAAGAACCCTACATTTGTGTTCTTAACCAGGTTTTATAGAATAAGTTCTGTATACAAATTGAATTTCTTAGGCATCCATAATCCACGCATTCCTACAGGATATTTTTGTAAGGCGTACTGAAAGCGTTAAGTGATACGCGTTGGGAGGAAAAAATGGAACTTTTTCCTGGGTATAAATGGCTTCATTGTAGCTTTTAGCGTCAAGTCTTATTATATATCGAGATAAAGGAATTGGATAAAATTGAAGAAGAATTGGAAATGTTGACTTTTGATGTATAGACATTATCATATGAAGCTTTGCCATTGCACAATTCTTGTTAAGTAAAGTTTTTTTATTCAGGGAATGTTAAGTTAAAAAAATATTTCATTGGAGAAAAATGGAGGTTATTTTTTTCACACAAAGATGATGATTGCAAATTCATCCTTCGGAGACATCAGATTCATGATAGATAATCATAAGATAGCAAATTAGCTAACATCATTCTAAAATGTCTATCTTAAAGGTCATTGAAGCAACACCAGCACTACAGTATTATAACAAACACAAGAAATTGTGAAATACAACACACACATATATAAGAATTTTACAGCCTAAATATAGGAAATGCAGTAATCCTTTTATGTAGATTGTGCTTGTGACATTCTGACATTATTGTTCCACGATAATTGAAAAAAGAAATTGATTCAAATTAAGGAAGAAAAGTACGGCATGTTAAATTTTCATGAAACGAAGGAAAGACCGAGACCAAAAAACAAAACAGACCTCGATCTATGTTTGGATAGGAAAATAAGTTTACAATAGTGTCTATAAGCATGTTGAAATATTTATTTAGTAAATCTGAGTTGTTCATTATTATGCGATTTTTAAGAGCGATAAAAACAAAGGGGGGATCATTACACGATGTGAGGAAGTGTATAGCCTTCAAATCGCACTTAGTCTTCGTGTCTTTACGGCTGGTCATAAGAATGATACTTTTTTTTTAATGCTAAGCTTAAGTTTTGCAAAGATCTGCCATCTTGTTTATTACCGACGAGTCAATTACAAGACAGGAAAGGAATTTTCTAAACTTTTGATTCTGCATTCACGAACGTCTTTTTAAGATTTGAGCATCGTACTAAGAAAAAATACCATGAGAGACCAAAGTATTTATTATTCAAATAGATAATCTTTAATTCGCCATACAACTAGCAAAAAATGTGGAGCCATATTATGTATGTTTATTTCCAGTCTTTTAATCAACGGCCGGAAATGACTTGTAATCGTGCTTCGAAAAATCGACAGAACATTCCCTCTTCGCTACGAGGAAGCCGTTAATAAATGCCATCAGAAAAAAAACAACTTTCCAACGTCTGGAACATTGGACATACAGTATACAACATCGGGTAAAAAATTCAACTCTCTGCGGGACCATTGTTATACATCGAGCACTTACCCCAAAATTTTCCGAACTAAAGTCGATAAAGCGCTGATGTGTAGCCCCCGTGCGGTGGAGGTGGTCAATGACGTAGTTATAGTTGTCAATGTTGGAAATAGCTTCATCTAATGTTGTCATTACGAACGTAGCGTGATGTTCTAAGGCCTCATTTTCTCTCATGTCGTCTTCCGTTTCAAGCTTACTGAAGTTTGCAAATATGTACTTAAGGTTGGCGTTGGTTTTGAAGAGTCTGTCAAATAAAAAAAGGGGGAAAAATGTAATTTTCATTATATTGACGAGGTTCTATTTTGGCATCATTTTGATTTAAATAAATGCTTTAAAATAAAACTAAGAGTCCGATAGCTCTAACCTTAGATGCTGCGAACGAATGCAAGCTTTTATTTCATTGTGGCAATTTTGCCCCAAAGATCTATAACCGTTAACGATAAAAATCGAGGAGTTTTGTATCGGCAAATTTGATTAAGAGACGTAACTAAGTACCTTAAATAACAAATTGTCTTGTAATAAAAATCTTTTTTGCAACAGAGTCAGTATATTGCGACTGTTACCAAGTAATGTTGTCTTTAAATGTCTGTGTATTCAGTTAATGATACAACAAATTAGCTAGTCAATATTGTGTACATTTACAAAGTCTGCTGAGTCGGAGTGATATTCCACAATCCTCTGTAAATGGCAAATTTAAAACATAATTCACAATAAAAATAATCAATAGGCATAGAGCAATATCTGTTTACACTAGCAAACACCTATGTTTGGACAAGTCCCTTAAATAAACATACTCACTTTGTTTAAATGCACATTATGGATCATAGCCTTTGGGAATATAACAATATAAACTGAAGTATAAAATTTGCCTCAGTAAGTCCGTAAAATGTCTTGAATTATTTTTTGGTTATAATATTGATTCTAAAAGGACTAGAGGGAAAATTTAACCTTGTCAAACGCCAACATCAGATTGAATAATCAATTTATCGATATCATTTTATAAAAAGTTCTCATAAACAGCATTATAGTTTATCATTATGTTGTGATTCGTCATATGACGAGCTTGACCTATAAGTACTGAGTAAATAAGGTCAAATGACAAATACTGTAGATTCCTTATTTTACGCGAGTACTTAATTCCGCGATTGAACGGTTTTGCATCAAATCGCGAAAACCGAATTTTTATTATAGTTTCATTTAGTTTACACCTGTTCGAAAAATAAAAGCGAGATTTTAAAATTCGCGAGATGTGCATCTCGCGATTTTACGTGGATTAAAATTCCTCGCGTTTAATTAGGACTACAGTACTTTTTGGCAACTGTTTTACTATTTTTGTTTCATTATATACGTTAGACAATGCTGATTAACAAAAACTGTGGAGGCAATGTTAAAATTCCACCGATTACTTTTAGTTCTTTAAATGTTCGTCATTTCAAAATTATAAATATTTATCCATAATTGATTTCCGTATGAAGGAGCTATAACTTATGCAATTTGTTAGACGTACAACCATAACCTCCATAATTTGATACATTATAAATAAACTAAACAAGATATATGATATATGTTGCTCTTTGCCACCAGCGTGACTTTAATTGTTACATAACATTGTAACACATTAACTAATATTATATAACATAATGTTACGTAATATTTCCGTAAAGTCACAATTATGAATTTGATATTAATATGCCATAATAATAACACTCGAATTTGGAGACAATGTTTAAAATTGCATCGATTACTTTTAGTTCTTTATGAGGGTTGGATGGTCGTGGCCATTTTTAGACTTCATAAATCTCCTTAAGAAAAAGAGCTCTGTATAAAGACATAGGAAAACATTCAAACTTCAAAGTTAAAATTTATGAATGTTTTCTTTTTTAAATAATTGTTAATAGCTTAACAAATCATTTTTAAAAATTTAAGGTAGATCTGATGGTTAATTTTTGTTGACCACCCCGCCTCCTTAAATGCTTGTCATTTCAAAATTTTAAATATACATGTAAAACGATTTTTTAGATAATGTTCTGTATAAAATGCTGTGAAACAATATAATTATTTGGGAATAAAACAATATCTACTAAAAAAAAGAAAGGGGAATCCTGTAGCGTTAACAAGATTAACTATTGATGTAACTATGTGTATGGAATGAGATTAGCCTATCAAGAGATGACATAGATGAACACTACATAGTTGCTTATACAGCACACAGTTTTATATCTTTTTCTTCCAGTGGCCCAAACTTTGATGCATAATAATCTTACCAGTCATTACAATTCTCAAAATACCAATGAGTGATAGTTTGCAATGTTTTTATTAAATACATATTGTTGTTTTGTTTGTTTGTTTTTTTTTTTAGTTAAATGCCATTTACTTAAGAGTTGTATATTGTACTTGTCACAACACATCACAAGTTCTTTATTGTTTGCGTGTAATATTCTGTTGTGACTTTGACTACGACATTATGTTTTTTTAATCTCTTATGCTTTGTTCTACTCAATAAATGACCAGTATCATTTTTTGAAGGAGTTGAGTTTAATCTTTCTTCTTAATCATAAGAATTCAGGCAGTCTGGCATAAATCATTTTAACACTTAATATAAGTCGGTGAAAATTGAACTCTATCTCTTTGTTTGGGGGTATAATAATTATAATAAACACGTCCAAGGTCCATTATCTTCCTTAATATGGTTATCAGGAATGAAATAATGTCAAAGTACTGAAATCAACTAATTCTGGTCCTGTTAACTCCCTGGGATAAATTAACAAGAACAGATTGCGTATCTTTGCACAACTTTGAAACGATTTGCCACCATATTCGTATGATTGCCAAGCTAAGTGCTTTGAAACCCGGAAAATGAGCGGTGGTTCAATTTAAAGAAATCCCATAGAGCTGGATAGAAACGGTCGAATACCGAGGAAACCTACAGGTGCATTGTATAGTTCTAGCTTACTCAGCGGTATGCACAATATCATGAAGTAAATAATGCTTCCGATTGTTTGTAAATAATTTACGTCAAAGCTTCAAAGAACTGTAAATTGTATTACTGTAACAATTATCATTTTCACTACATTTTTTACTAGTTGATTCCATATTACAATGTACATGTATTTGAATAGCTCATAATGAATACACGTTATTCATTAGAATGTACTGTTGTGCAATTTTCGTGTAGAATGCATTAAACTGCCACCCTACAGAGCATCTACATGTAGATCTCTGTCAACTTGTAAATATATTAAAGACATCGGAATATAATTGTAGTGTATTGAATATATTTTGATTTTGTCGAAATAGTGCCTGAAATATTGAATAAAACACAATATTAAATCTACACGATTGTTTATCTGAAATTTCGCAAATGCATTCTTTATAGATAGGTTATTTGGTAGGTAGCGCGTATGCGGTAGCAGCAGACATGGATTGTGGGTGGTTGAGTTAATTAAGTCGTAAGATGAACCAAAGATTGAAACGTCTTTTATGGGTCTGATGATCATATGCTCGCAATGGACTTGACCCTTTGGAGAGTTCTCCAGCGTGTGCAGCGATGTACTGATTCTAATGATGAATTTTTTCAACTCCAAGAAATCCCTATAGGTTCTTCAGTTCGAATAAACTTGTCTTATTCAAATACGAGAGCGATCCAATAGTATCAATTCCGCGAGTTATTCATTCCTATGCACCATTCATCTCCCAAAGCATATCACATTCGACGTTTTTCATTCAATTGGTTACATGACACTCACAACACAAACTTTCCCATTCTAAATAATTAAGAGAACCGTGTTTTTGAATAATCAAGAAGAGGTGTAGAATTGGTTCATTTTTAAGTTAAACCGACCAAAGAAGGAACGTTACTGTAACAATTATGAAGAGCAGTTTTCATTCAGATGCCCTGATATTTATAATTTCTTGGTTCACGATTTTATTAAGTTTTGTATACGATCGATGGGCATGACTAAATTAATGCGCCGTTATTCAAAATATTGTTGATTTTTATTAATTTGAATCAATAATGAAACACATTGACTATGGCCATTTAGCTATCCAAGTCTTTTCTCCTTTTTTTCAACAAATATCACATAGCGTAAAGATTTTCATTTCATCTCATGGAAATCGACAGTTGTAAAATCAACAATGACTGTTCAACCACGTTTTGATTTGTTTTCAAATACTTGGATATTATAAAAACTACGTCCTTTGAGATTTTCTTAATTACGTAACTATAACAAGGCTTCTATACAGAGTTTTAGACGTTTTTTCGATTATCATGGTTCTAATGTTCTCGTGTTTCACACGGCCATATTCATCATATTTTAAATTTATTTCAAATCAAACCAGTATATGTTTAGACGTATGCAAGACATCATAATTGGTGTCTAGACCATATATGATACCCTTCGTCCATCTCCTAATTTAGTCGCTTAGGAATAGAACATATGTTTCGTTCCTTCTTCTTCAAAGGCCTGTTCTTTTGTCTGGAGACCACCCATTTATGGCGGTTCTTTTACATATGACTAACATCTTGTAGCACTTAAAGAGATTCGAATTCACTTACAATTCCCTTGACAATATCATTTCTTGGATTAGCATTCCTTTGTTTAGACAATGATCCCATTTGCGTCAAGATAACCCATTCATTAGTAGTTTATATCTTTTTTGGGAGGTTAACTTTGGCCAAACAAAGCTCAATTTCAGATGATCGTAGTCCTATAATAGATAGCGAGACGTTGTAAATTTTGTTACTCCGTTGTGTTATTTTCCAATGCATACACTTAAATTAAATAGCTGACGTCAAAGGAGAAGTTTTCTGTAAAAGGTTATTGCTTGCCTATGTCTTGTGTTAGATGCTTAAGCGTTAAATTTCAGCCAGAAGTAGCGCGATTTTGCAACTTCCGGAACTGTTATGATAACTGCGTCAGAACAGCTGACTTCAGTTTTTTGGTTTCAGACCATATTTTTCATTTGAAATATCCATAATTTGTACTCGTATTTGAGTATTTGAGGAAACATTACTCCTTGATTTTTTTTTCAAAGGAGGTCTCTCACACATAAGATGCTCAGTAGATAACTTGATGCGCAAATCAGAAGGTTTCAATCAAATACATGTACTGTCATTACCATATTGCAAAATCAATTAAGCTTGTTGGGGTATTGAAAAGTTAAAAATAATACCGATGGTTTATTTTTAACATAACTAAGAACAACACTATCGATTAAAAGTTTAGTAGAACATAAAAGGCCATGCCTGAAGTTTATTATCAAATCTTATTGGATAAAATGAAGTTTATGAATAAAACAAAACCTGAAATGATTTCATGCATGTTAGATAGATATCAAAATACACACATCTTAGTTTAGAGCCGTTTTAACAAAAGCTTTGACTTTTCACACGTTTGAAAAAAAAAACTTTCCGATTATGACAGTCTATGAATATTGATGAGTTTTTCTTAGATGAATGAATGAATGAACTTCAGAACGAAGGTACATGTACACTCACTTTGGCATCGTTTTGTTTTGATGAGCAAACTAGTAATTACATCCCACCGAAAGTCCAAGCTCTTGTTAAAACGGCTCTTATTGATAAATAAAAGGCTTTCTTTGGTGGTTAATGAGGGTATGAAGACATCCAGCATTGCAGACAAAATATGTTAGTGGGTTATGCCTATTTTTTTGGCAATGATCGATAGTTTGTATATAGTTAAACGGTTTCTAATCTTAAATACATTTGAAGCTTGCTATAAATGTATTATTTCATGATCGATCGATACTTTGGCTATACCGAGATCACGAACTTTATGGGTCCCGTGGACTGAATTCAGAAAATTCAAAATTATAGTAAGCCGCCTATCATTCGGAAAACTCGACTGATTTCGTCGCATACATCAATCGGTCGAGGCGTACCGTCATACCTTTCGTATATGGAAAAATAGGCTGTTTCTTCTTTGCAACGTACAGATCGACAATTACGATGATAATAATAATAATACGATTTGCTTACTTTTTACTGATAAATTGTAGACAGTAAAACGCATTCTTTGATGTTTCACACGGGCTATAAAGGTACATGTAGCAATTATAGGTATTTGAATATTAGACGTTTTCACGTTATAAACTATATATTGAAAGCATTTTTGAAAATATCAAATATTGAAGGCATTTTTGCAAATATCAAGGGATGTGTATTTTCATAAGCTGGCAAACTGATTCAGACTGGTTAGATCGTCATTCGGCTTTGTAAGTGGCTATATAAACACAAGCTTTTTTTAATATAAAAGACATACAAAAGAAAATAAGCATACCTAACAGCTGTAAAGGTAACACCGTAAACGGTTGCTCAGACCTTTTCAGTGCTTTTCATTATAAACTTGAAAATTATTCATAGCTTGTATTGTCATGAACTATAATTATTTTAACAGCTGTCGATATCTCCCATCTAAGCTATAATTTAATCGGATTTTCTGTTTTCCCATCAAATTTTATGATCTTTGCTGTTGATTATTGTGGACCAATTAATGTATCGACGAAATCAGATTCATAAGGGGAGCGCTCCATAAAATAATCCTCCGGATTCAATACTAATTTACGACGAAAACCAGGCATTCTTCGCAGTATCTGGAAATTAGCCCTAACTTGGTCAGGTTTTCAGCATATTGACGTTCGGAGATGAGTCCGGTTATAAAATAAGAAATTGGATAGATTTATTCACTGGGGAACTCTGCCCGTGACAAGAGTATAATGATATGTCTACTCGACAGAATTCGGTGAATATTCTGTCCCTCTTTGTTTTTGTCAACAATCCGAGCCCTTGAGCAAAAAAAAAAAAAATCATTTTTTTTCGGCGCATGTTGGACCAAATTTATAGATGCATCAGAAGATAGCAATGAAAAAGCAGCGCCTTGCAAATGACTTCCATGAATGAAGCTTTTGTATTCAAGTCAGATTGCTCTATCTTCAGTGACAATATGTTGTTGCATGCGCATGCCGTGTGTATAAAGCAAACATTGAATGATGTTGATGTATGAATTGCTTATTTATGGTCCAGCTGTTCCTCCTGACATGGTTCATTTTTTCACCAGATTGATGATTTCAAGTAGCAAAGCAAATTCATGACAAAACAGTTTGAGAGATTTTAAGAAAATATATATACACGTAGAAACAACTTTAGTTGAAATTTTCACAACTCAGTCGATGTTAATGAAAACTAAAACCATCAAAAACATTCTTAGTTGCGCAATTTGGATGTGTGGTTTACAAAACACGACCACAACAACTGAAAATAAAATATATTTTATAAAAAGTCGAACAAGCTCTGAAGGTATAGAAATAACATATTTTTGATCATGATACATGAAGCTATAAGAATTAATGTCTCTCTCTTTCTTTTCTTTTTTCTTTTTTTTTTTTTTTTTTTAAAATTTTTTTTTTTTTTTAAATTTAAAAAAAAAAGGTTAATACGACTTGCGTAATCTGTCTTTTGATTTTTATCATCAGTAATGCTATTAAATTATGTAATAAGCCGTAATAGGGTCTGGCAACAGGTTGCGTCATTTACGATGCAGTTTGGCTTAGTTTTGTTTCCCTTTTAAACTAGATTGCGGATCCTAAATGATTTTTTTTCTTATGTGCTTTAATCTTAACCCTCGAATTTAATGAAATATTTTCTGAAAAAAAAAATCATATCTACATTAAAATGTGAATTGATTGTGTAAGATTCTACATGTATCAACCATCTTAAAATCTCCAGTCATAAAAGTTAGTACTTTATACTCTGTGACATAGCGGTCAATAGTTCAAGGTCATTTACCAAAGTCAGATTGATGCTGGTTACGATTCAATTACATCCCAATCTGGGTCAACATGTTGAACAATTTGTTTTTTACCTTCATTCAATATAAATAGCGAACAATCTAGTAATAGTCATTTTCCAGAAACAATGTAAATTTTAACTCTTAAAATTCAAATGTAACAATTTGCTTGCCCATATCCACATCCATATTTGCAACTCGCTATTAAGTTATCATAGATTCAAGAGCAAATAAATATCGGGTATTTCTGAGTAGTTTGAAATCAATGCACGAAAACGATTTTTACTCGACACAGTTTGCCCATATTGAACGCCCTTTCAAGTAATGACAAAGGAACTTTAGTACGCAATTAACCTTAATAGCGATGTGCAAAACCTGGTCAAGTTCTTCAAGAATAGCTGTGAATTTTTATTAGTTTTTCTAATATCCAGTGTTAGTATGTCAATCTAGTAATGTAAAAGCTGAATTGGTGGGCGTAAAATAAAACTTATTATAAATTACGGTATGTATTCTATAGTAAATTCAAAACTCACAATATGGTAGTTAGTAAACACTAGGAAGGATGTCAATAGAGATAATCTCGTAGCTATAATTCGTATTTATCTTATGCGCACGTGCCACTGGCTCGGTTTAACAGCATTTGTATTTTATACAAAAAACCCCCAGTTCATCGTCTTTCAAATACATGCATACTGTACTAGCACTGCCTGATTATCTCAAAAATGCCTCATGTAATAGGAATAGGAATCAACGAATTCCCATTAGCGATTCTGCAGTTCGATTTTTGACGATAGCGAATTTGACACGTTTTGTGTATAGTACTTCCTTTAATTACCGAGGAGGCAGACTTCCAGCCAGGTTTTGATACAATCATGTAGGTTTCGTGCACGCGAACATCCAGTTTATTTCAGTTTCCGTTCTACAGTGAACATATGTTTCTAATTACAATCAATTTCAAAAAGTTGTCAGTTTTGCCATTATATCAAGGAGTTACAAATCACATTAAAATCCTTTACACAAGAGCTCCGAACTCAGTTTTTGTCTATCAGTAAGGGTGTTTTTTGAAAGAAACAATTCTTTATATAAAGCTCTCGCATGTTAATGCATTTCTTAACTTTCTGGAAAGATAAGTCTATTTTACAGATGAGTTTATTCCGTACCTTATAAACATTTCCACACCTGTCTCTTCTATTTTCCGTTTAATGCCTTTCCATGATTGCTTCAACTTGAACGCCTCCCTTGCATCAATCGGTAGTCTTGCATCAACTTGAGGCACAGAAGTTTTTTCCTCCAATTTGTCAAAATCCTTCGTTTCCTCTTCTTTTTCAGTTTTTGTTAGTCGGCACCCCATTTTAACGATCAGTTATAAATCCATTAAAAATGTATGTTAAAATATATCTTTTGAGATTTTGAGAAACTACCGTCCAAGAAACATTTCTTTTTTCTTTTTTTTTTACCACAACACGGACAAATTAAACAGATGAGCAATTCCCGCTGGTCTGAGTATCAACCCCGGTAGGTAGTAATCAGAAAACATCTAAACTCCCTCATTGATATCACATCTAGATCACAAAACTTCCAAACTTCAACCAGATGATTATCGGTTCTCCGATGGTTCTATTTCTCTTGTGATAAGTTCCGCCGAATTTCGCATCAAAAAGCCCCCCTTTTTGATGGTCTAGAACTTTATATATACAACTTGCCGACGGTAGCAATGTCCAATTTCACTACATACACCGGTTTTAACGAAGAAGAATACGCGGGAAATTGGGAAACGCTCCAACTATAGTATGCAGGTTCCAGGTTGGAGCTTGTGAAATCGATCTATCGATTGCATCTTCCCGACCTAAGCAGGCAGTAGTGTTTGTTTTCTGTGGGCCTCTCTTCTTCTTTCTCTCTCTCGTTCTCTCTTTCTCCCTTCGCCAATTACACTTAAAAAGTCGCGGAATTGATTGGAGATTGTGCCCCTCTTTCAGTAAAACACACACATTCTTTAACAAGAAACTCAATTAGATATTACATGAACGAGGAGGCAAAATAAGTATTGCCACAACGAATCAATGTACACAATTATTACATTAAGTTAAGACGATTGGGTCAGATTGTTTCGCTTCGCCGATGGTTATCATGCCGCCTCTTGTTCTGCTTGTTGTATAGAACTGGAAACAAAAGAGTACGTCAGATGAAGTTGACAGAGTGTAACAATGTGTCAGTTCCATTTCTACGTGAAATATGGATCGTTTTTGATAATATTAAAGCACTCTGACCAAGTCCCGGAAGCTATTTCACGTCTCCCGGCGATTGACGATACAAGTGATTCTATTTTAGATTCTGCCTGGTTTTTTTTTTATATCAGTGTAAACGTTTCTTGATTAGCGTTCATTTTTTTGGAGAAAACGATTATTTTTTCTTAAAGGAAAACTGCTCCTCGAATAAAATGTTTCCATCGTTTTACACATTTAACCAATCAACCCAAGAGAAGAAAAACGAAACAATTTTATTGTGAGTTTATTTGTGCCATTTAAAAATGAATTATAAGACTTTTTTTTAAAAAGTGCTGACAATCGAAATAGAAATTGTTCATCGACGGCAATTATGTGAGGAAAAGAGAGCAATTTATAATTTTGCTAATGATAATTTTTTTCAATCACTAATAATAAAAACAATCTTTTATCACATATTGGACCTACAAAATTGTTTAAAAAAGATCGACTATTTCTTGTCTGGAAAAATAATTATTTTCTGGTACCGGAAATGGTCGAGACAAGCATTCAAGGATGCTAATCTGCGTCTTTTTAATGGTCATATTGTATAGGTGTAAGGAATCGAAACAATCAGATGTCTGAATGTACGCGCCTTTTGCAGAGCATTCACATACGTAGAGACTTAGTTACTAAAACAAACTTATCTAGTCTGCGACAGAATTATATCATATTTCACGATTCACCAAAGTTACAAAACAATGAAACAAGTAAAACAAGACTAGTGTCTATAGTAGTTTCGCCACTGAGTGTCGATTTGAATCAAGGGGACATGAGAACGCTTTTAGCAATGTTTTTCAGATGTGCATCGTTCGTGAAAGGAAAATTATTAATAAGTAGAGAATTTCTGAGCCCTGATCATTTTAAAATTTTATTGTGGTTTCAAATGACATGCACTCTTTATGACATTTTTATTGGTGATGGTAATATTACGTTCCCCCATCTGCTGCTATCTGCAATATACATTTAAATTAGGGCCTAATGTAGAAACATGATCTGCAAGTAATGTATAGTATCAACTATTTTGTTGCGTTTGGTCTTTAAGTATTATGAGAAATAAATCATTTTTTTTTTATGATTTCATGTTCTCATTCAATAATGTTAAAATGTCATAAATATTATGTTTCTAAAACATGACAAAGGCTTGATTTGATTATGCAGTATAGAAATATTCATTGATTCATATTGCCAATGAACATATTAGAAGAAATTTAATACATAATTATTATATTTTGACAGTTCAAAAACGAGAGATGTAATACTTGGAATAAACTTAGTTTATTTTATTCAAAGAATGATAACTCTATCTAGATTGCATATCAAGCGAAGGGCTTCAAAAAGTGCAGCGTCCTTATATAACTTCTGAAAAGCAAAGTAGAACAAATTTTAGATAATGTGTGGCTTGTTTTGTAAAATTTTACTAGATTTAACACCTTTTCCCTCTTAACCATACTTTCCCTACATGTAAGTTCAGGAAGCAGGGATTAATTTTTTTGGTTTGAAATTATACATTTATTGCATAATGATGAGGGGGATTTGAAAATTTATTTCCCCAAGAACAGTCATATTTCCCGAGGGCATCGCCCGAGGGAAATTTGATTTTTATGGGGACTGGGGGAATAAATCTTCATATTTCCCGAACATTCATGCAATAAATTTTTACTTTGTCATTTATTAGCCTAATAAATGACCATTCCAATTCCTCAAACAATGTGTTGTGTTGTATTGTGTCAAACGGAGCATTACCCGATTGGTCACCCATAAATGCTTTTTTTCCATGTTTCATGCAGGTATGATGTAGCTTGCATTGAAGAAAAGATACATAATCCGCGGGATTTCTGAAATGTTTGCTACACATGCGTGTACCTTCAAAACCAGTATGAAACTCCAAAGAAAGTATTTTACTGTTTATATTTAGATCTATCTCTAAATAATTTCATCAATCATTAAATGTAATATGAATTGAGTAAAAGTATGTTAATTATTATTATTGTCGATCAGAACGTTACAAAGAACGAAAAACCTTTTTCGACAGACGTAAACGACTTGAAAGTGTGAGGTCAGCTCTTGCAAGTCCGTGGAGTTCGTACTCGATGTAGCTTTCGTTTCGATCGATCAAAAAATAATCAACGCAAAGTCAACACCATAAGTGCAAAAAGACGTCATGACATCAATGAACGATGTAAAAATTATTTATCATTGAAATAAGAACGTCACAGATATCCGATACTGATGCAAATATAAGCCTAGGGACACTGCATTATTCAATTGACTTAATCGTTACGTTTTAGATTAATTTTAGTTTAGTCTATGGATCCTTCACAGGGCTTAATTAATTACTTAGGTGATCGTTGAGGTCTACGAGCTTCTTGCTTTTGATTATACGAAACTTTTATTTTTTGAATCAGAGAGATGGTTTTAAAACCAAATATAATTATAATCATGTCATTGCCGTCTACCCATTATGTCATCGTTCGTTCAAATAACTTCCCATAAGGCGAGATCGAATGCTTGTTCTGAACAAGTAACCGTTGAGATCTTAAACAGGTGAATATATGTAATTATATATATCGCGAAATAAAAAAATTAAAAATAAAATTTATCTTAGTATATTAAAAAGATTATTGATAACAGAATATGAAATATGCATATGAGGGCCATTCTTCAATCTTGAAAGGAATATCTGATTCAGTTAAACAAGTATATTGGTCAAATGAACTTTGTCGACAGAAAGACGGAAGGGTAGAAGGGCAAGCAGACGGTTGACCGCGACAAAAGCATTGTTACGATGGATTGCTTGTCTCAAATCGACTTGTGTACATTAACAATTTGTTCTCCAACTATTTATTTGCATATTTAGCATACATGTAATTAATTTTTTTTCCATGTATTTCGTCACGTGAGAGTCGAAAGATATTATATAAAACATAATCTCATATTGAAACTGTTTCATGAAGTAAGGAACAACATGTACAATATGGAGGTAAAACATGATGCCGTGACTTACAAAAATGGTCATACATGTAGTTATGTGAAAACCCGTGTTGGAACGACATACCCGAGTTATCTTTAGGACTGATTATTCACTACAAAATATTTTTTTACACGTTTTTAAAAAAATAAAAATATTACATATTTCATCATTGTGCTTTAACTAGGTTTTCACTAAATAATTTTTAAAAAAAAGTAAATCGATATTCTGCTGATTTCCTGCGTACCGGTAATTTCGTAAAATAAATGAAAAAAGTACTAAAAAACAGATTTCAAATTATTTGGGTCATCAAGTAATCTGTTTTTCTTGTACAAAAATGTTCCAATGGGAATCATGAATATTCATTATGTAAAGTGGAATTGCATCCCAAGTTATCTATCACTGATATTAAAAAGCGCCTTCGAGCGCTGGTTTCTTCGTTAACGCAAGTTGTATTGCTGAAAATAACATTGTTCAAAATTTTGGAGAGGAATCTTCAAATAGTGTACTGAGTTCAGGTACCTGATCCATTTGTGTATTATAGTATGAATATTTTTATTTATTCGTGTAGTTATGCTTCATGGCTTTAAGTATATGTATTTACATTCACTCTGAATTTTCTCCTATATTTCTTATGTAAACCATAGTAATTCACAGCGCTATAGAAACCAACAAGACTGAAAACTACACGATCGAGTTCTAACCAGTTTATCGGTTGGTCCAAACCTTCGGTAACTTAAGAAAAATCACGTACTGGAAATACTCATGACTCAAACTCCCATATATGAAGACTTGGCTATTTATTTTATCTAACGTACCGACGTACATTAACAATAATTAAATTATTTTTACATACTATGATTAATTCAATAATTTATTACACATTATTAGAGCAATACCGACGACTATCTATGGCCTACATTAGTGTCGTCGATTGTTTTTTTTTATAGCTACGTGATCTATATGTGTCATGGGGATATATATCCTTTATGGCTCATAATTTTTATCTCGGGGACTAGTCTCAGATACGGATTTTGTTTTGAAATACAAGGTGCTAAGCACGTAAAATGGCAATATACGTACGTGATTGAATTTCTGTTAAAACTAAATCGAGCTCTTGTCTCATAAAAATTCTTTAAGATGGCTTGATGGTCGTGGCCATTTTTAAACTGTATTGATCTCCTTTGCTGTAGAAAAAGAGGTCTATATAAAAATATAGAAAATAATAAAAATGTTAAAGGTATAACACAGATGGATTTTTTTCTTTATTAAATAAAAGTTTATAGCTAAACAAATCATATCTGAAAATTTTAGGTAGATCTGATGGTTAATTTGTTGACTATAGTCTCATTAACAGCCTGTTTATTGACTGTTTAGAGGACAAACTTTATCTCTCGACCAATCACAGCCCTGAATTCATTGACTCCAAATTCCATAAAAAAAAATGGTGACCTATTTAGAATTGCTGTTTGTTCTATAGGATTTGGAGTCAATAATAGGTGCCTGTAATTAAGATAATACAACAGAACAAAAATCATAACAATGATATCATACTAAAAAAGCAAAATTATAATTTATCTAGTATGCTAATTTATTTTTAAAACTAAAATGCAGTTCACAGGAAGCAAATGTTTACAGTGATAATTTAATCCTTTTCCCCCATTTTTCTCAATAACTACTAGTAGTGTTTAAATTTCATTTGGTAGAAAGTGAGCACTTGGTTTGGTCACAAACTGACGAGTCCTTCGGTTTTTCGTTACCTTCATGTTGAACACAATCGCACTTGTCATCCAGATTAATGTTTTCTTTATCAATGTATTCTTTCATCATTGGCACATTCAGTGCATTTAAAACTTTCATTTCGAGCTCCTTCAACGGACGTTAATAAAGTCCTACTGAAGAACTCCGGTGGCCACTTCTAGATCTCACTGTTTGGTCTTCAAATCCTGAATTGAATAATGATGTTCAACATCCTACCTTTCCAGAGTGGTTAGTTATTTTCCTTCCCGTGGTGTCGATTCCAGCATCAAAAAACAGCTTTTTCATCATCACGCCCAGTTTCTCTCCTATCACTTGAGAACTGAATTTTAGAACATTTCCTTCCATAGGTTGTCGGTAGAAAGGCCTGCATTTGGAATAAAACTCAGATATTTTTTGTAGATTTTGACAACACAGTGCTTGTTATCCTGCTGTTCATAGTGTTTGATATTTTTGGTTTTAACCTTTTTTTGTGCTTAAGGCCTCCTTGAACATTTTTGCAAGATCTACCGTGGAATTCCAAGAACGACAATCCGGTCTCGTGATCATGATTAATAAATCCAGGTTTCTTTGTTTATCCTTCGCTCTAAATGCAAACAGTTTGCAGTTGTAAAATAATACACAATCGGAAAGTCCCTGAGCGGTATCCATGTTCAAAACTTCTGATTTCTATAGCTGCTCCTCATCTTGAATAAGGACAGGATCTGTACGGTTAACGTTTGTACCAATTTCCATGTTTGTCAGTTCTCTCATTCTAGAGTCCAAGTTTTTTCTAAATAAATCAAAAGTTGGATCATCTTTCTTCAAGAAGTTGATAGTCGGCCTATTACATTCCTCTCTCAAATAATGCTGTATTCCGGCGGTAATGTCTGCCAGGGTGTTTGGTGTATAGTCTGTCCCATATTTTCTTCTGATTTCATTAATGAATCTTGGCATCCAGAACTGCAAGTTTTCAATACTAACCATCGAAATTTCTACGGGTACTGAAAAAAAATGGATTTTCCGCATATGTTTCCGGGATTGTATTCCGGTGCATACACCAATTTTTTCCACAACTTTACTGCCCATTTGTTATTTTCTCTGGTTTTCTTTGGCACGCATTCCACAAACTTTTTGTGTAAATCTTCTCCAGATACCGGAGCAAGCCGTTCTTCTTTTCTTTGAAAAAACAACTTCAGAGTTGGTATTAAATCAAGATCAAAATCGTCATCAAGAAGGGAAAAATTTGCAAGACCTATCAGATCTGAAGAACTGCTGTTGTCCTGTTCAGACATTCTGAGTAGAATGACATCAAAGCTGCAATTCTGCATAATTCAAAGATGCTGATAAAATGACATTAGTACTCAGTCTGATTAAGTCTGATTTATTGTAAACCGATGTCTGAAAACCCTAACTAACATTCCAACCCTTACTTAGATGCTGATATTTAAGAAATAAACTACGAGTTTTCGTGAGTGTTGCAGAATAACCTCATCGGCTTTTATATTTCAAAACAACATTTCAAGACTGATGAGGTTATTCTGCAACATTCACGATAACAAGAACTATATTTCAGAATCTATTCTACTTACAGCTCAGATTTCACTGATTGATCCTCCTATAGAGAGACGAACTAGGTCATTTAGACTGCTGTTCCGTGTAACCCTAAAGGTTGTGTTAGTATGCATATCGATCTGCAGACGACATAGGCCCTATGATTTTGTTGGATATTAAAATACACTTCTTTTTATTTATTAAATATGTTTGAATCATATTTCTTTAAATTTTAAGGGTAATTAAAATACGATAATTAATACTATTCTTTATTTATTTTATATAAGAACACACAGTGCAAATGTACTGGGGAGGTCTTTGGAACAGCCGCATTGAGCTCTTCGAAATAAACATTTGAGGCAATACACATTGTTTTGACTGGAACTAAGATGTGAAATTTACAGTTTAGAACTTATTACGGTTTGAAGTTATACTTTCATGATCAGTGCGAGCCTAATAAGTATTTCTGATCTGATAAGCTGAAGATGTTCGTGGTATATTGGAGAATAATGGCCGCGGCATCTCTTTGATCTTGGCAATAACTGTAGTAGAATTTTATATATTCTCTATCAATTGTTTATATAATTCATGCTACGTCCAATAACACTAAATAAGTGTAAGTTATTTGTTTATACTAAAATCGGATCAGAATTTAAATTTACACGACGTAAGCCGATGTTGGACTATGTTAACTAAACTGTTGTTAATATGCTAGTCTTTGGAAGTTCGGAAATTTTTATATGACTGTACTCATCTGGTATATTTCATGTTTCAAATACACAAAACCTAGTGCTATTTGTTTGATGGTGAATGTACATGTCAAAAGTTATAAATATGTTAAATTGTTAATGATTTCGTTTATTGCAAAAGAGTGTCTTTAAGGGTTTTGTACTGCTGTCATTTACTAGAGGAAAATTTAGAATAAATGCTAAATTTGGATATACATGTAATGTACGTATAATAAAGAATGCTTAATTACTTTCTCATATTTTCAAAGAGAAAAGTCAATCAGGTTTCATTTCGTCATTAATGAAGATATAACTGCCAAATAAATACGCAAGGGCGAAGCTGAGAAAATTAATAATGAGCACTGTGCCGGATAATTATGCCAGTGCCAAGGTGGCCTTTTTGCACCCGTCTAAGCTGCCTGTATCGAAAAATTCAAATATGCCATATGATAAATAATTGCCAAGAGAGTTTATAACCGCCTTTGATATTACCGTATCTCACCTGTCAGTTGAGATATTTACCTTTAAAAAATAAATTCCTACAGGAAAATATTTTTTCCCATAGGAAAATTTTTTTTCCTATAGAATATTTGGAATTTCCTACCGGAATAAAAAAAACTTCCTATAGGAATTTAAATTCCGATAGGATTTAAACAAAGATTTTAAAATCCGATAGGAGATCTTAATTTCCTATAGGAAAACTACCTAATTGAATCTAATTCTTGCAGGAAATACTTTTTTCTATAGGAAATATAATTCCTACAGGATTTTAGAAAATCCAATAGGATTTTCAATTTTTCCTGTATGAACGTTATTTCTCCTATGGGAATTGTTATTTTTCCTACGAGATATTATTTTTAAAGGTAAATATCTCACCTGACAGGTGAGCCATACTTCAAACAAAAGTGGTTATATACTCTCTAGACAATGGTTTATCTTTTGGTATATATGGATTTTTACGAAACAGCATCTTAAGCGGGTGCAAAAATGCCACCTTGGCACTGGCATAAATATCCGGCACAGTGTTAATGACTGATCACTGAGAAGTTAAGACATAATGATATTCAGATATTTGATCCAGGTGTCTCAAACAATAAATTCTGTAGGTATCATCATGTTTTTTTTAATAAATAAAAAACCATCATTCTTATATCTGTCATACTAGCGGGTATTCATCAAGGAGAGCAAATGTTACAAAGTAATTAGAGACAGATGTGTTGGCTATAAAACATTTTTTTCCTACAAACTTGATCATTTTATATTATTGTACAGTGTAGCAGAATAAAAAAAGCATCACCTCACGATTTTCATACAGTAAGTAACCATTTAAAGAGAAAAATTGATCACGATGAACCGAGGTAGTGAACAATAAGAAAGTAAACAAAATATCATTCCAACAGGTAAATCCTAAGGATATTTTTATTTAAAATTATAGAGTTTTTCACAACATTACAAAAAAATAGATGTGTTCTTTTAAGAAATGGATGTCAACAAAGAAATGATTTTGTGTTATACACCCAAATGCTTTCTATACATGCTTAACTTTTGAAAGCATTTGAGTTATCAGGTTTAAGCGAAGAGTTTTAATTTTTCAAAGGTGCAATCTTAAATTTTGCAGGGATCTGTGTGGTCACACTAAGGCAGACGAGTTTTGATTAGCATAAAAAGAATATTGAAACAAAAATGCCGTCTGACTTTAAGGAGTCTTGATGGTCAACAAATTAACCATAAAATCTACCTTAAATTTTAAGATATGATTTGATTAGCTATAAACTATTAATTAGAAAAGAAAAAAATCCATATATTTTGTTTTTAAAATTTGGGTATTTTCTCATATTTTTATATATTGTATAGAGCTCACCTCTAAAGGAGATCAATACAGTCTAATAATGGCAATGACCATCAAAGCCTCTTAATTCATTTACTGCAAAAAAATAATTTATACCCCATTGAGTCTATGATACGACAACCAAAATAAGCCAATTAGCTAATTTTATTTCTTTGATACGTGTTTTACTTGTAGAAGATATTCCTCTGCAATTTTCAACTTAAATAAAACAAATAACACTAATCTATCTGATATCCCTGTTTTCTAATTTCAGCTTTTGTGCAAATCTTGATCATTGTCTTACAAGAAGCTACTTGGCACTCATCTGCTGTGTTATTTTTTTTTATCGATTTTATAAAACGGCAAAATATTTGGATTTAGGAGATGTTCTTGTATTCGAGTTTTGATTATTGTCTTACAAGAAGCTGCTTGGCACTCATCTGCTGTGTTACTTTTTCATCGATTTTATAAAACGGCAAAATATTTGGATTTAGGAGATGTTCTTGTATTCGAGTTTTTACCATAACATGACTCAAAGGCAACGCCGATGACAATTTCAAAGAGATGAAACTTATAATATTGGGCTTTGAAATTATGATTTGTTGTTTTGTAAATTCATTGTTTTACTTTTACAAAAGCTACATGTATGTAACAGATACAATAACCAAACAGTTACATAAGGAATAAGGAATCAATCTTTAAGTATTATGAGGTGATCAAATACGGTCGGGGGTGATCAAGTCCAATAAGATGATAGATTTGACCCCCCCCCCCCCCGACCGTATTTGATCACCTTATAATATTAATAGAATAATTCCTTATTACTAATATTTATATGATTTTCAGCGATTATACGATCAATTATTAAAATAGTCATTGATGAAATGTACCGGACCATACATTACAAAATCGATTCGTAGTGTTATCATACTAGACAAAGACACTGAAAAATGTTAATATATTTACATCGTCTGCTGTATTTTTCATCGATTTTATAAAACAGCAAATATTTGGATTAAGAAGAAGTCTTGTTTCCGAAGTTTAACTATATATTGACTCAAAGACAACGACCACAATTTTAAAGAGATGAAACGTATGATGAGATTAGAAATTATGATTTGTTGTCTTGTAACAATGCAAATAACATTTAAATTCATCGTTTCATTTTAAATTTACAAAAACTACATGCTTTTATAAAACAGTTACATTTGACCATATCTTTCACATTAACATTTAAAATAAAACATCTCTACAAAACTCAACAGCTAAAAATTTAAACAAAATTAACAAGTCAAATTTCAACTTTATTCATAACAACATAGAGATCTGATATCCGGAGTTAGTTATTATAAGACTTCTGTATGATACATGTATCAAATATTAAAACATCGAAAGACGAAACATTGCCTTGAGTTTCTCTCTCAGAACACTTATATTAGCACAGTAAATGATTGGATTTAGCATAGAGTTTAACAATGCAAGGCACGCAGTTGCAAGAATAATTGAGTGGCTAACACTGTCCACTAAATTAACTACCAACATGGGACCCGTCATACAAATAAGCGCAATAAGAATAATTCCAACAATTTTTGTGGTCTTCCTCATCAATTTTTCCTGGCTTCTAAGGAAAGTTTTGTTTGACTGCGAACTAATAACACTGCTAGGCTCAATGTTCGATGTCGACATTTCCTGGACCGATTGCTCGTTGCCCCTTGGAAATACACCGTTGAATGACCGCCGTATGGCAAACAGGGTTTTGATATAAAATATGACTGTCAGAATTACTATACACATACAGCTGGAACAATAGGTTACTCTAAAATGCTCGAACTGACTTCCATATAAAATGTAAACGTTACAGATCTTTTTGTTCATGCGCATACTTTCACTTTCAAAGAATACAGTGGTAATAAAAATACCGGTGGTCCAGTGTAAAGCATACAGCAAGTACCTACATTTACCTTGAAATAATTTTGAATTCCAGTCTTTTTTGGACATGAGAAGATATCGATTTAAACAAATCATGAACGTTTGGCCAAATGACGTAAACATGCCGACTTCATAAAGAACAACTGTCGTTATACATAGCGGAATATTGGTAGATAATTTGGGAGATAAAAAGCGAACTCCAGTTGAAATGAGACCAAGGGCTCCACACGTGTCTGCAAATGTTAGCCCAAGAACAAGGTTATGGTGAGCGCATTTTTGGAACAACGAGATCTGCAACGCGGCGTACAACACCGTTATATTCATGATTGCGACTACACAGCCGGTAAATATTAAAACTGAACTTAACATGATCGAGACAGAGCCGGATTGCGTTGATAAAGTCAATGTTGTATTGTTCATGATGAAATCTACAATTAAAGAGAAAAGTCATATTACAGTACAACATGAATGATTATCTTATGGCTTAGGATTCACGTAAGATCATGTTTATGGATCGACATCGTAAAAAGCGTCACTGAAAATTCTACATTCGCAATTTGTCAAAGTAGCAAAAAATTCTCAGTTACAGTTCATGTCTGACTTTTTCTACAAATCCCGATCAAAATTGCAAACTCAATGTCACTGACGTTTCATGTATAGCTGCAGGTCTGTAGCTCCCGGTCTGAAAATATTCGGACGGACGACCTGGGAGCTACAGTACCTCCCATAGTAAAAAACTGCAATTTACGGCGCACAAAAAATTGCGCTAGTTTTGGACTGATTATTCTTATTTACACATAAATTCTGTGGGATCCTAAGTACCATTAAATTCTTCAGGCAATTTACTACTGATATAGTCTATTTACATGTCTCAGACTCTCTCCCAAACACGCTAACCGACCTCGAAAAATAAAGTATTTTAGGTTTGCGTCGAGATCGAGAGTCACCATTTTTTACATGTAAACAAATTGCACCACATCACTTTACGGGGCTGATGATGGTGTTTAAAAGAATATCAGAGGCAAGTTGGTTAACAATTTCTGAAGTAATATGTCCGAGGAATTTTTCGGAATCAAATATTTGTACAGAATGTGTTCGGAAATAAGACTAATCAATCAGTCCAATACTAACGCAATTTCTTGTGCGCCGTAAATTGCAGTTTTTTACCATGGGAGGTACTGTAGCTCCCTGGTCATCCATCAAATTTTTTTCAGACCGGGAGCTACAGACATGCAGCTATTTCGTATATAGTCCAATCACAATGAAATTAAACACCTGTTTCTCTCGTTCCGTAAACAAATTACATGTAGATAGCTTTTCTCTGAAACGTTCAAGAAAAACATTATACTCTCATATCTAATTCTGCGCTAGGGTTTCTATTGTAAATTCCACTGTAACTCTGTTTTCAATCGCTTTGTTTTCAAATTTCCAACCGCTCTGTGACTTTAACTGAGGTAGTAATATTCCACCGAGCTTCGTTTTTTTTCTTTGTTTTTAATTGTACGAGTAAATTTTTACTGTTTCACTTTATTATAATAAAAAAGAGTTTTCTTGTCAAAAAAGAGTTATGTTTATTTATTATGTTAATAAAATACTTGCAACATTGTTGAACTCCTTTTTGTTACGTCATGTTAATCTAAACGGCTTTCTAGATCAACACAATAAGAATGGTATGGAGCAGTGTTATTGCCATAATTTGCAACAAATGTTAATATAAGAAATAAGGTATCATTTTTGAATTTATATGGGAATATAAATACCGGTTGGTAAGTGATCAAATTTTGATCTCGTGACCAGCCCCTATTTATACATGTATCCCCATATACATCCAAAATTGATATCTTATTTCTTAATTGTATCTATTTCAATATGATTTGATATCTAATTACACAAAGAATGATTTTGAAAGCAGTTTTACAGAATGTGTATATTCATACGCTGATTGATCTTTTTTAACCGGCTGGAGCTATATCATCTTTATCATGGAAATTTATGAAATCCTGTATGATTTACAATGGATTTCATTAAGAAATAGAAAAATAAGAGAAAATGCTCAGGGGATGTCAGATATCATCTTCTTTAACCTAACCCGATCAATATGAAACACACCAATAAAATATATATTGGAATGAATTTCATCATTTTCCGATGAGCATTAATGCTCGTTGATTTCATAGCGGAGTAGATTAATGATATCAAATTAAACGTTTGACAAATGAATAAAATTGCCTGGTAGAATACTTACCAACAAATTTATTTTCGAAAATGTGAATTTCACAAAATAGAAAAAAACATTGTTGCCAAAAAAAAAATAAATAATAAAAAAGCACATAATTTCATGTAAGTGACCGTTCTATAATAAATCCACAATAGAGACGTTGAAACTTTCATTCAGCTGCATATAAATGTTTTGGTTTTTTTTAGGAAAAAGGTCGCAGTGGAAAACTATATTATAAAAACAGCTTAACAGATCAGTAAATATTTATGAAAATACATGTATATAATAGTCAGGGCAATAAAAAGAAATTTGATTCATGCCGTATGAATCGAAATATTCTTGACATGAGAAAAAAAAACCCCAAATGTGGTTAGAATCTATAATGGCGGGTAAAATTTGAAATAAAACATTAACTGCTAAAAATCTCTAAGACGATTTCTGTACGAACGTTTGTCGTCTTAATTCATTTGCACTAAAGGTACGAGATTTGTAATAAATGAAAAGTGCTCAGTTCAAATTACTAAATATGGGATTTAAAACTTAAAAAAATTATTTATCTATCATATTTTTATTGTTAAAGATTCAGTATATGATAATTGTAAATTTGGTCTTAGAAATATTGTTTATTTCAAATTGAACTGAAAATTGTTTATTTAGTTCTACCTTATGGTGTATTATAAAAAAATCAGCATGTCGCAGTACCTTTACATGAAAGTAAAAAAAAATGAATTCAGTGAGAAAAAAACAACACATTACTTACCTGTTTATCCAGCTATGTAAGCTCCAACGTATGTGATGAGCGTATGTATATGAATTGGCGCCTTTTATTGTGCACATTAGATTTATCGATTTTTTGTTGTTGTTGCAATTTCCAAACGAGATGTCTAGCAAAAGCTTACTACGTGAAGTACATTTGGACAAATTATTTGACGTAACAGTACAGTGTATACCATTTACAGCTGACCCAAATTAAAATTCCTAGGTGTTAAATATAAGACAGTTTAAGAAATTTTTTGAAACTCTTTTCTAACTCCAACTCAATGTATTACAGTTCATTGATAAGGTATTTGGTAATAATGACTCAATTTAAGGTATTTTTTTTAATGAAATTTATTAAATATAATTCTCAAAGCATATATTGCTCTGTTAATTTAAAGTTGATAAAGTTTAATGGTGGATGAAATCTTAAGAATGTCAAATTAAGATAAAAAGTCGACGGATTACAAGATAAACACTATCTGATCTTTTTACAATAGCAATAAGTTGGCGTTTGAATCTGTATTTTGAAATTAAAAAAAAAACACGGAAGTTTACACCTTAAAAGCATTAGGAGTACTTACATATTATATTGTTTGTTCCAGTTTTGCACACATTTGAAAATTAGGTATCGAAAAGAAGTTTGAATACTCACTGTATTTGTATTAATGTAAATGAATAAAAATCATTTGTTTGAAAATTTTGTTTGTTTTAATTTTATCGCCATCCCCCGTAGATTTGGTATTTTGAAGTGACGTTAAAATTAATTTTAGGCAGCCCAAACTGTATGACAATAAATCGGCAATTTTATATGCTTCAAGAACAAATCAATATTAAAAATATTATTTTTGTCGGAATGTTCTGTTCCAGTTTAGCTACTGATTTGAAATACCAGAAAATGACCCACAATATTCTAAAGCGGTGATGTCATAAGAACTACTGTCAAAGTCGCTAATTCAAAGATTGAAATATTTTGTGACAAAGATCCGTTTTCTTACATAAACTCCTTTCTGTTGATACCAAACAACTAATTATAAACATGCGTTTTACATATTTTGCAACATAAAAGGAGATTCGGAGTACCCCAAACGACTGTAGTTTTCCCCTTCATCCTATAATTATTCAGCTTTCAATTGGCTTGGGACCGACAATTTTTTCCTCAATTCATTCAGTTTTATATTTAACGTAAATGGACAAAAATGTTAAAGTTAAATCATCTATTATTATTTTTCTTATCAATGAGCGGAAATTTAAGAATAAAAATAGTATTATTTTTATTTTATCAAATGCAAAAAAATTGCTGATAGTTATTTGTTATTATCCTAAAACACTTCTTACACAATCCTAAAATTCTTCTTGTTTCATCGTTTATGCGCTGATAAAACACAAGTAAAAATCCAGGCAAAATCGGGGATTAAAAGCAGACTATAATTGCTATCACAACACAAATCACATCTATTGTTCTAAACCCCATTATCAAATGTGTGCAAAACGGAAACATACCCTTAAGAGAAAATGCGCCTCCAATTACCAGGAATGAAGCACCGGGACGTCACAATTTTACAAATCAAATGAATGTACAGTCAATCAAGGTAACGAGTACATGTCCGATTGTTTTCAATCAAAAAAGATACAAAGAAAGAGAGAGAGAGAACAAATCGAATAATTAAAGGTATTTAGACTAATTCATCTACTAAAATACACTTGTATGGTGAAGAAACTCATTACAGCAGATTAGACAGCGCATTACACATATTTCATTTTCACAAGAGAACCTATTTTGGTAATTTTTTCTATGTGAATTTTATTAGTTTGAATTTCTCATGAGCCATCCCGTTTGGTAAATCGTATTTATACATTGCATTAATAACTTTGATTCTTCCAAAAAGAGAACTACTGTTTCCTCATGCAACTTGTTGCGGATCAGATAAAGCATTATTATTAATTGTGTGTGAGTTGTGTGTTGTAGTGTGCTTAATTACATTGTAAAATTGTTGATGTATTGCTTGTCGCAAGGGAAAGCTCCGTTTGGCAGAGAACTAATTGAATTACTAATCTTATTTAAGCTATCAAAAAATTATTTGGACATTTATGTTAATTATATACACATTCTAGTTTTTAACTAAATGAATGCAAACATTTGACAAGAAAATAGTTTAGGTCATCTCTAAAATTTTTATTTTTGCGTTGAATTATTGAAAGATATATAAGTCAAGTCCAAAAGTCCTAAATAAAGAGTGCTAAAATGAAGATTCGAGTAAGAAAAGTGAAGTTTCTAAGTTGTTTGTCATCAATTACTTTTACTTATTTTAAAACTAAATTTTTTAATCTTTATATTTAAATTTAATACATCAAATGTTTAATAACACGTTTTCATCAATAAGCTATGAATTTATATTTGATCAGATAACCCTTTTCCCCATGTTGTTTAGCATATCTATTGATTTAGTCAGAATTTTATTTGGCGATGGTAACGCTTAAGGTGGTATGGGACACCTGTCGATATTTATGTGAAAAAAGTACAATGTCATTATAATCAACATACGTTCACCGGTTAGAATTATGAGATTTTACAATATTTGACCATAAATTACGATTTAAAAATTTTGGGAAAAGTAAAAATAATAAAAGCCCCAGAGTTATTCGAACTTATGACTAACAGATTCATAGTTAACGCTCTAACCCATTGCGCCACGCTGTTATGTAACAATTTTGGGAAATTTGGGAAATAGAAAACATTTGTTATATTTTATTGTTTATTTTGATTGGAAGTACGTCACAATATGGAGGTGTCCCATAGCACCTTAAAAGGAGTACAATTTTCAAGGGTGTGTGCATATTTATGCCTTTCTTTCTGAGAACATACTTGAAAATAAATACATATTATCATATTTATCTTGACCACGTTCGAGAGTCGATGATCATATATTCATTTTGACCACGGTACACGGTCAACAGAGCTCTCTCCTACCCGTGGCTTCTTGAACTCACGCCTCATATGTTAGTCACGATTTAACCTGTTTGATTTCTACATCAAGTGTGCTGTCACTGCGTCACGATAAACATGTTTAACGTAAACAGCGAAAAGATTAGCAAGGGCTGCATCACAAGAATAGATTTATGCTTAACTAATCAACGAGCTTTGCTCTTTTCATACAACTAAGACTATACGGCAGAGCATCGGTACAAATTGATCATGGTTTGCGACGAAATTTTTAAAAATAATTATATCAATTTGGAGCATCACTACATCATATCGAAACATAATTTTGGACATATTGTACCACATATAAAATAGCACTTCAAAAAAATAACAAAAAACAAACTATAGAATGATTGATTTTTTCTTTAAAATACCTAAACAAACAAACAAACAAATAATAAAAAAAAATAAATAAAAAAATAAAACTCAAACAAACCCAAAATACTTACCTATAGCTTAATCAACACATGTAACAAAACATTGAAACAAAACATATAAAGTTTAACCCTAAGACATCATCAAAAATATTTCCAAAAAAAGTTTGAAATTTAATTATAATACATCTTAAATTTTTGTTCTGAACAATTGATTAGTTATTGTTACAATTATTATACAATATAATAATAGGAAAATAAACATTGAAGACGTAAGTAATATATAGGTATTTATTGAAAGGGACATCTCAGTGTTGATTTGTAGAACCAACTAATCCCCCCCCCCCCAAAAAAAAAAGAGAAGTAAAAATTATCTAGGTATTTTTTGTAGGCTGAAATATTCCGATAAAGTATTTTAAATCAAACTTTCTATTATAAAGTAGATAAGTTGTGGAATTTTAATTTATCTTTAAAATTTGTCGACTATATGTACAATACCATTTTTCTATGTTTAAAAACACAACTGTAACAAAAAATGTTTTAATATTAAAGCGGTAAGGGTAATTCCTATTGAAGTATTTCCGTTAATAGCGATGAATATGACCATGAAACATTTAATGTTATAGAGAATATAGCGTGTAACATATATATATATATATATATATATATATATATATATATATATAAACACTAAAATTTGGATGGAGTACTATTTTATTGCGATGTCACATTATGATCAAATTTAGAATAGATAATGCATGAATATTTTCATAAATAATATATCATAATGAAGAAATGGCATTAATAAAAACACTGTGCCGGATAATTATGCCAGTGCCAAGGTGGCATTTTTGCAGCCGTCTAAGATGCATGTATCGAAAAATTCAAATATTCCATATGATAGACCATTGCTTAATGAGTTTATAACTACCTTTGTTATTAATGTATCTCACCTTTCAGGTGAAATATTTACCTTTAAAAAATAAATTCCTACATGAAAATAATTTTTCCCATAGAAAAAACAATTTTCCTATAGGATTTTTGGAATTTCCTATAGAAATAAAAGAACGTCCTTTAGGAATTTAAATTCCGATAGGATTTGAACAAAACTCTTATAGTATTTTAAAATCCGATAGGAAATCTTAATTTCCTATGGGAAAACTACATGTCTGAATCAAATTTCTGCAGGGGATACTTTTAACCTATGGGAAATAGTATTCCAAAAGGATTTTTTAAAAATCCTATAGGATTTTCAAGATTTCCTGTAGGAAAATTATTTCTCCCATGGGAATTATTGTTTTCCTGTGGGATATCAATTTTTAAAGGTAAATATCTCACCTGTCAGGTAAGACACACTTTAAACAAAAGTGGTTATAAACTCTCTAGACAATGGTCTATCATTTAGTATGCATGGATTTTTACGAAATTGCATCTTAAGCGGGTGCAATAATGCCACCTTGGCACTGGCATAATTATCCGGCACAGTGTTTAAAATTGATTTTTTTTTCTATCTTTACTCTTTTAAAACCACTGAATAATATCATATACAAGATATTATATCTTTGTTTCTCTTTTCATTCTTATTTTTTGTTATCTATCAAATTTCAATTATTCTAAACTCGATCACATTCAACTATCAATAATTCTGATTAAATGATTAAATAGAATGAAAATTAACCAACAGATACAGTAATAAACCAATGATGGTAAAGTATTAATAAGATATGAATAGCTAAGGAAACCAAACCGCTACTTTCTACTTTTGAAATTCTGTTATGTAGTTGTTTCATCGAACCATTGAAAGGTTCCAATAACCGACCAGATTGTCTTTCCTTCGTCAAGCCGTTCTGACAAACTCCAACGGCTTTAACGGCTAACAGAATACAACTTATCAAGACTACGGTGTGTCTAAGCTAGTGGGGTGCTAAATCTCTATATTTTTAGATAATACGATTTTTCAGTCTTCTCAAATACGGTAACCTAAATTGTATCTAAGATTCTCGAGCAATTGTTCTACGAAGTTATTATATTTCATAGAACAAATTACAACACAAAATTAAAAATAACAAAACTATGTACCAAACATATTCATGTTGAGGTGTCATTTTTCTATGAAAAATTGTCATGATATTTACAATATAATGAAACCCACATAGGACTTCTAGGTTGGTCAGTAAACGTTGATGTCTCAGTTTAGAATTTAATATTTTAGCACTGAAACCCTATGCAGTTAACCAAAACATCACCTTGTATCTAATTGCATTCCAAAAATATACCATACTACCAGCAAATGACGCACACGAAAAAGACAACCTATGATCAACAATCTTTAGTTTTTTTAAATTAACAAAAGGACAATGACAATTTTAAAATAAGCTTTAACGCTGCACTTGCATATATTTCCAATTTTGACATGGTATTTTTTATCAAATATAATGTCTTGCTATCAGGAGTGGGGTAAATTACATTGGAAAGTAATTAATTAAATTTTAATTACATTGTATTTGCTTAAAACCTTCAATTAAATTACCATTACCATTACAAAGATTTTCAACCGAATTAATTATTAATAAATTACAATTACTTTGCATATGTAATTAATTAAATTACAAATTACATTTGAGAAAAAAGTCATGCCTCCTAACCTACATCCATCAGGTCGGAAAGTCTTTCATACAACACGTGCACTGAAACTTAAAACTTTTTTTTGCATTAATATCTACTTAACTAGATGATATCCCGCGCAAGCGCGGAAATTAACACTTTACACATTAATATGATACAATGCTTAATATGTTGAACCATATTTTTTTGTTCGTTTTTGTACATACTGTGTCCGAATTTTTTCTTAATTGCTTTTTTTAGCCTATTCTTAAATTGAAATAAAAAAAGGAACTGCATGGCTGGATATTTAGAGGAGCGGGCAGGGATGAAAAATCTAAACTGAAATGGACCGTATAATAATTATACATGTACGTGAACTTAATTCTTTTAGTTGCAGCTGACTGAAAAAAAAAACCAAAACTTTTTAAAAATTTTATTTCAAACCAGTGAGTGAGTGTTTAGCGCGTCGTATCTCTAAATTTTGTTCTTTAGGTCAAATTTCACTATAATTTTATCACTGTCCCAAATAAGAATTTCAAATAAAAGACTGTTTTGAAAAAAAACTATTGGGGAGGGGAGTCACCCCCCCCCCCCCATTCAACTTCCCCGTTTTATGCATACATTATTTATTCATATAGACGGCGTATGTTACAACGCACTTTGAAAAATTACGCACTTTGAAAAAATGTTTCAAAGTGCGTTAATTTTGGGACCAAGTCAACGCACTTTGAAAAAAAAATAATATTTTTTTCAAAGTGCGTTTATATCGTCGATAATAACGCACTTTGAAAAAAAATAGTTCAGGGTTTAGTCTGAATAATATATAATTTTAGAAACAATAAATAATTGCTTTAACCTTGTGTAGCTTAATGAGAGAACCCAATGCATTCTCAGCTAACTTGATAAACAGTTTCTTGATTAGAATTTTTTTTTCTTTTCTCATAAGCTTACGTAGTTTGACAATTTACATAGGGAACAACTCGGGAGATTTGAATGATCCAAATATGACATAAACTGCATCGCTTAGCAATTGCATTTTTCTTTTTTGTGTATGCAGCAAACTTACTAGTGACATGTATCTGGTACATTGTGCTGTGCCAGAAACGAAAATGATTTAATTTATTTATTGATAATGGAGATAATGTATAAAATATTTCAACTGGCTTCAAATGCATGCGCTTATAAACAAACATAATGTGAAAAAAGGATACGTTAGTTATGGTTATCAAAAACAATATGATCTTCTAGAGGATCAGTGCGAGAAAAAAAAACCCACACCCTAATGCTTATTTTTAAGTTTATAATAATTTAATGTTTGTCAATGTACATGTAATTTTTTTTTTATAATGACGTGATTTATTTGATTAGAATTTGAAAAGAGGGTTTAAGTTGAATCACTTATAGATTCTTTAACATGCCATTGGAAAAACTATTGCTTGACCCGCTCATTTTTTCATTATCACTGTACTTAATTAACATCAAAGCGTATTTCTTTTTCCGATTGTATACATTTACTCTAGGTTGCTGAATATCATATATGTTTTGGAAGGAAAAAAGAGGGGTAAGGGACTTCTTACTGTAATCAATCAACTGATGTTCTGGTAATTGACCTGTACCTTTGGTTTATCTCCACCCCTACCCCTATCCCCGTTTTTAAAGACGGTAAATGAGATTCATTAGTGTTAACTAATCATCATACTATCAACAAATTAGGAATTCAATTCCAGAATTTGTGATTTATACAAATTTTTTGAAAGTGCATTAAGTGTCTCGATACTAAAAAATGTTGATGTACCTTCATAACGCACTTTGAAAAAAAAATTCAAAGTGGGTTAACTTGGTCCCAAATTTAACGCACTTTGAAAAAAAATTTCAAAGTGCGTAATTTTTTCAAAGTGCGTTGCCACAGGCGTAGCATTGTTGACACATTAATGTATTAGGTTTACTACCAATCTGTCGTGGTATAAATATGTATGAAATCAAAAAACGCTAGTGTATGCACATTTATTTGCGTCTTTTAAACCAAAGTTGTCAGATCCAAAGTATATGCCTGATGGTTAATTCGCACTACACTTTCCGCCATGATATTAATTAGTCAACCCGCATTCCTGGGCACCGCGTTCTGGAAAATTCTTTCCATCAAAACTAATTTCGCATCAAATTGTTCCAATTTATTTACTAACTTTTTTTTAGTAACCAAAGATGTCCGATCCAAGGTATCTGCCAGTATAGATTCTTCTTTATAAACACATTACATCGAAATTTGTAATTAATTACAGAAACTCTCAATTACCATTACAAATTACCATTACCTAATCCCTGCTTACTATCAATATGTTAACATTTGTTAAAAAAAGAATAATATAACTACAAATTTTTCTACCTATTCTATAAACACCAAGAAGGTTTACACTGTCTTAAAAGTCAAGAAATATCTAGGGAAAGAAATCTACTTTACATACTTAGATGGGCAGTTTCTCTTTTTTTTTTCTAGCAAATGAAACCCCGTAATATGATACATGTACATGTGCTTAGAATGATACAATAAAATACGAACCTGAATATAATATAAATCTAGAGATTTTTCTTATAATGATAATTTAAGCACTGTCATTTCGTTCATTACATACGCAACATTTCCATACTTATTATTCCATGCTTATTTCTTTTTTCTTTTTTTTAAGGAAAACATGTTTTTTACAGGTTTTTTTTTTTTTTTTACAAACATGTACAGCGCAAGTTATAATCAGTTTATTAAGCCCACTTTCAAACTTGTTCGGCTAACATCGACTGATACCATAAAATGAGTTACGAATCGGTAGATCTATCTATACCGTGCTGTCAAAATGATCCCGATGACGTTCAACATACTCGATAGAAACTTTTCATGTAACATTGACACAGTCCTAGGAAGTCCATGTGCCACATAGTAAGGAAATGTCAGTCTGCCACCCAATAGTCACTGTGGAAATATAATAGTTCGTGCTGGCTCAATATGATTTTGCTGAAACGCGGAATTGAAATCGGAATAGAAAGCGCTCCGTCTTTTTATTTTTTACCTTTCTACTTTTCTAAATTGTTTTCTTCGTCTAAAATTCGCACAGAGACAGTATATGATAGATACTATTTCAAATTAACTTATTAATCAGAAAGTACTAGAAATGTTATCAATTTACATCAAAAATTGTTATCCAGAACTGTTACAACACCTTTCTTTTAAGACAACTAGGATTTTTTTGTTAATTATGTAAATTTACTGTAGTCTTATCCAGCAACGTATCGCATATATTTCTCAAAACTGTGGTCGATTCATCATTTTTAAATTCACTGCCTTGCAACGTTTAAAAGTTAATGTTTTTGTTAACGTGCACAGATAATAAAATTAATTGTTAACAATTAATAATTAAAATTAATTGTTAACAATAATTTTGATTAAATAAACTTAAGATAACCCAACTGTTGAATCATGAATCATGGTAGAATAAGATATGAAAAGCTTATGAAACCAAAATGCTACTTTCTACTTTTGAAATTCTGTTATGCGTGATTGTTTCATCGAACCATTTAAAAAGGTTCATTAACCGATCAGATTGTCTTTCCTTCGTCAAGCCCTTCAGACGAACAGCAACAGCTTTTACGGCTAACGGAATAAAACTAATCAAGTCTTAGGTTTGTCTAAACTAGTGGGATGCTTATTCTCTTTATTTCTAAATAATAAGTTTTCTCAGTCTCCTCAAAAAATCTAAAGTGTACAAAGCCTCTCAAGCCATAAATTATTGTTCTAAGAAGTTATACTGCAAAAATAATGACAAAACATATCATCTTTCATAGAACAATCTAAATGATTTTCTAAGCATTGTCTTTTCATTAAATAGTACAAGAGGTCCTTGGGTCATATAGTGAACAGAAATGTCAGTCGGCGACCCTATAGTCACTGTGGAAGTGTCATACATGTAGTTTCTGCTGGCACAATAGGTTGTTGCTGAAACGCGGATTGGCAAAGAAATCGTGTCATTCTAATCTTGCAAATTGTTTCGCCCCGTCTCGAATTCGCTTAGACACAGTTTATGATAGATACTTATTCTAATTAATCAATTCATCAAAATTTACAACAACACCATTTAAAGACAAGAATTTTCTAAGTAGGGGATCATTAACATTCATTTTATATTTAAGGCAATTGATTGAAATAGCATATGCATATCTCATAGAAAAAAACCCAAACATACATAATCCTAAATCTATCATTACACCTTAAACTAAAAACTTTGTTAATTTTGTAAATTTAATGTAGTCTTATCAAGCAGGGTATCGGATGTAATTCTCAAAACTGTGGTCGTTTCATCGTTTTTAAATTCACTACCTTGCAATTTTCACAAGTTAAATGTTTTTGTTAGCGTTCACAGATAACAAATTTAATTCATTTATACTTGGTTAACTCTGTTACGGGAGTTGTTAATGGCTTGCAATCATCTGCAGTAAATAGATTAAAACTCATCATGTCCTTTGTTTCTTGCATTTTAAGTCTCTATTTCTTTTTTGTATTTTTACTGATCAAAATAAATTCTTCAAAGACTTTTTCTATCATCTGATGCCTTGTTTCTCAGACGAAAAATATGATCGGGGTGTTTATAACTATAGACTCCCTCCCTCTCCTTCTCCCCTGAAATAAGGTTGTACTCGCTGACCCTAGTGTAATAGCATCAATAAATTTGAAACGTCCTTACACCTACTTCCATCTATAATTTGACACATGAAAAAGTACATTAAGCAAATTACTCAAAAACCTGGCGAAAGCTTTACAACAAATATCTGTGAGCTCTGTACCCCGCCTCTACTCGAAATTCATATTTTATTTGATCACAAGAAATATCTTAGTCAGAATAAAACTAATCAAGTCTTAGGTTTGTCAAAACTAGTGGGGTGCTTATTCTCTTTATTTCTAGATAATAATTTTCTCCGTCCTCTTAAATAATATAAAGTCTGTCAAAGCCTCTCGAGCATTTGTTCCAAGAAGTTATACTGCAAAAATAATGACAAATCATATCATCTTTCATAGAACAATCTAAATAATTTTCTAAGCACTGTCTTTTCATTAAATAGTACTAAAGGTCCTTGGGTCATATAGTGAACAGAAATGTCAGTCGGCGACCCTATAGTCACTGTGGAATTATCATACTTGTAGTTCCTACTGGCTCAATACGGTGTTGGAAAAAGGCGGAACGGCAAGGATAACGTCTTTTTTTCGTCTTTCTACTCTTGCAAATTGTTTCGCCCCCTCTCGAATTCGCTTAGGCACGGTATATGATTGATATTCTTTCTAATTAACATTTTATTCAAAAGAAGCTAAAATTAAAAGTCATCAATTTACATCAAAATTTGTAACAACACCCTTTTAAAAACAAGAATAAAATTTTCCTAAGTGGGGAATCCTCGACATTTATTTTATATTTAAGGCAATTGGTTGAAATATCATATGCATATCTAATAATAATTAAAAACCAAAAAAACATTCATAATCTTAAATCTATAATTACACCTAAAAATAAAAACTGTGTTAATTATGTAAATTTAATGTAGTCTTATCAAGCAGGGTATCGGATGTATTTCTCAAAAACGGTGGTCGCTATTGCGGCCGGCGAACCCTCCTCTTACGTTAGAAGCGAATCCTACTACACCGCCCCCAACAAATTGTCTATCCACTACACACTGGCAATTACAGGAAATTGGACACACACCATCTGCGCATGCCTTAACACATAGACCGGAAGAGGCGGATTTCATCGTTTTTAAATTCACTACCTTGCAATTTCACAAGTTGAATGTTTTTGTTAACGTTCACTCAGACTTCTCTAATCCAATGTGTAAGTTATTTTAATAATGAAATACTGAACAAATGAAAATATTTGCATTTCTAATTTATATACATTGAAAAACTTGAAACCAATAATTAAGATTTTTTACAGGAACGTCAAAATGTCATGATTCAAGCCACTCCCTAGACCAGAGAGATAGGTGTTCAGGTGGATATAGCCCTACCTCCTTTGAATCACTCGGCCATGACTTTTGACGATGATGACATGTGTTCAGATTCTGAACTTTCTGACATGGAAGAATCAGATATTGAGTGGAGACTTCCTGATCAGGACAGTGATGATGGCGATCATACACCGCAGACCGAGAATGACTTGAGTGGAGATACCAAGTTCATTGTGCATAAGAGCAATCTGAAACATCTCCTTCCCACTCATTGCGTGAACTGTGGTATCAATGTTCACAAGGCTGATTACACATGGATCATTCTAGGTAATAAATTTTTAATTAAATGCTGGGTTTAAATTAAAATTAATTTTGATATAGAGAGCTTTTACAATTTTTTTTAAAGAATCAAAACTTTCATATAAATCGGACATAGAAACAATATTCATACATTACTCGGTATGTGTACACTGTTTTTGAAAGATCTTTATATGGAATTCGTTGTAAAACAAACAAATAATAAAGTATAAAATATGTGTTTTAATTTATTCTTTAACCATGCACAGCATATGTGTTTATTTTTATAATTACATATGTACTCATCAATATAATACGTAAATTTAAAATCTTGAAGCCGTCTAATGCATCCATGTCCACCATGTTGGAGAGTCCTGACCCTCCTTAGATCGAGAGTCGGACTCGATGTAAACTCGGGTTTAAACTCTCGCTGTTTATCTCAAAAACTCGCGACTAGATACCGAACTCGAGTTCCAGAAGAAAACGCTCCATAATGACACAGTTGTCACAGCTACACCTAAATAAGTTAAAAAGTCACACATTAAAATGAAATTATAGTTGATTATAAAGGTAAGATCTTTTTCATAAGTAAATTTATTTATACTGGAGTTTTGGCAGAACAGAAATGAATGTTTATATTTCCCTGAAATACAGTACTGCTTCACGCTCATGTTCAAAAATTTTGTCTGCCAGTGGAGGTCCGAGGCCAAATTTCGGTAACTTTACTACGTGAATTTCCAGATGGGCCCTGACCCACCCCCTCTTTTTCTAGATGTCTAGATCCGCGCATGTAGTACATATTTTATTTGTCATCATACAAACGTATATAATTATATAAACAGAAATTTATGTCATTACAATTTGACCAACATGTCGTGTATAACTGAAAAATCACCTGATAGACTCGGGAGAAAGAATTACGATCTTTATTTTTCCCTATGTGTGAAGAGGAAAATTAATTCTAACCTTGTGGTAAAAATGTTGAGTATGCAAGGTGAATAATGGCTAAGCCTGTGCATATTTTAACAATTCATGCTTTCTTCTTACGTCATGTGAAAAAATTCTCTAAAGGATAAAAAATGAGACATTCTGATTGTTTACCAGTCAGTGTTAAATGGAACCGGTGAATCTTCATCATCCTGTTCCTCAACACTGTCTTCCGATGAAGATTCAGCCGTCTGAATCGCATTTGCATTGAAAACAGGTTCAAACTGATACCCCTGGACAACAAATTCTGGGCCCTCGTCCGAAAACGCTTCCATCATCAATTTATTTTCGTCGTTTGTCTATCTTTTGTTTTATTCAGTGTTTCACAAATTGGAAGTGGTCCCATGTGACGTCAGAAATTCGGAAAATCAAGAACGATAATCACGATGCGATTTTCTTTAGCTGGCAACTTTGGTCTTTTATTTCTTATAGTAAATGCTCAAAATAATTATTTCCAATATTTTTTATGAATACTCTATGGTACAAAGTTGATATTTATTAGGAAAAAAACTACTGTTAAAATCCGTCTCCTACGACCTTTAAAGTTGAAATACTACAGAAAACGATGATGTGTTCTACTACAAGCACTGACATAAATACGACTTTCGATGTCTTATCGACTTTTTTAAACCCTTCGAGAGACTTAGTAATCGAAATGAGGAATACAGCAAGGATGGGACAATATACCAGCTCAGTTTATAGAGGCAGAATATTTGGACATTGGAGTTAATAAGATTTTGGATACGCTTGGATGTTAGTATATTAAAAATCGTAACCTCTTAAAGTACCATTTAACAATTTTTTGATGACAATTTATGATGAGACCCCCCTCTATTACATACTGTTGCATTACCTGTGGGGAAGACACACACACACCATCTAAAATATAAAAGCAGGGGTTGAGTCAGAGGAATATAGGATTAATTTTATAGAGATGACTAGTACGTTATTTTTATTGCCTTTGAATTGACAATACATACATGTATGTACATTTGCTATTACTTCTCTAAAATTGAACACAGGTTTATGGTCAGAATACTAATGATGCCTACATGTCATGTTATTTCTCAAAATGAAGTTGGCCGTCAAAATATAGACTTATGGAATAATCAAAAGGGTTGGAACATTCTCCTGTGCGAAGAATGTGGCAATCACATTTACAACAACAAAAATTGACAATAGACCAAGTAAGTGATATTGTGAACTATCATTATCAGATGAAACAAGCATTCTGAGAGTATTGCATAAGCAATACACGTCCCCTACCGGTTTGTGTTATTCTATGAAAGCTTCGAAGCATACATCCATTTTAAAACTATTGTAAACGAGATGTTATGCTTTAATCAGAGATAAAAGAACAGAGGAAATTCAAACTATATAGTTCATATAGAAATTATATTAAAAAATGGGTAAAATAATACTCTTTATTTTATCTCCTGTAAAGTCCATTAAGTAATCGCTGGTAGAAATTTGTGAAAACAATGCACTGTTATGCACCCTGTACCCCGAATCAACAGACCAACCCGATAACGAATCCGATTGTAGTAATAATACAAAAAAACACCTGCCGATTAAATTTACAACATAATGTTTGATACTATTTTACAGAACTTATTTGTTTGTTAAAAATGATAAAAGGAATGGTACAAGTAACGCACAATTTTATTACTGACTACTGACTACTGGACTCGTTTATTCAATACACATCGAACCCGATAACGAACCCGAACATTAAAAAATTGGAATATAAAAAATTAATTTTCTCGAAAATATGTCAACCAGACGCTTCAAAAGTGTAAACTTGATCTGTAATTTGATATTTTCCACTGAAGTGGAAAAGACAGACGGACGGACGGACAGACGGACTGACGAACGCAGAGGAAAGCTATAGTCCCCTTCGGTGAAACCGGTAGGGGACTAGTAATGAACAATGTCAATAGCGCAATGGCACAACTTGACCAAATTTACTGTGTAACGATATTTATAACAACTGTGAATGTGGTATATTTCATTTAGGAGGAGCTTCTTCAACAAACAAAGGAGAAAGATTAACTTTACTTCTGATGTTTCCCTTGTTCCAGGTACAAAGAATTCAAAGCTTGGTTTTAGTGCTTAGAAGAGCTTTAGCCTGCTCTTGAGACGTGGAAACCTGCTTCTTCAATGCTTCACTGAGACATTATCTTCCTCCTATTTTGTATTCATTGTAAATCAGAGAAAGACTTTCTGTATTGTGAATTTTCTCCATGTTTTGGATTTTATCATTTTTCTAGTTGTGATCACACAAACATGAAAGACTAACTACATCTATAAGCCTTTTGAATAAACAGTTTCTTCTCATCCTATATGTATTTAAACTTATTTTATATCACAATAATCCACAATACGTTTTCATAAAAACCAAGTCAGAAAAAAAGAAGCAAAATTATCATATAAAGTCATGTATGTAACAAAAAAAATTGCAAAAGTTGAATTCAGTGCATAAAAACTGTTAATCTTGATAATTAATTTAGGTTGTATATATATTGTTGATCTACAATAATTGAATGCAGATAGATGGAAATCATTTAATGTTTGATATTTTACACGACTATTTAACTTTATATAGATTTTTAGTCCTTTTTACTTTACAAATGTAAAGAATAAAAAAAAAGTATATAATCGCTCGCTCCACCTATTCTATGTACCGCCTGGAAATTATATCGAAACAAAATAATAATATTACAATTATCAAATCGCTCGCCCGCCCCTACTTTTTTTTTAGGTCATTTGTCCGAAGAACAAGAAATTATATTGATGTGGCCTAAGTGAAGAATTGTAAACATTAAACATTTTAAAATTAATATTTGAAATTTTCAGCTTAAATCTTGACAATAGATCTTTAGGGGGTATGGGCCGCTTCTAGATTTGAATGTGGTTAAGATTAAATCGTATTCAAAACATTATAACTGATCTTTTCTTTTTAAATTGGCAATTAAGGGATGTTTTTTATTTTACCAAAACTCAACACTTTACCTAATAACGCTACACACTTCGACAACATTTTGAATGAAGACATTTTTTTCTTGAAGTTAGCTCATTACTAATGAGAAGTCTCCCATGCTTTCTTAAATTAGTTATTATAATTGGATCGGATAAAAATTATCTAATTTGAATTTGAAAGTATCAATCGACAATCATACAAGTATATGTGTTTTTTCTAAGACTGAGATTTTCTGATTTATCTACCTGTAACGTAAACGGTTACTAATGGCAGTAGTTGTTTCAGTAACTTCATCGTTAATAGTTAATAAGAAAATTATAATCAGTTTCTTAAAAAAAGCAGAACAAATTATTTTCTTCAAATATTTTGTTACTGAGTGTTGAAATAATTGCAGCAGTTCTATTTGCAGTTCATTAGTTCAATATTCCATAGAAATAAAATACCTGATCCAATATGCAATAAACCACGAACATCATTAATAGTACTAGTTTTATTATAAATACAGACAATTAACTACGTCAATGTTACTGACTGTTTATGACGAAGAATGTTCGAAGAAATAATTGGATTTATTCATTTCATTATTTTTCCCTATTACAAGTAGTCAACTCCCTGCTACACATTTCTTAGTAATTTACTGTGAACGAAAAAAATGACAAAAGAAAAAATACATAAAGAGGCAATGCAATTACTTATGAAAACCAAACAGGAAAGGGTGAACAACAAAACAAAATCACATGTTAACACCAAATTGTAGTCATCATTGATAAAACATAACGTCAGGATCAAGTCTTACTAATATTGAAATGCTGATTCTCCTTGCTAAGCTAAAGAAAAGTTCGTTTATTAGGAAAACAACTAATTATGAGCTAGCTGTTATTAAATGTGATACGTTTGAAAACATGCACATCTACACAAGCAATTGTTGCAGACAATACAACCTTAATAGTTTCAAGTCTAACGCATTGTGAACTCCATTATCTTCGTTGCATCTTGCTGTCACTTGGTTTTACATTTAAGTGACTTGTGAAACTGAAGGAATTACATGTAATAAGCCTTCATCCATTTGGGGATTTGTTGCACCGATCTCCGCGTTCTACTGTGATGCTTTTCAAAGCTATAGAAAAGAATCTTCCGCTTGAATTCACGTTCTACATGCGTATAAGCCATAGGTTTTCAGGAATTCAATCAAGGGAATCGAAGTGAAAAATCTATAAGCTGTAAAAATAAAGATACCACGTTTAAGATTAATAATCATAGAATGCTATTAACTGACTGCAAATGACTTAACATGTGACTATCATTTACATTATAACACAGAAAATAGTGTTGCATGTTTGTAATTGTAAATAATTGTAAACAGAAAAATATTTATACAAACCTGTCCATACTATAATAAGAATTTCCATTTATATCCTTATATAAGTGATTTACAACTCCTTTTCAAGGTTTTGTCCTTGTATGATGCCAAATCCTCGGTAGAGCTGACGATCAGATGTGTATCCATTTCAATTGAATGCATGTATTTTCAGTTTGGCCAAACAAGTATTTCACTGATTGGACATGAATATTCAATTACTCAGTTAATTGTAAAAAAAATATCAAGTTTTTTTTTACAAACATATTGTGGCAGTTCAAAATGTATTCTTTAACATACATTTGGCATCAATATGATTTGTTATTAGCAACGATGAATGGTAGTATCTGATAGGTACGTTGAAACTGACTTTAATTTTAAAAAATTCACCCTTGTTTGATCAATCATCTTGTCATCAATTCTGATTGAGTAAAAATTAATTGTAGTTGAGTGGTTACGTAAATATTTCTCGATAAAAGCTTTCCATTAAATAATATATCATATTTCTCCCATATTTGACCACCCCATAACGTTTCTACGACATTGCTGTTCAACCGAAAAATAAAAATAACATTCTGTAAATTCAAAAACTGTTCGCTGTTGTATATTTTGTTCAAAATTTATGAATGGGATTCATCTTATCTCATTACATTTATACATGGTATTAATTTTCAGCATAAGGATTGAAACATGCATTTGATTTTTTCCCGCAAAACGTGTATATTAGCACAGTAAATGATTGGGTTAATCAGAGAATTTAACGCTGTAAGACATATTGTTATCAGAATAATGGAATGGCTTACACTATCTATTAAATTGACTATCAACATGGGACCCGTCAAAGCAACTAGCGCAACAAGAATAATTCCAACAATTTTCGTGGTCTTCTTGTTCTGCTTTTCCTTGCTTCTTAGGACAGCGTTGTTTTGATAAGGCATCAAGCTTAACCCTCCGCCAGGTTCCTTGTCCGTCGTCGTTATGTCCCGTCTGGTCATTTCAAGTTTATTGTTATCCTCTGGAGCTACACTATGCAACGACCTTCGTAACGTAAAAAGGGTTTTGATATAAAATATTACTGTCAGTATTACTGTACATAATAAGCTAGAGCAATACACGACTCGAAATTCCTCGTACCGAGTTCCATATAAAACGTAAACGTTACAGACTTTTTTGTTATTGCGCATACTTTCAATTTCAAAGAATGATGTGGCAATCACGATAGCTGCGGTCCAGTGTAAAGCACATAGCACGTACCTACATTTACTATCAAATAGTTTAGAATACCATTGATTTTTAGACAACAAAAGATAACGATTCAAACAAATTAAGAATGTCTGGTTGAATGACGTGAACACGCCAACCTCTAATAAAACCACTGTTATTATACATAATGGTATCTGGGCAGACAACTCGGGAGATAAAAAGCGAACTCCAGTTGAAATAAGACCAAGGGCTCCACACGTGTCTGCTAATGTCAAACCAAGTACGAGACTGTAGTGGGCGCATTTCTGAAACAACGAGATGTCCAGCGCCGCATATAGTACCGTTATATTCACGATTGCGATTATACACCCGATGATTACCAAACATAAGCTTAACATGATCGAGACAGAGCCGGGTTGTGTCAGTGGAGTCAATGTCGTATTGTTCATGATGAAATCTGAAAAATACCACCAAAAATACAAATTGGTTCGTAGATTCTTGTACTTCTTCATTGAAAGAAAAATTGCAATCTAATGTAAACAAACCGTGAACAAAAAAGCTATATTATGCAATTGAAATCAAGTTCAGTTTGACTGATCTGGAGAGTATAGTGGGTGTGGCAAGACGGTAACCTTCTCTGCCTTCAAAAACTGCTTCACAAGCTCAGATATATGTGATGGAGCATTATCATAAAGTAGAATTAATTCCCTGGCTTATGAGACATTTGCCTTGCCTGTTACAGTCATAGGACGGCTAGATTTTGCTGCATCTTTGACGGACTCTGTGCCAGTCAGAAATTTCTTTCTCCACCTACGAACTGGTCGAAGTGGTCTGATTTTTTTCTAACTCAGTTTCTGTTAGTACCAATTTTTTTTTGGTGGGCAGGCTGTTTATGATACTAGTTGAATTATACATGTGTATGTAGGACAGGGTCAGTCTTGTATATCTTAGCACTGGTATTCTCATAAACTTTTGTCTTTTGACTCTCTACTCTGATGTTTAATTTCTTCTAGATCTGTTTTATACACATGTGTTCATGTACATATAAGGAGTCAAGTTTGTAATGGAACTACTTGTATTATCAGACTATGGCATAAATGTTTATATATTTTGTATATTGTGCATTTCTTCTTTATGGAAAAAAACATTTTCGAACCTGTTTTAAATTAAAAATTGAATTTATAGTTTTCTAGGTTTATAAAGTCATTTGCTATTTAATTTCTTGGGTTATTTTTACTTGTTGTATTTTCCCTGACCCATTGCAGTTGGTTGCTTGCTTACATGTACATAGAAACAGAAACATATTCATAAAGATTTAGTACCGATGAGAACTAGTTAGAGGCGAAATCGTCGCCCTCAAGTTGGTTGTGAAATGAAAAGTTTAACTATTTGGGGGTTTAGTTGATTCGTTATCATTTAGGACCAAAGACCCTCTGATAAGATGTAAAACCTTTAAACTATTAGAATATTCGTTTTATCAGGTTTCAATTATATAGACCACTACGTTATATATTGTAAGAAATTGTATGTACGGTATCGACCAGACACAGAAAGCAGACCTCAACTTATTAAACTTCGTTTCCACCTTCTGTGTACTCTTGGGGTCTGCCTTGCGTCTGCTAGGGCTGGCCCCGCGCAAACCCCAGACTGGCACAGTGCGGAACCGGGGTCAGATTTTGAGAGTCTGTTCTGGTGTTAGGTTGAAATATGTTATTTTTAATTATATTAAAGTTATGCAGACGTAAGATGTATTGGATACATGTAATAAGGAAATTATTATTTATTTTCTAAGTGATCAATACGAAAAACTATTCAATGGAAAAACATATATTTTCTTTCAACGTGTGCTTAATTCAAATAATTGAAGACTATATAATCATAAACATGATCATAAAAAATATGATAGTGAAATAATTTAATGATTATCAGCTGTTAAAAGTTAAGAAATGTTTATACAGTAAAACACGTTTATAACGAAGTGCCAGGGACAGGCAATTTCGTTTCGTTGTAAACGTTATTCATTATATCCGTAAGCTTCACAATATGTTTAAAGCCCGTTGGGAATGAAAATCACTTCACTGTAAGCGTCAATTCATTATAAGTGTGTTCGCTATAAGCGTGATTTACTGTAATATTTATTTTTGTGATATGCTTAAACTAAGATTTGAAATGTTTCGTAAAATGATAAAATATATATTTAAATAGGAAAAGTAATATAAAAAGTAATACAAAATTCAACTTACTTTTTTTCCGAAATTCTGGTAAATTTGAAAGGTTCAGAAAATCCAAAAAACAGGTCCCATCAATACATCAGTTTGTCTTTGTTTTTTTTTTTCAATCCACAAGACATTGTGACAAACAACAACGTTTCCGAAATTCTGGTAAATTTGAAAGGTTCAGAAAATCCAAAAAACAGGTCCCATCAATACATCAGTTTGTCTTTGTTTTTTTTCAATCCACATGATATTGTGATAAACAACAACGTTTCAGCACCTTCTGTATTCTCTGGGTTGCTTCTACTGATAAGGTGGCAATCATCTCGTTGGGTATACGCACAATAAATATAGGGTTTTTTAATCTCCTACTAAACAAAATGGTTGCGCGCGAAAATATAGTATTTATTGATAATGTGGCTTTTACAACAATCAAATCCGCTGGTTTTCATTAAAAGTGGGATGTACTGGCGTGTATTTTGGACCTGAGTTTATCGAGTTTCCTTAATTCTATTCGCGCGCAACCCCCCAAACTCTGTAACTTGCTTGTAACTCAATATTTGACTTTCAAACTTTGACATACCAATATACCAATATAAACCATTCTAAACATTAAACACGGAAAAATAAAATTTAAAAATTTGAGCTCAAATCGTGTCCAAGTCCCTTTAAATTGTTCCTTATTTACAGGAACGAAACACATCTTGCAGGTAAACTACGTTTCAGCATAATCTTTTGCATGGTAAACAGAAGTTGTAAATTTTGAAAATACACACTCTCTTGCCTACTTATCACCTGCATATTGTTGTTTGCTATCGCTTTGGCTGTTGTTGTTGTTTTTTCTTTTCAATATTTATCTATTTATATCAACCTTATATGTTGTGCATAATTTTGTCTTTTAACCTCAAGGGATGTCACGTTGATCGCTCAACTGTATTTTTCATTTCGTGTCTTAACTGTTTAGATAAAATCTTGTTTGTATCTTGATGCGTAGCTTCATTTGAGAAACAACGAATCAATTAATCTTTTTACAGATCAACAGATGAAAGGATCAATTAGAAAACAACTTGTTTTTTCTGATCAGTTTCGTCTGTTACCATAAAAAATGTTTCAGACTATCACTTACGTGTATTTACTAGCTATTGCAATTATTAACATCCGTATATATATATATATATATATATATATATATATATAAAGCACAAACATTGCAATAACTCTCTAATTGACATATAACTGCCCATAGTGAAGTATATAGATACACATAAAGCACAGGAAAATTCACTATATTGGAGCTCCACCTCCGCCCTGGCCGGGGCTTGAACTCACGACCTTTGGAACCCACTCTCCTAGCAATGAGCGGCCACCGCGCTAACCACTCAGCCATCTAGGCAAGACAAAAATCTTGCTTTCGATGACGAACGGAACCTAGCGCGCTGGTCGCTGACTACACGGTGTATATATATATATATATATATATATATATATATATATGAGCAATTATATTATTGTTGCAAGGGTTGTTGTAGAAAAAATATTGTGAATAATTGCTTTCTAAATATTGTTACATTTTTATGCGTTTGTGTTGTAAAACCAATGCACGACTACCATGTAACACACATGTAGATGTCACGTTAATTATATCATGTTATTTATAAATCTAAAATTTCAATAAATTAGATAAAACATACATTTTGTCGTAAAGTTCACACGAGCATATATTCCTTTTCTGTTTTATCTACATTACAAAGATTTTCCTTCTTAAGTCAGTAAATTTTTGTTTGATTTCTCTGAACTGATAATTCAAAAAAGAAATTTGAAAAGTGCGTTAACTTGGTACCAAATTGAACGCACCTTGAAAAATGATTTCTAAGTGCATCGATTTGGTCCCAAATATAGCTTCAAAATATTTTTCAAATTGCGAAATTTTTCAAAGTGCGTTACCACAAAGCTTTCTTTTGCACTGCTCTCATAATGCATACATAAATGTTTTGTTGATGATTCAGGCAGTATCGTGACAATGTTCATCTAATCAACAGAAGACTTCTAGATACTCATATTTTATTATTAAATCCATTAGCAGTATACTATTTAAAAAAAGATTAATATTTGATTCATAAAAAAATGAAATACTAAAAATTAATAAGTATCTTTGAAGTGTTGACGTGATGATTATAATCTGTTTTACATTCTAAGTCATTTTGTATTGTTTTCAAAATCATATCGATCATATTATAGGATGAATTTGAATTCTAGCTGTAATGCATATATATGTAAATGGTTACAGTGAAGTCGCCAATTCCGGGTCGTCTCCAGTTCCGGGTCACTCGTATGTGTTTTGTATCATATTAATAAAATTAAAGCGGAATAAACTTTATAAATACCCTGGTCATGAACTATGGGTCTTCCTGTCTCTTATCAACAAAAAATATCTGAAGATTAACAGTTATTAGGCCACCCGAAAAACGAAATTATGAAGCAAGCGGCTTCGTGATGAAGATTTTCGCGCTTCTTTGAGATGCTACTTTCGTTTTGTAAACTTTAGCGTGGTCGATGGGAGAGTTGTAGGTAAGTTTTAATAGCTTCAAAATATTGCTCATGCATTTGGTTATGTTTCAGAAAACATTCACAACGATCAATGCTCAAATAAATTCACAGTGATTGATAAATCAAACCGTAGGAGTTTCTCCAATTGCGGGTCACTCATCCGTAGCATAATATACACAGGGAAAATGTCAGAACTCACTATTTATCACATCTATGTAGCAAACGTATGTTTTACACAATTATTAATGATAATCTTAATAAGAAATAATAAAGGAAAATAGTATTTACTTTGTAAAATCTATGATTTTCAACTTTTAAATAGAATATTATTTTAATGTACATTTTATAAGTGTCATAATACTATAATGTTTATTCTCAATCATTACTGTCATTAAGAAATTGGTCCAAAGAAATCAAAAGCTAAACAGAACTTAGCCAATACTCCAACCCAGAGATCAGCCAAAAAAATTTGCAAAAAGTATGGGAAACGTATGACCCCTCAAAAAAAAACAACGAGTGCGCAGAGCTTTATATGAAGTAAGTGTGAACAAATCATCAATACGACAAGCAGCAGAAGAGCATGATTTGTCATATTCCTTCTTACAAAGAAGGATTTCAGGTGAAGTAATTCAGTTCAGTATTAACGGACCACCTACAGTTTTTACTGAGGCAGAGGAAGTAGCCATCGCAAATTGGTTATCTGAAATGTCCCAAAGAGGTATGGGGCTGAAAATGTGCGAATTTCTTGATTTTGTACAATCTGTTGTTAAAAAAGAAAAGCGACATACTCCCTTCAAAGATGGAAGACCTGGTAAGAAATGGTATTATTCTTTCATGAAAAGAAATTCAAACATTATTAGCCAAAGAGTGGAAACCTCTCTAGAGTTGAAGAGATCACAGCTAACAAAAGAGAAACTTGACCCATGGTACACCAAGTTCAGAGAATTTCTCCAAAGCAAAGGCCTTATAGATCAACCAGCTCGGATTTGGAATGCAGATGAGACAGGATTTAATATGGGTGGCAACAAGACCAAAGTAATTGGCCCTACTCGGAGAGACCTGAATGTTCCTCATATTTCCTGTGGAAAGCAACGCCTAACTGTCATGTTTTGTGGTAATGCTGCAGGTCAAATGATGCCAACATATTTTGTATACCCTGAACCAAGACCAAAAGGATATAACCCTCTGAACGGATCTATTGAGGGGTCTCAGATAGCATATACACCTAAGGGATGGATGGATAGAGGTACATTTGCACAATTTATGGACCACTTTAACAAACATGACGGTAATAAATGCATTTAAATCTTCGGGCATATATCCTGTAGATAGTACTGTTGTAACAAGAGACATGCTGAAACCATCACTTCCATACATAAATGATGCATCAGATTGTGAAAAGGACACAGAGAATGTGAAAGAGAGTACAGAAGAGCAAAGACTGGCCGAAGGTGCCCTTAAAGTATTCGAGAGCAGTCTGAATACTCCTGATCGCCAGCGCTATTCGCAAAGAATAGAGGAAGGATATAATGTGGAAGGAGTTTCCCCATGTTTTGATGTATACAAAAAACTGCACAGTAAGGCTAATCCATCAGATGTAGATAAGGGAGATAGAAAAAATGCATCAGCATTAATACTGCTGGCACATGTAGCTTTTCAACAAGCCAATCCTATAGAGACAGAAGATGTGACATCTCCTGATATCAGACCAACCAAGAAGACTGACAGTGATGCTGCTGTTATGTCCCCTGTATTAGCCGAGAGTATGGTATTTCCAAAGGCAGCAGACAGCTCAAAACCAAAACGCCAATTACTGATAGACTCATTGCCTGATAATCTAACATCACTAGAAAGCATCAGACAGTTTTCTTTAAAAGAACTTAAAAAATTACAAGCGTTTGCTGAGAGGGAAAAAAAAGCAAAAATAAAGTATCAAAAACAAATGACAAAACTGGCTAGTCAGAAAAATAAAAAGAAAAAGGCATGTATGCCCAAAGGTAATAAAACAAAGTCATTGAAGTACAAGCCTAAAGCAACTGAGAAATCCAAACACGATAGCAGTGAGGAAGAAGTTGACTTTGACCAAGAAAGGACAATTGACTCAAGCTTGTCACAGTACAGAAGCAGATGACGAAGCAATCGGAATTGAACAGCTTTCGATTCAATGTGATTCATGTGATAGTTGGATGCACACTGATTGTATAGCTTCAGAGATAGATTTTGAAAACACTTTTAATTGCCCCAGATGTTCAAAGTGAATTTTTTGTATGCATAGTTCATGCTGAGGTAAAACAAATTGTTAGTTCACTTGGCTTCAAAAATATTATTTTCATGTGGTAGTTTTAAGTTCTGAGCATATAATTTGATAATTCATTTTATTGTGCACAGTATTAATGATTATGTATATTTTTATCCCTTTTCAGACTAATGAGGCAGACAGAGGCCCACAGGAAAGTGTGAAAGGAAATGAAAATCCAGGGGAAGTGGTTCACATGTTGGCACCAAGAACAATTGTGATAGACAAATCTGTCATAAAAGGATATCACGCATTCAAAATACGCCCCCCTTATATTACACCTGTGCCTCAATTATTTATTGATAGAGAATATACCAATGTGAAAGATGAATATGCAGGTTTAGTCTGGCTTCCACAACTAGTGAGTTTCCCCCCAGATATTCATGACATGGTAACTGATGAGAAACGTCAACTAAAGTTAAGTGATGTTGCAGGGCTTCCTATTGGACATGTACCCAGATGCTTGTCTCAATTTTTTGTACCATTATAGATCAAGGTGGGGAAATTAAGGCCGAAACCACTGGACATCCAGTCCCAAGTTTCCTCCCATGGCCTGCTCCAAATGAAGAGGGGGGTGGGATAGTGATTCCCTGTAAATATGGTATTGGGTAATTGTTCACAATTATTTGATTTTTACCGGGTATTTGCTAGTCATATATGCATAGTTAGTATTTTTAATTTTGTTTATTACCATTTTGTTT
>WFKH01006014.1:27882228-27950081 GCA_016163765.1 Magallana hongkongensis | reverse complement strand
TATATGCATAGTTAGTATTTTTAATTTTGTTTATTACCATTTTGTTTTTCCCAGGTACATGTATATGCATAGTTAGTATTTTTAATTTTGTTTATTACCATTTTGTTTTTCCCAGGTATTTGCTAGTCATGTATGCATAGTTAGTATTTCTAATTTTTTTATTACCATTTGATTTTTACCAGGTATTTGCTAGTCATATATGCATAGTTAGTATTTTTAATTTTGTTTATTACCATTTTGTTTTTCCCAGGTATTTGCTAGTCATATATGCATAGTTAGTATTTTTAATTTTTTTATTACCATTTTGATTTTTTTTTGTTCGTTTTTTGTTTGTTATAATTTTGTTTTTTTTTACAACTTTTTATTTTGAACAATAAAAAACTGTTACCCGTGTATATGTGGTTGGTTACGTTTTTCCTGAGCGGCATTTATGTTTTCAATGCTGCAAATCGATAAAAATTATGTTGCGAGACGACCCCTCAACATTACAGACACCATAAAGTCACATGACCCGGAACTGGAGAAAATGATTCGAAAGTGGGGAAACATGGTCTCGTTGATAAACCTCTGTAAATAATGTTCCCGTAAATCCATTTTGAAAACAAAATGACCGGTAAATAGTTTACAGTTTGTACTTTCAATACATGTATAGCATAAAATATAAATCGAACAACTTTGCAAAATATCAACGAAACAATCTAACGTGACCCGGAATTGGCGACTTCACTGTAGTTTACTGTTTATAGCCAAACAAATTATATCTTGAAATTTTAGGTAGATCTGATGACTAATTAGTTGCCCATTCAAACTCTTAAATGAAGCTGCATGTACAGCTTATGGTTATTTTTGATCTGCTATTGAAGTGAGCATTATTCTTTGTATGTGGTTTTTCTTCTTTTATGAAGCTGAAAATCTTGGGGTTATTTTTTAGGTTCCTATTAAAGTGAGCTTCATTCTTTTATGTGTTTTTCTTCTTATATGAAGCTGTTCGGTTTGGCATTTTTTTAAAGTCTGCTTTTGAAGTATACGGAAAAATCCGAGCAAGGAAACGACATTCACGCGGGAAAATTTACGCCAAATCACAAACGAAAGCAAAGAGCAATGGCTGTCCAATTAAGCCAAACAAACCTTCCTGTGTATGTATAAAATAGCTACAGCGCTAGCTCACCTATCTTTTTTTAAAGATAAGTTTGTTTTAATATACAGATAATCCCAGTGTATAGATTAATGAGGAAACCAAAATCTGGATATTGAAAAAAAAATTATACGGGAGCTGCTCCTTAAAATAAATGAAAAAAATCAATGTATAACACACACAAAGAATGATGCTGAATAGACTTAATCCAAATTGATCAATGAAAAATTATCTTTTCGCTTCAACGTACGATTTTCCCGCTTGAATGTCGTTTCTTTGTTTATAACAATCGGGCTTTTCCGTCAAAAAAGGAAAAGTGAAAAAAAATTAGATTAGTATGGTACTGCATTGTATCAATCGCTTCTTGTCTTTCCGACATACTCTGAAAAGATATCTTGTTTTTTCCTGAGCTTGCCGGAATTATCTAGATAGGTGGTACTAGTATAACTGTAAGGAAAGCTAGGTTTTACCAGTTGATCTCTACAATCTTGGAATTATATGACCTAAGTTTTTCTTGTACTTTTATGAGTAGGTTAGACATCATAAATTGAGAAACTTCGGAATTCGGATCATATCTATTTTTTTTATGATAAAACGAAATTGCATCGAACAGTCTATCTACAGCAGTTTTCCCAGAATGCCCGACCGTGAAGTCGAGCATGCGTATTCCAGAAATATGGACTAACGTAGTTGCTAGCGTTTTTTATTTATAGAAATTATTTAGAAGTGTTAAATTGGTAGAATTATTTTACAGATTTTACAATTTTAATTTATGGCCCATGACAATACTTGATCAATTGCCAATTATGACTGAAATGATCATGGATTCATTGCATATGCCACTGAACCTTGAAGCTTGGTCTTGGTATGTACGTAATCATTTGGTTTCAGCTCAAATCCTACATGTGAAACATAAACTAATAAACGAAAATTAAATCCCAACGAACTCATTACTTAAATTGAATGTAAAGTTTTCTAAAGAAATCTCTTGGTGACATGCAATCCTATTAGATATGCTGTAACAACAGACACTGAATTAACTTTTATTAATTAAAATATTGGTCAACCAATAAATCTTTCTTCAAAAATCAGCTTCTTTAAGAAGTTTCATTTTTTTTTACGTTACAGGATAATTATATATATTATAGTGATGTTCATATAAAGTGAATAATTTACGAGTATCAGAATAAATTGTATAGTTACAATATCAAACATCATTTATTCAAAATATTCATTATAACGTTTACAAAACCAAAAGCAATGAAAGATTAAGGATAAAACAAAAATAATTCAAAAGTAGAATGTGATATTACCAAATTGATTTGGAATACTAGAAACTTTAAGGAAAATACATTTCTTTTCAAATTTGAATACATAAACTATATATAAATTAATACTTAAACTATTTTCATTTTTCTTTCTTTTTTTTTTTTTTTGCAACTTCTCATTTGATTCGGCAAATGTCAATTTTAAAGATGAAAAAATATATATTTTGATTTCAGTCTTTTTCGATGTGAACTAATACAGTAAATGATCGGATTCATATGAGAATTTATAGTTGCAAGAGAGGAAAATATCAATATGATTTTTACGCTAACTCTGTCAACTAAATCCACTAAATCACTGACAACGTTTAACATGGGACCTGTCAAATATATAAGCGTAATGAGAATAATCCTACCTTTTGTGGCGTTCTGTATCTGCATTGCTTGGATTCTAAGAACAGTCTTGTTTTTTATGGTTGAGAACTAACTACATCATCAGGTTGGTTGTTTAAAAATGACATTTTCAGCTTTGTCCATTCCTTTGAAACTCTCCTGTTAAATGACTTTCGGATCACGAAAATGGTTTTTATGTAAAATATAATTGTTAATAGTGCTATACAGGTACTAGAACAATAGGTAATTTTAAACTTGTCAAAATGGTTTTCATACAGAACGAGAATGTTACAGATTGTTAAGTTCTTCCGTATGCTTTCACTCTCAAGGAATGCGGTGGCAATCAAAACAGATATGGTCCAGTGTAAACCATACAGCATGTACCTTCTCTTACTGTTCAGGTGGCCGACTTAATTTTTATTGTGCATGTTTTTGCACATTCTAGTAAAATACCGTGTATTAACACCTTTCAGGAAATTGCTTTGATGCCATTTATGAAATTGAACACAGGATTTGGGATCAATTCAGTATTACAAACACTTATTATCCCCCACGATAAAGTCACATCGCTTACTGAGCAACTCAATGCAACAATCACAAAAAGTCACTATACAACAGTTACAATCTGTAATGTGGGTTATTAGCATTTTGTTCTAGAAATTACCAGCAGTGCGTGAATTTATTCGAAAATTCTATGATGCTATGGCAAGTGCTCATAAACAACACCACCAGATTCGGATTAACTCGGGGATGAAGTAAGACGCAATAACATTGCTAAAATTTTTACACTCTTTTAAAGGCAATTCCTGACCAGTTATGGTCCTCGGACACACGTATCATGTCTCTTTTTAGACCATTAATATTGAAATGCTTGCAATTAAATCTGCAAATAAAGGCAGAACATATATCTGGTAAGTGTAATCAAGTAGCTGACTCTATTTCACGATTTCAGTGGGACCGCTTTCGTCAGCTTGCACCAACGGCATCACATAATCCAACATCCATCCCATCAAAATTTTGGAGCGTTTTATAGACGAGGTTCAGACATTATTAGCAGCATCAATATCAACAAATACCAAGCTTACTTACACAAAAGGCGTGTGGGCCTTTTCGCAGTTTCGAAAGTCTTACCAATTACCAGATTTAGACCACTTGATTAGATTTATTGCATACCTGTCTGATCTGGTCTGAAATTTTGCCACGAACAAACTGGCGCTACATGTTCAGCAATATTGCAGCAGAGGATCCCAGAATCCGCCTAAACAATGCCATCGCAACACAAACATTGAATTTGGAAGGGGCTTATACATAAATTAAACATCAAGAACTGAATAAGCATAACAAAAATGTTCTGTTAAGATGGAATGAACTTCGTAATTCAGTTTTTCTTGACACATTACAGGGTGCTCTTTACTTATTTTCACAAACTCTTTCATCAATTTACCCAGATCACAAGTATTGAGTCACGAAACACATATAAGATCAATTTTTTTTCTCTCTCTCTCTGTGTCTCTCTCTCTTCCCCTTCCCTTTTTTCCCCTCCCTCCCCCCAACCGGTCATGGCCTACCCTTAAAAAATTTCCTTAATCTCTAGGCTCCCCCTTCTTAGGGTTTGTAGTTGCAAATCGTCTGGCGAACAAACACCTTTAATAAAGCTGTTTGTATGGCGGAATTTGCACCATGGCAGGATTTCTCATGTCTTTGATGCAGGCATCTGTTCCCAGGGCCTGCTCAAAGCTTGGGATTAGGTGGTCAACTGTTCCCAGGGTCCACCTAACCTAGCTATTAACCCGCCTTAATCATATACATATATGATACATTATTGTTAATTCGTTTCATTACATTGACTAATTTGACTGATGGACATTAACTATTGATTGCATTCATTATTGTTGATAATATATTGCTTGAACATTTGTGTGCATTGAGTATGATGATTGATTGACATTGAGTGAACGATTTTGTTTATTGTATAGCCATATACCTGCTCACCAAGTGGGTGGCAGGTCGGTTGTTAAATTATTGGTAAATTTTGAAAAATAAATAAGCCATGACCAAATCGCCTATTGGTGTTCTGCTGTAATCTGTTATAGGTAGTTTCATGTACATTGTATATAATGTGAACACACAAATGCAACGCACTTTGAAAATAGTATGCACTTTGAGAACAATTTTTGAAAAGCGGGTTAATTTTAGGAACGAAATCAACGCACTTTAAATATAAAAAAATCAAAAAGGTGTAAAATTTGAGACCAAGTCAACGCACTTTGGTTTTTTTAAAGTGCTTTATTAGCGAAGATTAACTTTACGCACATTAAACAAATATGTATAAATTACAAATTCTGCTTCGTTTTTAAAAGTAAACAGATTGATTTTTGGTAAACACTAATGAATATCTTCAATTTTCATTTGGAACAGACAGCAGTCAACCAAAGATGCAAATTGATAACAGGAAGTCCCTCATCCCACTTCTTTACTTCCCAAACATTAGTTTTAACAAAAATGGGTAAACGTAAAAGAATTCCTCTTTGAATTAAATTGCAAATTAAAAATTTTAAATAAAAATTGCAAATCTTCAAAAAACGTAAGCATACCCTGTTACAGGATAAAACTATAATTCACTCAATTGAGTGTTTGTAAAGTTGACTTGGTGGTAGGACTATGCTATTTGGTCAAACCGTAAACATTCAGTTGATTTTCAGTTAACTGACTGGCAGCGTTTGGTCTTGTTTGTGATGAACTATTGATACTTTTATAACTTTTGTAATTTAATGTGTTATAAGATGATGCAGTATGCATAACAATTGTTGCGATAGACTTTTATGGATTAACAGTTGCAGAAATAAATTAAACCGATGCGATGCACCGAGCATTTTTGTTCTCGGTTTGTTATATGTTTTCAGGTGCATTTTACTGGAACGCTTTTCTTAGACTGAATTATATGACTCATAACTTTTTTTCATTTAGATTTTGATTTTTATTATTATGTCGGATGATAAAGCTGATTTGTCTAGGTTTTTTATGGCTAAAAAATCGTTATTATTAATCTCATTAAGACTGCTATATAATGTTACAATGTACCCTCAAGGACATACATAAGAAAAATACATAAGCATCACATGCTATAGCCAATAACAATTCCAATCGATCGAAAATATTCAAAGTTTTACATTATAAATTAGAATTAATAACGACTTGCTTATTAAATTTTATAGCATTAATCTGCCATCAATATTTAGATAGTTACGTATGACTTTTGATATTTTTAAGTCGACTTTTCAGATTTTAAGATGGTTTGTCAACTATTTATGTCAATTTGTCAGATCTGTATGTCGACTTGTCAGAAAATTATTATCGAGACTGTTTGTACAAAAGCGTATTAGTGCCACTTTGTAAAGAACCTATTTCTTAAACAGCCAACTTAAAAGTTGGAATTTCTAACTTTAAAGTTTAAATTTTCCCCATAGATTTTAGAATATACTACTTAAAAGTTAAAAATTCCAGCTTATTTTACAGAGTAGTCTCGCGTTAGCAATCCACATTATTATAGCAAAATATAATGGACAGTTGTTTGTCAGTTTTGAAACAAAATATTTTACAAGTTTCTGAATTTCATATTAGCAAAATTGAGAACAACTTGAATAAACAGTATATTTCTTGTAAACAAAAAAAGAGGAAACGAGACCAGTGTAAGCTAAAAGGAAGCTGAGGAGCGACAATGGAATATATTCGGCAACGAAAAGTAGATCTAAAGGTATGGAGACGGTTAAAACTCGTCAGGAAGTTATCAAAATGATTCGGCCAACCCCAAATGATATGGATGATGAGAAGATAGTGTACAGTGCATATATTAGAGCCGAGAGCTCGAGGATGGCTCTCAAAGGAGAAAAAAACGACGACAGAGATTCGAACCCTATTATATTAGAAGTACCGGTGACCATCATTTGTATGGAGACCAACGAGAGATCAACAAACAGTGAAAAACCGGCAGATCCTAGTGTAGCGACAATAAAAAAAAAGATCGAGGATCTGATTTTAAGCGACAATAAAAAAAAAAAAACAGAGGGGCGGATCGAGGATTTTATTTTAATTAGATTGTTTTGACTGCGGATCGAAGCGATATTGAACTAAGGATATAGCGCATTTTAATGAGATTAGTAATATTAAATCTCTAATTGACCGTCTTGGATAACGGTACATTGAATGTGAGAAAATTGGGACAAGTAAAGTCAGGTTATAAAATTCCATTAAAAAACATTCGTCTAATTAAATAACAATGGGTCAGCGAGAGATGAACTAGATTTGGTCACAGGTGAAATAATAAATTTAGGAATGTGTGTCACGGGGCAATTGCAAATCCTTAATAAAGGGTAAGCAAAGGTTGGTACTTGACTGCAGGTATAATAATCCTAATTCAGTTTTACATTAAAAAATACCACATCTTAATTGCTCTTCATAAACATCGTTCTATTTGACCCCAGATTTCAACTTTATGTTATTCTCATAAACTAGTTTCGATATCAAAATAAAAATGCGATTATTTTGGAATATATATATATATATATAAAGTACATTTTAATTTTTCATGATTTTCATTTTTCTTTCCTTTCTGATAGTCATTCCTTCCTCCGATATCCACTGAAACAGGATCATCATATTAAAATTCAACAAGGTATAAAGACCTATCATGTTGACAACAAACATTATACCCCCCATTTTGAAAAGTCCAATTTAATTTTACCTCATAAAGGTTTTCAATCATCGAAAAATTCTGAAAAAAATGGAAAAAAAAGAATCCAATCCATTAAATTATTTTAAACAGACAAATGATTTCCAATATTTTTATGTTGCAATTGTTTATCCACAAAGAACGTGCATGAATTCTTTTGATAAATGCTCTATTATCCCTTCATCTGGGCATCTAGAAGACAAACTAAAAACGTGGTTTGGAGAGCTTAAAGGCATGTATCATATTAGTATGCGTAATACATGTAGTCGCTTAAAAAGGGGATATGTTATAAGGGCGCGGCTAGTTTTTATATTCGTGAACTGTATATACTTGAATTTACTTTAAATCATATTCTAAAAATTAAGCATCTAGATAGCCTAACAAAAAATAAGAAATATAGCAGAGCCGCGCTCCGAAACATTTCCATATCCTTCCATTTAACCTAGTAGGTATGATTGATTTAAGCTATGTTGCTTCCATTAATCTTATGTTAAAGGAACTTGTGGATAAATAAGTATAACTTCTACACATTGCATATGGCATAATCCATTTATACCATATGGACTAACTGCACGCAGAAAACTATCATTTTTTATCAAATGGGAAAATGGTAGTAATCAAGAATCCATGCATCTGAATGCCACTAGCCCACTGTAATACGACAACACATATTAAATCTAACCGACCCAGAAACCATGGGCTTTTGATTAAATTTCACCACACTTTGACACATTTTCTTTGCATTAAATGGTAAAGGAATCGCACTTTAAAATCATTACCGTTATAAATTTTTCCCAATTAACAAGGCATCTCCTCCTGGGTAAACATAGCCGCTATGTATAACAGGCATGCGCGAGATAAGGTATTTTCCTATTCTGTCCCTTGATAAAATCGGTCAACTTCGTTCCGAGATTTTAAATAGTAAAATATTTGAATATGTTGAAGTAAATATACACAATTCAGCAATAAAATATGTTAATATAGTAAACTAAAATGAAAATCTATTATAACTTCGTCTTATATGTGAAAAGATCGATTTTCGAAGCAGCTCTCTTCGCCATTTTACGACAGAAATCGGCCATTTATAGAATCATGTGACGTATAAAAAACCTAAAATAAATAAAAACCACGTGGTTTTTCGTAGTCATCTGCGTGTTTTTGTGAAGTGGGATAATCCTTGATACTACTGCTTCAAACCAGAATTGATTTACCCGCGATTCTGTCATATGGCAAGCGAAACAACGTGGAGACCCACCATCAGCCAAGCACAAAACGTCATATTTCTCGTTAGAGGTAGGTATTAACAGTTTTTTGAAAGACTTTTACAGTGATATATAATACTTTGTATATATTATAATTTTATATTTTTGCCTGTTATACCTATCGCTATAATAGCGATTCAAATCTCAAAAACTCGGATACCAAATCGTCTCCTGTTCGTAGTCTTCTTGATTTTGTACGCTATCTGTTTCCTATGCATTGCTGAAGCTGTTCAAGACACAATGTATATTAAATGTAAATCTTTATCGGGTTCCTCCATCCATGATAACAGCAATGAAAGAATTGCAATACATCACGTGAAAAACTTGCATGTTTTCTGAAAATGATGCAAGGATGGTGACGTCGTCATTGGGGCCCCTAATGGGGTAAGTTATTTTTATTGTGCGTTAAATCAGAAATTATGTTAAACGATATCAAGTTGAAATACAGAGACATCAAAGAAACCATTTAATAGCTTTATCTTTGGTTTAAAGTGTATTCCATACATAGTTTAACCATTTTGTGGTGTTGTGTAAATTATACAATGGTTTGGGATTCCCGACCCCAGGTTAAACCCGGAGTCATGAACCCAAACCATGGTATAAAACCAAGAAACAGTTAACAAGTTTATGGTATATCTATTACTTAATCTAGGTCTAGATCAAACGAAAGCATATTTGTTTACACCATCATATTCTGAAAGATTCGTTACTATATAAAAATTATACAACCCGAAACCTTTATGCTACAATTCATCGCGTATTTGAGAAAAATGCATTCCACTAATACAAAAGAATGACGCAGATTCAACAACTCTAGAACATGTTTGGGTAGAAATGGAATGGAAAACCAGCATGATCGTTGTGCAAACTGAAGTCCCAGGGGGAAAGAAGAGAATGCTTCTGTAATATACAAGTAAATTAGATTGTATACAGGGTTATTTTCGCTCCGGGTCTCCCCTTGCACTTGCAAACGGTTTCGCCCCGTCTTGAATTCGCCTAAACAAAGTTATATTAAAATAAAAAATTAAGGCATTGGAATTAATTCGCCTACTGACAACGAGGCGAAAGGGGCGAAAATATAACGGGGGCGAATATTTCCCTGTACGCTGTACTACAATCATTTCAGCTTGTTAACAAACTGCGCAACAAAATGTTAATGTTTGTAACTACATGTTTATGTTTAAAACATTAAATGTAACAACATTTGAAGCAAAACATTAAGAAAATTTGAGGTAATCAAACAGTATGTATGTATGTATGTATGTATGTATGCTTTTAACATGCCCTTTGGTGTAAAAATCATGTCAAATGAAAGTTATGATGTTGGTTTAATCTTTCGACCGTAGAATAGTTAGTAATCAATATATAGTTTTAATTTGATTTTGATTTAATCACTTTACATCAAAGCACACATCTAAAGATACGAATAACAACGTAATTAAAAAATAAATATTTCAAATCCTATACTCTTATCAGTTCCGTTAATTGTTATGAAATACATTAAAGTTCATAAATGATCAGTACTGACTGTACTGAACTGGAATAATACACTTAAGTTCCAAATCTTTGAGATTCAACTATTGACTTAAAGGAACCCATCAGATTTAAAAGATTAAAAAACAACTGCAGGATATTTTGTCTTAAATTTAAGTAAAATTGACTGATTATTCAACAATGGATTCGTAAACATGTACAGAATCCGTAGGATAGAAAAATAAATAATACATTTAGGATAGACAGCTACGTGTAAGTACATAATGCATCAGTTGATTAAGTGTGCGCAAACGCCACATGATTGTTTTACATCTATCTATCAAAATACACCCCCGGTCCCAATGTAAATAAAAAAACGTTAACTTAATAACTAAGATTAATAAATCCCATCAGGCCCATAAATGTCTTCCTTTTAGCATGTCTGATTATTCATTTATAATTTAGCGATAATCTTCGAAAAAAGGTAAGGCTTATACCTAGCGAACTAGGCATATCCATAAAGAAGAAGAGCAGAGGGAGTTCTGAAGTTTCAGAAACTTGTTTTCGAAACCCTGTCCTAAGTCACGTCATGTTCCAGGATTAACAAAAGGGGAAATAAATCTGTATTTAATGCTCTGTGCTTTATGAAAATTTGATCTTCTTATATATGTGTAGAAGAGGCTAATAAAAGATTATTTGAATCTTAAAACTGTCAAATGTGTAAATATTCAAAGCTGAATGTATTTACAATCTCTTTCCAGTTTGTTGGCGATTTGCAAATAAAAGATGACAAATTAATTGAGGTAAAATATGAAACATTTATTGCTGTATTCTAACATATTCTTGTTTATTGATTTCAGCCTTGTTTGAAATAAAGTGTTTTGCTAAAGCATTAATGTTTGCCATCGGATGTAAATCATAAATGCATCTTTTAGCAAATACCTTTACAGCATTGATGTATACATTCACTACCGGCATAGATCTAGATTTAGTTATTACTGGTTAAATATCAATGACCAGACTTTATGAGATGAGATCTGTTGACCTTATTCTAGACTAGATAGCGAAGTGCAGAAAGTCAACTGTCTCTTTGCTTGTCCATCTTTCCAGTATGAAGTTTGAATATGTGGCATAAAGATGATTTTACATTCTTATTACCCGGTTTTTATGGTTTAAATCTTTTAAATAACACTTTTGTGGGTATCTCTTCTTTGTGATTTCCAAACATAACTCGGGTTAAACCCAAAAACGCTTAACTTCGTTTTATTATGTTCTTTTTATTACACTGTCATGAAAATGATTCAAACCCTTTGTCGCCTTTGTCGTAGGAAATGTGGACAGTTGCATGGCTTTAAAGAATTTCGTATTTAAACTTAACTCAAACAAGACATTTTAATTTTTATTTAAAATAAATCCTAAAACATGTACGATAGATTTAATGTAGTTTTAAACATTTCATTAAATTTTATTTTAAAAATTGAAGAATTGAACATTTCCATTATGAGTGAAGACCATCGAACTGATCATTAATCGATTGAAATAACTACATGTAATTATTGCACTCATATCTAAACCGGTGTAATTATAATTTTTTTAAAGCTTAAAATTGAAAAAGACAGATTCCTAAAGAGTTCATACAAAGAAGAATCAGCATGTATTTAATCGTTATTGACTGCCAGTCCGTGTTCTATCTCGGTTTAGGCATTTCAAATCGATCTCTTTTTTTTTCTTTTTCTTTTTCATAAGTCCTTCACATTCACATTATATTCACATACATATCACATAAATGTTTACAAAAATAGATCAATATCCTCAAAAATCTGAAAGGGAATTTTTATAATGACAAGGGGGGGGGGGGGGGGGGGGGGGGGGAGTGTGTGTGTGTGTGTATAAAATTTTAAAAAAGCATGGTGGGGCATGTTATAATCAAACTAATGAATAAGATTTCTCTCATAGTGACATTATGCATGCACGTAATTTGTTATAAATTTCAAATCGATCTTTTTTACGATTGAGTCAGGTATGCACTTGTATTCTTGAATCTGGAATTCTCTACCAGAGTCATTTAGAAACATCACCTCTTTTAATCAATTTAAATCAAACATAAGTAGACGGTATGGAAACTGTTGTAACTGTTGCGCTTGTAGCTAAATTTCCTTAACAGGTTTGATTTCAGTAAGTCAGAATTATTGGGGCATCTATTTTGTCTTTAAGTATCCTTGTGGTATGTTTGTAGTTATGTTTTTAGTAATGTGATTCTGATATTGTATATTCTATGTAATAATTATATGTAATGGTATTATGTAGTCGGAAAATAGCTCCTCAGAGATAATGTTTATTGTTTGTAAACCCGACTTTAAATAAATATTTATCTTATCTTATTCAAAATAGCAACATAGTTTTACTTTTTGTTAATAACTATGTTAATATTAACCAATTTTAATTTTTAAAAACAACCGTTTTAATCAAGCAAATTGAATTTCCAAATAACTGATGTTAAGATCAAAAGATTAAGAATTAAGTTCATGGAAGCTGTTGCACACTATCGATTTAACTAGACATAACGTCAAAGAAAATTGATTTACGAAAAAAATGAGCTTGAACAACTTAAGAGTGTGATAAGCAATATAATCTCCATAACGCATATGAACTAGGTTTTATCAATAAGTCGATATATAAATCGAGTTCCATTATTAATTTTTTTTTCTTTCATCGAAACACCTTTGTTTATCATTGGATCGATGTTAAACAAAAGATTTCGATGAAAGAAAACGACTACGTATAATTAAATTTTCTGAAAATCCCTTCGGGGTTCACAGGATTTAACTTTACGGCCAACCAAGTTCATATACCAACCCACTTTTTAACATTGTTACCTTTTACTTATATTTACGTTTGAAAAAGTCAGATCACAGTATACCTATAAACTTAAGCTATGATCATTGTGTCTTCAAATATATGACCGCTTGAGACATTAAAAATTTCACACAAGAATGAACGTTTTTTGTTCCTTAGTATGTTCATATAAGGAAAAATCTTTGCAAATATCAGTAAAAATTGATATCAATATATAAAATATCATGATGATTATATTATAAATGTGATATAAATGTCATATGGTCTTCAAAGAAATTGCGAATTTGTAAAATTCATTTAGGAATTTTGAAGTTAAATTTGATATAAACTTTTTAAAAAAAATTCCAGAATTCTTTAGAACTGAATGAGATCAATTCAGAACTTTTTGTATAGAATTCTAATGAAAGTTTTTAAAAAATTACGTTTCTACAACATTTAACTTTAAATAATAATCGAGGATTAAAATTTAGGCAAAGAATCAGAACATTTGAGGTGAGCCGCTGTTCATAAATAAATAATACTTATTGTTCATTTAAACGTCGGACAATAGGATTAAACTCTTATAGAACCAAACAAGGAAGAATTATTTAACAACATTGTATCTGATTTCGGGGAATTATTTCTTCCTGCTTCTTTGCCTCTATTTATTGCAGATAACATGTAAATGTCGATTTAAATTCTATATAGACTTCGGACGGCCCTTCTTTAAGGAGCTCTACCTTAGCGCACATATGGTGTTGGAATAACCATAGAATATGGGTTGTACGAACAGCAATATGCCTGTTGTGCTTTCGCCATCTCCTCCTATTTCTGTTTCACCACATTTGGTGCATGTACATATAAAAGAAGAACCCGAGGATTATTCCAGCGGTTCCGATTGCATTTACATAGGAACAGACCAGGCAAACGAAACTGTAAGTATAATAAAATGTTTGTAAAAAAATCTTTTAACAAGAAACTTATTGAGACAAGCGTAAAAAGATCGGCCGCAAAAATATTTCTTTAAGCAAATATTTGTCCAAAAGAAAACAAAAGTACATTGTTCCTTGACAAAAACTTGAATACATCATATACACCATTAAAGCATAGCCCCAGAACTATCAGAATCTACATCCATTCTTTCAATGTATGATCATGTTCTTTTGTTTAAGATATCGCAGTCCTTACTTAAAAAAAAAGTGATTGAAGTTTGTATAAAGTTAATATATGAAAATAACGGAAAAATGAATGGCATTAAGTAAACCATGTATTATCTTCTTTTGCTGAATATAAAATCTGTTTATTGTTTCCTCTCAAATGTTCGAAGATCTTATTATTATAGTGAAAGTATACATACAATATATATTTCATGAAAAAAGAACAACCCTACATGTTTGTAAAAAGGACATATACAGTGGTTTTTTTTTTAATTATTTCAAAACGAACATGACAGTCTCCCTAACTTGCTACGTGACGAGATGCTTTTTCAATGTTTTTTGTATATTTCTATTTTTTATTTAAAGATATGTTTAAAACTGCATTTTTGTAAATCAATAGCGATATAGTTAGTATCCCAAAAAAAAAAACCGCAAAAAATTTCCTTTATATACTTATTTATTTATTTTCTTTTGATTTAAATAATACCAGAAAGAATGAAAAAAAAATTTCAATATTGTAGACAGTATATCTGATACTTTGTTATTTTCCATGTTCATATTTTATATTTTTAAATTCATCATTGATACATGCTTTAATCAAATATATTACAAGGTAAAAATTGAAAATGAATTGGAAGAATACAGGGGATTGGCACCTCAGAATACAATCAACGTGGTCGAAAATAGAGAAAAGTATGCACATTTTTTCGATAACTGGTCACCGATTCCAGAGAATCTTGATGAAGAAACCAGTGATTCAGGACCTAGCAGGCCTGTTTCACATCAACTCACAATGAAAGAAATAGATAAACGAGCACAGGAGGTATAACTACTCACTTACTTTAATTTCATCAGAAAAGAACATTAATCGCTATTTCCAATGAAAATTTCTTCTTAATATAGACATTAGCAAGAAATTTAAATGTCTTTTCAAGTTCGAACATTCATATACGTTTTGAAAATTAATATGATTATCACAAATCAACGTAGGTGAATTATTTTTGAACGATTTTCGTTGGTATTCATTTGATTATATCTAGGCTCCTCCAACGTGTGCTAGCAGCTTTGACAACTTGAAAAGTTATCTTCTCAATGGTTTAGCTGGACATGAGAATGAAGGGAAGTTGACCGTCCGAGCAATCATTGTATGGCTAGGGGAACAAAATCCTGATGACTTTGCTGATCGAACACCATCCCGAGACACACCTGAGGGCTTCCTTTCCTTACTTTCAAAGAAACAGTCACTCTTCGTCACTTTCTTTACTGTTCTTTGCAGGTAAATGTGATGTTATTTCATATTCAAGATAACGACACTTAATAGGTAAAAAAATTCATAAAATAGAGAAATATTCTTTTGTCATAAAAGTAATGAAAAAATATCAATATATACCGTTGTGATCTATTTTCCTTCGTATTTAAATCCGATCGTTTGGATTTATCAATATCTGTAAAGTGAGATAGGCAACGTTTCTTACTTAATGACGACCGAGGGATTTATCGTAAGAGGGACTCAGCTCAACCTGAGATTATTAAATTCGAATACCTCGTAAATGTATAGATTGACAGGTTGATTGTTTAATGGGATCGTAGTATCTAATGAATATTCCTTTACAGAGAGTTTGGCGTCAAATGTGTAAAGGTACCCGGGGTATCAAAAGCCGGGGACTATCAGCCAGGGGATGGAATAAATGATGAACAATCTGACAAAAACTACAGAGACACTTGGGCAACTGTCTTTGTAGATAAGAGGTGGGAAATCGTGCATCCATATTGGGTTTGCAAGAGCTTAGTAGGCTATAAAGCAGGAGGGTGGATAAAACTTGAGGATCACGGGAAATCGGTCCTTAAAAAAGTTAAAGAATCCGTAGGTGTCTTAAGAAAGGCATTCAAAGAATATTATATTTTCCCAGATCCTGAAGAATTTATATACCGATGTCACCCTGATAATGACAAATGGCAATTGAGTAAGATACCTATTAAGAGAAAATCATTCTTCCAGATTCCATACCTATTTCCGACATTTTTCGGATTAGGCTTGATAATGGTGTCTGAAAAATCGTGCTTATTGCAAAGTACAGATGGCGAAGTTTTGATTGAAATTCAAGCACCGATAAAGAATGCCAACACAATTGACTTATGGTATGAGCTTTATCTAAAGGAAGGCAAAGAAGAAATTGATGAAGACATCAAACATTTTCTTGAAGCTAAAAACATTCCCAAATTGGTAGCTATGATTCGGTGTGGCGATGTTTGGCGTTTTAAGATAAGCTTACCAATAAAAGGAACATTTAAACTTTGTTGCTATGGTGGACCCCATAAATCAACACTTTCTAGAATAGCAGAGTTCCGCATTGACAATCACGCTCCAAAAAAAAATTTCCACATTCTTCCATTTAACCCTGGGCGTGTTGGATTTGGTCCCGGTCCAGCAGCTACAGAAGCCAACTTGTTTACACCATCACATTCTGATGGATTCGTTCCTATTAAACCTAAAACCAAACTGGAAATTACATTTACTACAATTCTTCGAGTGTTTGAGAAGAATTCAATTGTAGCAGTGTTGCACAACAATGACCAAGATTCAAAGGACCTGGAACGCCACGTGCGGGTAGAAATGGTAAGAAAAACCAGGATGTTCGTTGTCGTCATTCAAACCGAAGTTCCAAAGGAAGGAGAGTATGCTTTGACAATATACTCCTGTAAAAAACAGGAAAGCTTAAACACCTCATCTCTTTCTAACATCGCTCAACATGGCGTCAATGTTTGTAACTACTTGCTAAGCACTGTCGTCAGCAAACCTGAGGTATGTCTACATTTATTGATGTCTAAAGTTTGCACGTGCTTACGATTATGATATCAAAAATATAATATGCTCATTTTATATGATTTAAAAGTGGTACTTTTAATTCCAATTGAATTCTACTTGCAATAACTGCTTTGTTTACATGAATATGATATTGTACTTGTACAAGCATACAATCTTTAACTTAGTGAGTTGGCTTTTTTCAGAGAGCCAATCAGAGAATCGCCAGAGGAAGACTGCATGATGCTTTATCGCAGATTGAAGTCGGACGATCTTTCGACAATACCGTGGAAAAGTTTAATAGAGCCTTGGAATGGTGTTTTAAGCAAAACATAAGCAAAAATGACAGTGATATTGTTTCTACAATAGCTAAAGTAGAACTACTCACTTTGAAAAACGGTGACTTGTTTTTTCACTTATATTTTTTCTTTAATATATCTAAATTTCGTGAACAGCTTGAACTGAAAATAATTTAACCACACACGAGTAATAACGATGATAATTAATTGGTGGCAATATGATATATTACGAAAATATATGTTATATTACATGTCTTTAACTTCTGCAAGGAAAAACACAAACTTTAAGATCATTTATGCATAATACTTTCTATTTTGTGTAACAAAAAAAAAAAGATACATAAAAATTGATCTAAAAATAATTTGAAAATGGTTTGAATTGATTCACCTTGATTATTACTTAGTTATGAGTATATCATTCTTTTGAAATAGAGGAATGAAATCTTAATGAGAAATAGAAATACCAATGCTTAAACTTTAAACATATGTACCAAAGTATGACTAACAGTTTTGGTTTCTGTAGAAAAAATGAAGCACATATATTGTTATACTCTATACAACTTTGATATTGATTTTAAAATATGTTGCTTTTTTACTTTATAGACGCACGTAATGCCGGTCTTCGAGAACATTTTAATGTGACTGAGAAAACTCTAAGCAAAATACAGTCGTCCATCTATTCACCTATCCTCACAAAGGAAATTGATACGTTAAAAAACCAACTGCAAGATTTGAAAAAGGACGAAGATGAATTATAGAATGTTTATTCAACTGTGTTTAATTACACGACTATGACGACTTTTCTCTTCCGTATCAGAACTTTTCTCTGCAGATGTTTGTGAATGTATTTTTATATCTTTCTTTGCCGTTTAAATTAGTATTACACACGTTACTATTTAGAAGATTTAAATAAAATATCTCAATAACAATGAAAATACTTCAAAAAAAAACTTATTTGATTGATTTTATTATCTTAAAATTAGAAGAAAATTATTCGTTGATTGCTGCAAACTTTCATGTGATGTTCGAAGTAGTTAAATAATATCTTAATGTATTGTAATTATTTTGAATATTTTTGAAAAGCTAACTTGTTTGCACTATCACATTTAATAGATTAGTTCATATCAACCAAAAACAACAATTGAATACATATTTGGGAAATATACATATACACGCCATGATGTGCAATAGAGCAGATTCAACAGAACACAATCATTATTTAAATTGGGTATTGGTTAAAAACGTAGTTTTTAAAAGTAGAACAAGTTGCTCCAGACATATAACCGACTGAATTATGAATAAAATATATCAACAAAATGTTAAATTTTATAATAACATAAACGAAAGTAAAATCACCTGACAACAAGACAGTAAATTGAACAATTATAAATTAAATCGTAAAACTGGAATTTCCAATTAAGGAAATTAGATATTAAATATTTAAAACCTTGCACTCTTTTGAGCTTTGTTAATTTTTATGTGATAAATTAAAGTTCAAACTGATCAGTTACATGTATGACATGAAAGAAAAGTCAAAATTTTCAATTTTAGTGACTCAGCTTCAGATCTACATCAAAGCATCAATTAGATGAAAGCGAAAAAAACCCACTCCAGAATATTGTATTGAAGATTTATGATAAATTGGATATATCTTCATCAATTGCTAGGAAAAGTTTACAGACTTGATCAGGTAATGTATCAGGCAAACGTTTATCAAAATTAAAAGCTTTTTTAATCAATGAAAGTTGCATGTATTAAAGTAGAACTGCCAATTTGAAAAAAAAATCTCAAATTTATTTCGATTTTGTTTGGTAAATATTTAGAATGTAAAGACATTTTTACCAACTGTAAATATTTTAACACGAGAGGAAATGTAGAAAAATATTTTCCACTGCTGTATGTTATCACACAATTTTGAAGTTCTAGAACTTGACATCGTGTCTTATACGACTTGGTAGACATTTGTGACAGAGAATTATAATTTTTAAAAAATAATCATAATTTATAAATGTTTGCTTTGTCATATTAAGTATGTCATATTTCAAGACGTTGACAAAGATAAGAATTGTAATATCAATGACAAAACAAATGTCAGAAATCTTGTTATACTGATTTATACGTGAAATATTACAAAATTTAAAGATGAATGGGATATTTATTGGTTGCCATTTTGATAGAAAATACAATATTCCTACCTCTCTTTAATATACAAATGCGTAAGTTTAAACCATCAACATTACAAAATTTCATATTCTTAATAATATTATGTTTGTTTTTATCGTTCAATAAACAAACATAAAAACTACTTCAACTAGAGCCGAGATCGTTAAAAAAAAACCGAGTAGGTCTTTTGACGCAGCTGTCTGATAAACGTGGTGTAATACAAGAATGATAATCTGGCTCTCATACCAAGATAGATATATAGACAATTATTTCCTTATTAAAGAGACAAATTCTTCCGAAATACACTAGCGTTTGTTTCATCATATTGTGTTTGTGAAATAAATGCTCTTAACAATGCTAAGTTGTGATGTATACATGAAAGTTACTTGAAATATTGTCGAAAGTAGGACTGCTGGGATGGGAAAATTCCCCGCAAGGCTCGTTTTAAATAGTGCAAATATAAATTTCTTAAATTGAAATATTTAAAATAGTTCAAACAAATCTTTTGACACATTAATAAGACATGAAAAATGGAATTGTAAATAAAATCTACACACATGTGCAGATTTTTATAATAAAAAATACATGTAAATTCAACATATATATCTATCCTTTTTATTACATTTTCAACAGTGAACTACTGTAATTTATCCATTGAATTAAAGTGATATTCTTTAACAGTGTGAAAGTATATGAAAATGGTATTCTGTCACAGAAGAGAGAAAGTTAACAGGGATGATGACACCGTGCGTGTCAAAACAACTCAAAAACACAAATACTTGCCTTCAAACCCGAATCTTACCTCTAGACAATGACAGCGATTTAAGATTCCTTAATTTCAATGAATAAAGCAGCTAAAACATGTAAAATCCATTTATAACTTTCTGAATTCAAACCCCGCTTCGATTTGTTTTCGATAGTAATTCGTCTCTAAATATTCATAGACGATCTATTTATTTACTTTAAAAAAAATCTTCAACATTTAAACAATGGTTTATTATTCTAATGATGTTATATTTAAGTTATGGTGTTGATCATTTCCGCTTCCGCACTGGTGAAAATATCAAAAAATTTCGAAGGACCTTAAATTATGTACAAGTTTACCTATCCAAGTGAGGCGTATAAGAAATGAGTGAAGCTATTGGTAGCATCTTAGTAATCCCACTGAAGCAAAAGTCACATCAAATAATCATGAATACAAGTAGTTTGAAACTGACATCGAAAGACATGTTGTTAACAGATCTATAAAATTTCTAAGGAATCAGTGATCAAACTAGCGGAATACAAAAGATTAGTAAGATGTTCCTATAAATTTCGAAGGACCTTAAATTATGTACAAGTCTACCTATCCAAGTGAGGCGTATAAGAAATGAGTGAAGCTATTGGTAGCATCTTAGTAATCCCACTGAAGCAAATGTCACATCAAATAATCATGAATACAGTAGTTTAAAACTGAAATCCGCCAATAAGGTTTTAAACATTATACATGTATATCAAGTATACAGTTTAGCAACGATTGGCTCACGACTAGCCTGGTCTATTGGATGAATTAGAAAAGTCTTAAAAGTGCTCTTTATTTTATTTTTCAATTTTTACAATTTTCTTAACTAAAATCTAACATTTCGAAATCAAAAGCAGTCTTGATTGGCTCTAACACAAACAGTATACACTGCAGTGATACTGGAATACAGTGGACGACAGAGCCTTTAATGCATTGTCACTTTTCACCTGAATGTTGTTAACAAAGGGCTAAAGCAACACAATAAAATGAAAAAAAAAACCCACCTTTTTATTTAGCTGAAGTTTCGAAAACACAAGGTGAACTTATCAGCTAGGAGGGAGAGGATCACTTTATAAATGATTATTTAGTTTATATTCAATTTACTTCATATTAGGGCAATGCATTTATAACCTTTTAAAGCTCTTTTTTGACGATTCGCAAATGAAAAAATGACTTGAACATAAAATAAACCAAAGTAGAATATGGAACGCGTAATGATAAAGTAAAGAGTGTTTTTATTTACTTTGGCATTACTGAAAATAAAATGTTTGCGCTTAATAATTTGCCATTAGATATAAATCCTATATGCATCTTTCAGAAAAAATACACTGTCAGCATTCATTTATTCCTTCACTATCTCAATTGATTGTGAATGGGTTATGACCGGTTTAAATCAATACTCAGTAAATCAAGGTTATTAGATGAGAGCTATCGACTAAATACCAATATAGCAAAGTGAAAATTGTTAAATGTCTCCTGGATTGTCCAGTACAGTGCTATATGTACATGTATATGAAGCTTACAAGTCAATAGAATATGTTTTTACAGTTTTACACCTAGTTTATAGGGTTTAATTTTGTTTAAAGATATATTTTGGAAAGATTACCTTTTATTTTGATTTCCAAAGATGATTTTATTTTAATTTTATCATTAAAGATTATTTAGATTAGATTACTTATAATGTAGCGTAACAGAGAATTGCGATACATTTATGCAACGAAGCTGAAAAATGACCATAACCCCTTTTACACAGTATGCATCGACAGTTGGAATACTTAAGATTCAGTTTTAATTTGAGTATAGTCAGAGATGAAAGTAAAGTATTGGAAACCAAATGTATTAAATGAATTTTGGGGTAGGGGTAGTTTGCAATTTGCAATAATACTTCATAGTATAAATAGAAATGTATTTTAACACTTTCAATACCGAGGGATTTGAGTCAGGGTTCAGTAATAATATATCTAATTCCACGTTCTGCTTACCCTTTAGATCTGCAACATGACCTATTTAAATACCTGAGTTGCAATTGTTAATAATACATGCACATAGTCAAGATTTTTTGTCATCACCGGTATGATATGCAGACAGTTGACACTTTAACAAGTCTTCTGGGAGAAGGGGCGTGTGCAACAGAACACCAAATACATTTTTATCTCTATTTAAACTGACTCCTAGAACATGTATGATAAACTTTGATCGTTAAACATTAAAAATTTGTTTTGATTTGTGGATGTTATTTAATCGTTTTTTTTAGCTCACCTGAGCTGAAAGCTAAAGTGAGCTTTTTTGATCACATTTTGTCCGTCGTCCGTCTGTCCGTCCGTCCGTCCGTCCGTCTGTAAACTTTTCACATTTTAAACTTTTTCTCTAAAACCACTTGGTCAATTTCAACCAAATTTGGCACAAAGCATCCTTATTGTATGATGAATATAAATTGCAGAAATGAAAGACCGATCTTCATTCAAAGCGGGGAAAACCTCGAAACTGTAGAAAAAGGGGGGGTGCATTTTTAAAAATCTTCTTCTCAAGAACTACTGAGTCAAATTCAACGTAATTTAGCATAGATAATCCTTATGGTAAGGAAAACATAAATTGCAAAAATTATGGGCTAATTCTGTTTCAAATTTGAGTAATTTACAAAAATAATAAAACAGAGAGAATGGGGGTCAATCAGTTTAACTTCGGGCTCGATATTTCATATATCGAAAACGAAAGTTCTGTTTGAAGCAGCCATGATGAACGCATGATAAACGAGTCAAACTGACAAAGATGAATTTGCGTGTTGTGCAACAGTTTACGTTCGAAGTGAATATTTGAAACATTCAAATTGGCTAAATATATTTGTGCCGTTTTTGTGAAGTAAATTGAGATTAAATATTTTAATGCGTTGACATTTTCACTTGAGATGGTGGTTTTAGCTTGTTTTGATTTTCGTTTCTTTTCTTTTTAACTTGAGGGGAACTATCGCCTGTATTTTGGAATTTTTACGTATCGAATCAAATATAGACTTCGTTAAATAAGACAGCCGATTGTTTACATGTACCTGCGCAAAATCAGCAAAATCTGATGCACTAACAACATATTATAAAATACTATTCATTCTACTGGTACATGAAATTTGTACAATCTCTACGAAATGGTTGATTAATGAAACATGTTTTGTTAAGATGCTCAGCATTTTCATTCTAAACGGGGATTATTTTCGCTGCTAGAAATATATGTGTATATATGATGAAAAATAGATTGTGTTCTTTCTTTGTTTTAGTGCATTTTTCTTTTGTTTTAATTGTTTACAATTTTCTATTTACTAACCGTATCTGAGAGTCAAGCTTTGAGTTATAAGCAAGATGCAGAGCTTTGCGCACACTGTTATGTTTGTACACAGAGCTTAGGGCATGCTTTATTTCGTTCATATTTTAAATGCAGCTATGCTGAATAAGAAATACCAAGTTTAAAAATCTTAAGTTGAATGTAATAAACTCATGTGAACAAAAACATGACTCAAACCAAGCTATATATCTTGCTTATAATTCTACGATTGACGCTGAAATTTTGGCTGATCATCAGAAAGGCCTTGCTAAAAGGATGATATGCTGTATTAAAACTACTTTCTGGTGCCCCTTCTTAAACGATAATTGCATAAAATCTACACAAATTTTTGATAGTTTTTCAAACACAAGTAAATAAAAACGACGTCTCTTAAACAGTTTCCATAGTTCTGACACGTTATTATTATGAGGATAAAAGCATTATATCGTTGTTCTTAAACAAATATTGCAGCGGAAAGTCATCTTTGTTTGTAGACATTTGTTGTTTTTTAATAAAGATAAAAATAATGGCTGGGCCTTAGTACAATAGAGCGACATGCCTGCAAGTACATTGATTTGAATTATAGCTCTTTAACATATCATGTGACAACATTTTTCAGTTAAGTTTATTCATCAGTCACAGTAATGAAACGTCATATGGTATGAATTCACGCCAACTAAACGACAATCGTTTATAATGGAGAAGACCAATTACATCTTTGAATGTTTTTAATTTGAGGAATTGAGCGCATTGAGGTTCACTTTTCTTCTTTCACATATAGGAATTTTTTTAAATAAAATACAATAACTAGTAAGTAGTTCAGGGAGAAAATGTACCTTTAATTTATGCTCTCATGTATTTTGATCGCTTTATAAAGTGGTGGTGGTGGTGGTGTTTTGGGGGGTGGCTAAAATAAAGGGAACTTGAAGTTCACCGTGAACCCCTACTGGAAATTTAGTCATATATATTGCATATAATCTTATTTTCGATAAAAATGGTATTCCATAAAGGTAAATGTGTCAAAGATTAAGTACAGTAAAACTCGTTTTGTATGAATACGTATATAGCGAAATCTCTGATATAGCAAAGTTGTGTTGAGTGCCCGGTAAAATTCTTTACAAATTTTTGGAAAATTTTACAGTTATAACGAATTCGGATATAACAAATTTATGGATATAGTGATATAGAGGGGAATAATGACGAAATTTTACACTTTTATAACGAATTTCTTTACAGTTTAAAAAGTTTGCACTACCATTTAACATAATAGTTTGAATGAATTTATTTTCACATAATTTTTTCAATTTGCATTCGATTATTAAAGGTATCAAAAGAATGTATTTTCATTCTAAACCTAAAATAGCAAAATTTGTAGTCTTGTGAAAGAAAACATGTCTCTAGTGAATTCGCTATAGTTATTATCACGAATTCGTTATACGAATATAACGAATTACGGATATAACGAAGTAAATCCATTGGTCCCTGGGACTTCGCTATAACCGAGTTTTATTGTATATTCAAAAATAAGTGTAAAATTCGGATATTCAGTTTTTGTTAATCTACCGAGGAGCCATATGGCACAATATCCTTTGTACGCCCATATAAAGCCAGTGTTGCTCAGATGAGCGATGTGGCCCATGGGCCTCTTGTTTAAAAGAAAATTATTAATGATATCAAGTTAGACTTTGGGTAATGATATATACTGTTCATGATATGATTTAAGGAAGCTGGGCGGTCAACAAATAAAAGATTAGATCTACCTTAAATTTTTAAAAATGATTTTTGGGCTAAAACCTTTTATATATTAAAGAAAATTCCATACAATTTAGTTCTAAAATTTGAACATTTTCCTATATCTTTATACAGATTTTTTTCTCAAGGAGATAAAAATAGTCTAAAAATGGCTTCGACCATCGAGCCATCCTAAAGTTATACAATCGAGCATTACATTCTTATCTTAATCGACATGTTAGGTTAGATCTTATAAAGATAAAGAAAACAAATTCTTTACGAGCTAGGAAGTTCTTTAAGACACATGTTTATTGATCGCTATTGACTTTTTCAATCAATGTTGTATCTAGATTTGGAATTTTTAATCGATACTTTTCTTTTCTATGATTGAGTCAAATTTACATTCATATGTTAGTTTAAAGCAAAATTTGAAAAAGTAAAATGTTTCCCTTAATATATATAATACCGAACATTTATACTTTTCGATTTTTTTCTTCACGGGTGAACTATTTTTTTGGGAGGGGGTGCTTATCTATTAAAAGAAATTTAAAGAAATATTGAAAAATTGTGTGTTTTGTATACACTGAAATGCCTATACAAGTGACAGCGAACAAAAATTATTTCTCTGTATACCAATAAAATCCTTTATTCACAGATGTCATTTGTATGTTTAATTTTATCTAATATTAAAGTGGTTGGTGGTACATCGTAAGTCGAAGGGCCGATTCGTAAATTATCACCCAGAGAAAGGAATTAACAAACAAGTGTCTGTGTTTTCGAAGTAGTTTGACGCCTCTATTTTCAATTTCAAGACTTTTTAGAACCCGTGCAACGTTAAGGTGTGATTTAAATTTGATTCCTAAGTTTAATTTTGTATTTAAATCAACAATCAAATTGAAATGTATCTTATCTTGCATTGAGTAAACAAAACATTGTAAGCTTGTTGTTTGGCATAATTCATGTCTCATGAAATCGCACCTTCTTCCTTTTTTATTTGACCTGAAATATGCTATTGATTTGATTTCGAGAGTTCATACTGGGGAAAAATATGCCTACAACCGCGCTTTGTATTACTTAAATTGACAGCCGCGTCTTTAATTTTTGAACAAAATAACACGTTTCAAATAAAGAAAACCAATTATATTTGAACTCTTTCATAATGGCAGCTGAAGAAAGACGATTTTTGAAAATAAAAAAATAAAGTTTAATCTATATACATGTACATCTAGGGTGAGAACCTAGTAAGTTGCTAGAACTTGTCTTGAAACCCATTGTATATTATATATACAGTAAAATATGTTCAAACCACATGTACATGTAAGCAATCGCGTTTTATGAATTAAACTATTCATATCTACGAAGAATAATTGATTTATAAGAAATATTATTTTGAACAACTTAAAAGGAATTGTTAATAACACATATTATTAAGGTTGTTTTAATGTGTTTGATATTTAAATGGGGACTATGGAACTCCTTTCATAAATTCGATAATTTTTATTTTTTTCCCCGTATTATTCAATTTTCTTTCAATTAAAACAGATATCAAGTTTGATTTGTGATCCTTTCTTACAAAAAAAAAAAACTTATTAAACGTTTCGAGCGCGTCATTGTGTTATGGTTAAGTGCTAATACAGAATGGTGTAACGAAAAGTAAATGTATTACCATTAAAACAATAAAATGATTTTTTTGGTGATTCATTCGGGTGTGAAGTTAGCGACATTGCAGAAAATATACATAACCCGCGTTGGCGGGTTATGCTATTTTTTTCTACATTGATCCCTACCTTCATAGACCGCATGCGTCATCAATAAAGCATTTTATTGGTTATATTCACATCTTTCTTTTAACAAAAAAATGAATTGATCGTAAAGAGTAAGTAAAAGTCACTGAATTGTTGTCTGGACGTTAGATAAAAATGACTAATTATTCTATGTATGGGCATTTTAGCATGACGTAATTTCGTGCAGTCCTTGATTTTCTTAGGTTGCTGAAGGTTTCAACCAATCGATAAATTGGTAAAAACTGGATCATGAAGATTTCAGCCCCGTAAGTTTCTGTAGAACTGTGAATCACAATCAGTTTTCTAAAGAAATAAAGAAGAAAATACTCGGTAGATGTAAATATATTGCACATGTAATATGCTTAGTATTGATATACTTATCATACATTCATTGTATCTACTTATCTAAATTATGGTATATGGATTAAACTCACATCAACAATTACAATTAGTTTGAACCCCTCAAAAAGTGCGCTTTTTAAAAGGTTTATTAATAAGCAAAACCTGGCAGCGTAAGGTTCTTCAACTGTAAGGGGTGTAAACTGATTCTTATTATAGCTCTGAACGCTGATATTGGTATTGTACAGTTCGCTGTATCGATTTGCGAACTCACTGTATTTATTACTCTAAGTAGATAATAAACGTTTATAAACTTCTCTTTTAGACAATCGACTAGCATGTTACCGACATAAATTGATTTATTTACAAGGGATATAATGGGTTTTTTTAACCGTTAAAGTGCATTGTATTTAAAACCTGGTATTTTGGCAAAGTTTGTCTTTATCAACAAAATAACCAGAATTAATGTAAATGTGATAGTCGTAGATAGACCAACAACTTGTAAATATCAAATCTTATCAATATTTAAAGTCTTAACACAATTTTTTTAAATTCATATAAAAATATCAAAACTTTGATGTAATACAAATATTATAAAACGCACCTCAAAACCATTTTAAACGTATCACAAATGAGTTGTGAAATTTACTTCGTAATCTTTTCAATTTTGATTTGGATGTTTTAATTGATATAAATTATTTATTTGAAACATCAAATTCTTTATTTTAAAGGATGTAGAGCAACTGAGAAAGATCGTTGCTCACGGAAACTTAATGTTTGTTTGTCTTTTCTTGTCAATCTTCCATTTAAAAAATAATAAACTACTCTCAAGGAATGATTTATCTTAAGTGCAATTGATCGAACCTTTGGACCTTCTCCTACTTTGTTTAAGTGTCTGCATAACACAGAGATATGTTTAAGATTTTTTTTTATAGATGTTGATTTTTATTTTATGAATGTTAGCTGTTGTTTTTGTATGATTTTTGATAGAATGATAATAAATATAAATTAAATCTTCTCAAATATCGTCCGTACTTACAGTCGATGAAAATGTTTTATAGATGAACAGCTAACAGACAGAATATATTTCAAAGAAAATATTGAATTTTTTTTAATGAATCAAATCATCATAGGTAAACTAATGGTTAAAAATTTATGCAAATTATTGCTTCTTGGACAAGAAATTCCTTATAAAAATTTTAATGGACAGTCTATTTAAACAAATGAGTTTGGGGAATTCCTTTTTTACACCTGTATATATTGAAGACAACATGAGTTTTGGGAATTCCTTATTTCTTCTTTTACACCTGTATATATTGACGACAACATGTATATCCACTAGACTTACGACGCGCCGCTTCAAGGAAGTTTACCTTTAGGTACATACATGGTAAAATAAGCATAAAATGGGTTGCACAAGTAGCAATATACCAATGGTATTATCGCCATCTCCTAAACCATTGGTACGAGAAGAACCCGAGAAGTACTTAGGTTTAGATTGCATTTTTATAGGAACAGATCAGGCAAACGAAACTGTAAGTAACAAAAAAATGTGGTGGACAAACTTTCGAAAAATATTAACATTAATTTTTTTTTTTTTTTTAAATTATGGTAAAAGTGATTTTTTTGCATGTTCATAAACATGTTTGATAAATTTGACACTAAAACATGTGCTAATTTAAACATATATTAGGTAAAAATTGAAGATGAATTGGAAGAATACAAAGACTTGGAACCCGAAAATGCAATTAACGTCTGTAAAAATAGGGAAAAGTATGCACATTTTTTTGATAATTGGTCACCGGATTTCGAGAATTTTGGTGAAAAAATTCCAGGACCTAGCAAACCTGTTTCACATAAACTTACTATGAAAGACATAGATACAAGAGCAAAAGAGGTATATACACTTATTGGTTATAACAAAGAATAATAAATCATTCTGATTTTCTAGTCGACATCTAGCAAGAAGTTATATAATGCATCTAAACGACTTATCAAATCGATAAATAAATTGTTCACCGCGTCGTAAAATTAGTATTACAAATAGATGTCTGTCAATATTAATATTCTTTCTTTTATCTGCATTTAATTTGAGTGTTATTCATTTAATTTTATTCAGGCTCCTCCAGCGTATGCGAGCAGTTTTGAAAACTTGAAAAGTTATCTTCTCAATGGTTTATCCGGTCATGAGAATGAACAGAAGTTGACCGTCCGGGCAATCGTTGTATGGCTAGGGGAACAAAACCCTGATGACTTCGCTGATCGAACTCCATCTCGAGACACTCCTGAGGGGTTCCTTTCTTTACTTTCAAAGAAACAGTCACTCTTTGTTACTTTCTTTACTGTACTTTGCAGGTAAATGTGACGTTATTCGAATAAAAAAAGTTAAAGAAATTTGAAATTCTTAAAAACTATTTGAAATAAAAAGAATTCTTTTGTTGTTATAAAAATGTTCCGATTGCATTTGATTCCATTTTCTTTTTCTTTCTGATCAATCAATAACTGTAAGTTACAGGATATTACCATGAAGAAGAGTAAGTTATCTTCATAGAGACCTTATGTCCACTTAATATGAATTATGTTTTTTAAAAACATAAGAAAAGTATTTGGGTTTACAACTTGTGATTAATTAGGTGTCGTTACATTCAATTTTTATTTTACAGAGCGTTTGGGCTAAAATGCGTGAAGGTACCCGGGATATCAAAGGCCGGAAACTATCAGCCAGGGGATGGACTGCATTTGAATGATGTTGATGTAACATATGATAAAGAGTACAGAGACACTTGGGCATCCGTATTTGTAGATAAGAGGTGGGAAATCGTTCACCCATATTGGGTCTGCAAGAGTTTAGTAGGCTATAATGCACGGGGATGGATGAAGCTTGAGGAGAGTGGAAAATCAGTCCTTGAAAAGGTTGAAGAATCAGTAGGAGTCTTAAAAAAGGCATTCAAAGAATACTATATTTTCCCAGATCCTGAAGAATTCATATACCTATGTCACCCGAATAATGACAAATGGCAATTGAGTAAGAAACCCATCGACAGAAAATCATTCCTTGAGATGCCCTACCTATTTCCGACATTTTTCGGATTAGGTTTGAAAATGGTTTCTGAGAAATCGTGCCTCTTACAAAGTACAGATGGAGAGGTGATAATTGAAATTCAAGCACCGATAAAGAATGCCAACACAATTGACTTATGGTATGAATTATATCTAAAAGAAGGCAATGGAAAAATTGATGAAGACATCAAATTTTGGCTTGAAGCTAAGAACCTTCCCAAATTGGTTGCGATGGTGCGATGTGGCGACGTTTGGCGTTTTAAGATAAGCTTACCAATGAAAGGAACATTCAAATTATGTTGCTACGGTGCACCCCATAACTCAACGCTCTCTAGAATTGCAGAGTTTCGTATCGACAATCGAGCTCCAAAGCAACATTTCCACATTCTTTCATTTGACCCTGGACGTATCGGATTTGGTCCAGGTCCAGCAGCTACAGAAGCCAACTTGTTTACACCTTCGCATCCTGATGGATTCGTTTCTATTCAACCTAAAACTAAACTGGACATTTCATTTACTACAACTCAACGTGTTTTTGAGAAAAAATCAATTAAAGCAATGTTGCATCACAATGACGCCGATTCCAAGGATCTGGAAAGTCACGTGCGGGTAGAAATGATAAGTAGTACCAGCATGGTCGTCATTCAAACTGAGGTTCCTTGGGAAGGAGAGTATGCTTTGACAATATTTTCCTGTAGAAAACAGGAAAGCACGAATGCTTCATCTCTTTCTTACATCGTTCAACATGGCGTTAATGTTTGTAACTACTTGTTAAGCACTGTCTTTAAGAAACCTGAGGTATTTACACATGTCAACGTACAGTCTACACTTGCTACTTAAAACGATATCAAATCTATACTATATTTATTTCATATGATTTAAGGTGGTCCTACATTGCACTAAATTACTTATATTTATCCGAATTTTATATGAATTTCTTTTTATCGACTGTTGTGTCAAGGATCAAAATTAGTCAAAAAATTTTCATTTCAAATATTTAAATAAAACCAATTGCAATACCAAGTATTTATTGATATTTTAATACACGAAATTTAATTGCATGCTACGTAGACTTGGACTGTTTAAAACAATGTACATGTAGGTCTAATTGGAAACGACAGAGAAACAAAAACACAAAATTAAAACAATCTTCAACTTAGTGACTTTATTATCTATTTCAGAAGGCTAATCAGAGAATTGCAAGACAAAAACTACAGAACGCTTTTTCACACATTGAAGTTGGACAATTGTTCAGCAAAGCCGTGGAAGAGTTTAATAAAGCCGTGGAAAGATGTATCAAACAAAACATAAGCGAAAATGACAATGATATTGTCTCTGCAAAAGCTAATGTAGAGCTTCTCACTTTGAAAAACGGTGATTTTTGTTATCTCAATATTTCTGAATTTCATCAACTGCTTGAATTTATATCATATTGTTTAATCACATATTAATGATGATGATAGATAATTGGTGACAAAAGGATTTATATTGAAGATTTATGTTGTCCTTTTTCTTAACCTCCTGTAGGTTAAAAAAAACCCTGGAAGAGTAGATACTCATTATTCATTCTATTTAAGTAACAAAAAGATTGATACATAATAATAGATTATTCTTTTTAAAAAGTTAGAATTCAATTGTAATTGCTTTGTATGAAGATATTACCCTTTCAAAACAGAGGAAAAGACACTAAATGAGAAGTGGATATTTTTTTTTTAAATTACTCCATCACATATCTTTGATATCGATTTAAAAATATGTTTTTACTACCTTACAGACGCACGCAATGCCAGACTTCGAGAACATTATGATGTGACGGAAAGAACCCTAAACAGAATACAGTCGTCCATCTATTCACCTATCCTTACAAAGGAAATAAATACACTAAAGAACCTGCTGCAACGATTGAAAAGAGACGAAGAGGAATAATAGAAGTTTCATTTAATTGTGTTTGTTACCTGGCTTTGACTTTTTCTTTTCTACCAGAACATATTCTTTGCAGATACTAATGTAACTTTTCTTTTCCATCATTGTTTAAATCAATACGACAAATGTTACTATTCATAGGATTTAAATACAACTTACATGATAATAATTTCAAGAAAAACAAATTGATTTTATTGAAAATTATCTGTTTTGAAAGATAAAAACAACCTTAATTTTGCCGTTCAAAGAAGTAGATTATTTTGCTAAGTTGAATATTTTTGTAAAAACTACTCCCAAATTTAGTTAGGTTGCGTATTTTAATTCTAGTCGTTGTACATTTCTTTTTATTCAATACCAATACAAAAATATCTAAACTGTAATTTATTTACGTATCCTTTTCACTTTATTCAAACGTATGTAAATCTGAATGGGGTTAAAATTTGATTTTGTGGAAAAAAAATTCTTTTATAAGAATTCTGATTTTTAGTTGTTTTTTTTTTTTTTACACAATTTCAGGATACCCTTCGATTCAATTCAAAAGTGCATCGTAACCAAATCAAATTACTTATAAAATTCGTCTGAATCAGATAACCTTTTTCATGTTTTCTTGACTACATGTTGGAACACAATGACATCAATCCAATAGTTAAAGTCGTTTTAATAAACCTATGGTAATATCAGCAAAAGTACCATGAGTTAATGACATAAATCCTGTTATTTACTACTGGTCTCATGATCTAAGTGCACTGTATTAAAATCATCCATGTGGCTTCGCTCGTTACAACATTTTTTCAATTATGATAATTTTACAAACTTTAAACGAAATTTCATTAATTTTTCGTGGTAAGATCATAAACGTGAAACAAAATTCAAGTTCCCTTTGAGTTCCCATACATGTACACGTACTGTAACCCTTTAAGCTTGTTTTCCATCATGATTTGCATTTATCAAAATATATAATAAAAGTACTATAAGGGTTATCTCCGGTCCTATATTTTAGCAGTACACCTAAGTGAAACTTGTGTAATTATCCTGTAAGGATCGTTGTTACGGGATATGCTGATAATTCGTTACTTTGCCCGCTCCTCAACAAGGTTATAGAACTTTTATTTTACTTAAGATTTACTTGATCAATAAAACGCTTTCTCCGCTGTTTTATGAGGGTAGCTAGCATTGCAGAAAAACACATAATTCGTTGACCCAGGTTATGTTTGTTTTCTTCAATGATTTCTACCATTATAAACATACGTACGAAGGCTGTTCGACATGTAATGTGTATCGTAGCACAGCGCTATAACGCTTTGCACAATTTCGTGAATGATGATACTCTTAAAAAGCTCTATTCAATACAATTGAAACGGTATAATGACGAGCCTTCAACTCCACATCGTTGACCACCATTGTAAAATGGTTGGGAAACCGGTTAAGAATATTAAATTAGAGCTTATATAAAAGTTTGCACAAAACTCGATCATTCGGTAATGATGCAGCAAAATATGGTAGACCTGTGACTGTAACAGGCAAGGCAAATGTTTCAAAAGTCAAGGGAATAATTGAAAGTGGTATTGCTTAAACTGTTGGCATATCGCTATCGCGGGTGCATTTCATTTTGAGGCGTATTTTGAAAGTACGAAAAATTTCGGCCTGATGGATACCGCATATATATACGGATGACCAAAAACGGGTACGAGTACAAACCGCTAAGCAATTGTTAAAAATGTTTCCCAAATTCAATAAAGACAATTTGCAAATATTATTACTGGTGACGAAACGTAGGTTCGCTAGTAAGAACAATTGGAAACACATTATAAATAGCTAAACAGAGTAAAAGGCCTGTGGTTGCCACCAGAACCATAAGCACAAAGAAGGTTCTTTATTGTATATTCTTCTCAGGTGATGGTATAGCCGTACAAATTCCAGTGCCGAAGCACAGGCACCTGGCGTTTTAAACTTTTCTCTAAATGCATATGGATAATGCACGAGTATACATCTAAAAGTAGTAAGTGGCGAACGGATATTTTTGTACCGACAAATGTATCAATTTTGCATGAATCGCATCCAGAAAATCGTAGCAGATAGGTCGGTCTAAAAAGAATTCAAAATGGCGACAGTGACGAACCTCGTTATTACATATATTTTAGTACAAGCATTTTTATTTCATTAGGAGAAAAGTTTAAAACGTCAGGTGCCGAAGGGCAAAAGTTTTACAGGTCGGTATTACCGAGATTTTATACTACAAAAGTCAAGATGTATTATCATAATCGACGCCGTGTCGAAATTTAGACATGTTCGTCTATATAGCTACTTCATGATAATGCTCCTTTACATACATCTGAGCTCGTGAAGCAATTTTTGAAGTCGTCGGAGGTTACCCTCTTGCCACATCCACCATACTCTCCAGATCTAGCCCTATGCGACTTTTTCCTTTTTCGAAACTTAAAAAGTTCTTATCTATTCGTTGTTACAAGTCCCGCCAAGCTCTTGGCTCAGCCATCAGTTAGTCCCTCAGAGGTCTACCTAAATCAGCGTACCGTGACGTATTAATAGAAATGGAATCAGAGATTGAAATTATGTATTTCAAACCGCGGAAAATAGTTTGAAGAGATGTAATGTTCATTTCACTATTTGAGTCGATTGCTTTTGAGATATTATACAATACACATTACATATCGAACTACTCTCGTATAGTCAGTATGAAACACCAAAGAAAGCATATTTACATTTACATCAAACATTGTGGTGTATACTACCTGACATGTAAAAAACCTTTGCTTTATCAACCTGTTATTCGCGTTTTAAAATATTTCCGGTCAGAACTATTTTTGACAAAGCCCCTAGCTTCAACGCTTCAGTGACCTACTTTTCAAAGATTCACATCACTATTTCAACTGATTTAAGATTTACAAGGTTTTGATTTATTTAGCTTTTTTTTAAAAGCTAAGAAAGTCAGCCACCGATATTTTAATTTTTAGGTCCAAAGTGAATCATAATCTCTTGAAATACAGTATATATAGTCTCCTGAACAATCATAATATGCGGTTGTACGTTTAGATTGCACTCTTTTTTTATGACTGTAGTGGTGTACTCACAATGTGGGACTGCACACCCATTATCTTTATAAAGTAATCTACAGCAACTGTGCATTCTGTCTTAAATTGTTACTTTGCAAAGATTGCTCTCTGAAATCCATGGTCCGCCGTCGCAATCCACTGCCAATATATATCCTCTCCAAGTCTGCGAGATATAAATGCGGACTCCGAACAGTATCTGCAGACGATACCCGTTGAAATAGTGTTTATATTCGCTCGGCAAGCCTCGCGAACATATACACCAGTTCAATTCGCTGGATGAAGCAAATATAAAATCACACAATATAGATAACCTCTATTTATTCTATAGCTTTGTAAAAGACGTGAGCACTACATCACTACAGCAAACTTTGTAAAGTATAAAGAACTAGAGCCGAGCTCGTTGCAAGCAACGAGGAGGTCTTCCGTTACAGCTTCAGGTCAAGATAGGATTGTCAGTTAGTCTTAATAAAACCACCCCCCTTCTCTTTACACTTTTCAGGATCTGACAGGTATTGATAGGAGGTCATCTTCACACGATCATAACTTCTGACCAATCAGGGCTTTAGAAAATCAATTGGAACTCTTCAAAAGTTGACAGACAAATTAATTCATGCCTATTTTCTATGTAATCACCAACTCCAACCTCCAGTATTGAAGAGTTTCACCTCTCATAAAACAGATAAAGGCATGTATGTAATAAGTTGGGGGTATATTTAGACTATATGCAAATGTAGAGGTCATGTGAAGATGACCTCATCAATACCTATCAGACCCTGACGAGTGTAAGGAGAAGGGGGATGGTTTTCAGCAGACTGGATTGTCAATATGATACTAGTAAGTTAAGAAAATTGAAAACGAGGCTCACTTTCAAAGTATCATTTTCATACCAGGGAATTCTCCGTTTAACTTGCGTCACGGTCATATCAATTTATGATAACTTAAAAACACACATCATAAATGTACGTGTATTTAATTATTCCGACCAGAAAATCAAAACGATAAATACGTTTATGTACCACTGATGACTGGATACAAACTAAGCCTACATCATAGTGTAATCAACACAAAATCCACTGCGCTGATGCATGGAAAACAGTGTTTTTATGTTTCATAAACATTTCCATTTCCTGTACTCATACTTACACCTCTACCGCTAACACATGGAATAGTTTATGTAAAGTGTAGTGTTAAAATTAAAAGATTGAAACGAACACAAACTGTAAATAAACGAGGACGCCTTCTCCCACCTGAGGGCGCGCTATACGAGAGGTGCTCAGTGGGAGGTATAACTCTCCGTATAATGACCATGCAGGCACTCAGTATCATTTTTTAAAAGGATGAGCATATTAATCGGAAATCTTGACAAGCAAATAAAAGGATACATTCTCAAATCCTCAAAATCGTAATCCGTGGAGGAGGTAGGGGTTGTGAAGCAGCTCTAACTTCTATTTTTTTTAAAAATATGATTTCGTTTTAAATATGCCAATAATTTTTTGGCCTTCACGTAAAAGGTGTGTGTGGAGTGGGGGTGTGTCAATGCCTTAAAATTAAATTTTCTAAATGTAAACTTCAGGGAAATTTGGGTTGCATGTAAAAGTCGGCGGGGTCGGGGGGGGGGGGGGGGGGGGGGGCCCTCCCTTGATCAAAAATCCTTTTCGCCACTTCAGTGCGGCACGAAGAAGACCTATGTTTTATGTTTTAAAATTATTTCTATCATATCGCACATACATATACATGTTTTGGTTATAATATTTTGACCTTTAAAAGATATATGCGTTGACTAACTTGTTGTACGTGTATGTATCTAGCACTCTACTCATTGACATGTGTCTATTTGTATCACTAAATGATTTCCAAGTAAAGATACTGAACTACTACAGATCAAAGTTAGATAGAACAAAAACACTTTTTATATAATGAAACAAAAATCATACTCATAATTACACATAAATAAGAAGATGGAGTGAAAGTCACAAAGATATTATTTCTTCTGTTCTTAACTATTTCAGAGTTGCTACAAATTTACAATCTCCCATTTTGACAAGACAGATGTAAAAATAAAATATTCTGCTGGGTTTTAAGTCGATTAAAGGGGCACGGTCTCGATTTTGGTCAATTTTTTTTTCCGATTTTAATATTTGCAATGCTTATGAAAGGCATTTTAATAAGGCAACGAAATTTGAGTGTCATTTGTTTAGTTATAAGCGAGTTACAGAGCTTGAAAATCTTCGCTATGTAAACAAAGCGTTTGTTTACATTTTGAACGTTAAAGTAAAAATTTCAGTTTTAAACCTAAAACGAATGTGTTAAACGTTAGGAACTGTTTATCTATGCTTAAAATAAATAAAAAGAGAGACAAATCAGATGGAAAAAAGATTTTTTACTGGTATATTGAACTTATGTAAACAAAAACAGGGCACGAGCCTTAATTGTTTACATGACAAAGATATTGTGAGCCCTGTATCCTGCTTATAGCTCTACGAATGACTCTCTAATTTCATTTGATCATTAGAATTGCATTACTAAAGCATTGTAAATAATAAAAACATAAAAATAGAATTTGACCAAAATCGTGACCATGCCCCTTTAAGTGTAACTTTGAGAAGTGCATTTATTTTTGGGAGACAAATATGTCGCTATTCTGTTAAGTCAAGAGAATTATGTTCCAAGGTGTTTCAAAGAAATAAGAAAACTGTCGACACTTGCAGTACTCTGATGATTTCTATGGCGACCGACTGCATTGCATAACGTATTTCATTACTTCTAAACATGAGAAAAAAAATTATTATAAATTTATTAATAAGATCTTTGACTTAAAACTTTAAACTTTTATTTAAACAATTTACCACTGCAGTAAAAGCACCACTCCAAGTGTTTTTAAATTACATAATTACCTGGGGCTATCTATGTCCAGGGCTGTGTGCACTAAAGCGACTCGAGATTTTCGGTCACACGGGGTGGTTGAGTAAACACAGATTGGCCGAATAAACAAACTGATTGCACAGTGAAACACATTAGGAGGAACCGTTACACACACGAAGTCACCAAAAATTGATTTTTGCCACATTTCGAGCACTGGGGGGGGGGGGGGATTGGGGCAGAGCAATGAGTTTGTTTTTACAATGAGGCAAACGATCATACAGAACTACAAATGTGATCAAGTGACCGCTAGAATCAAAACAAAACTTGTTTAAAAATTCATGAGAATATTTTTAAAAATAATCACTGAATCCCTCAATTCCGCACAATTCTTTTATCGTGCCAGCACCTGAAACACGGAACTTCGATATTAATTTGATTTAATTTGAACGTTGAACACATGGAGAATGTTTAATTTTTTTAAATTCACTTTTACTTTACACCCTGCTAAATTTTTGTACAACTCTAAAGAAAACTTTTTTTACTTTCTACACAATTTTGTGTTGGTCGAATAATATTATTAATTTCCACACCATAAGAGTGGTTGATCAGGCAGGTGTGAATATTGTCTCAAAGGTGTTGACGTCTGTACAAAGTTTCAACATTAATAAACGGAGATAATCATGAGTAAATATCAGTCTGATTAAAATCAAACCTTCCACTAGCTCCTTTATTTTGATGGTCGCGTGGTCTTCCACGCGACTATCAAAATAAAGGAGCTAGTGGAAGGTTTGATTTTAATCAGACTGGAGTAAATATATTAATCTTACGTTAAAAAACAAGTTGATTTTTCATGTACCGGTCAAAATCTCGGCGTTGTATTGTATTTAATCTTTCAAATATACAATTGCTTACTTTTATGTCATTGATGGTCAAGTTTCTATCTGATTTTATGCACTATCGTTTAAACCAATGCTAAATCAACTGTACAAGTAAGATAAATTTAACGTTTTATCTTAAACCAATGTAGTTAAATTGATAATAAAACATACAATTTAATAGTGGTGTTCGTACAAATTATCAATAAACATGCACGTGTGATAAGGTAGAACCAAAAGAAACTACCGCGGATCACTTGTTCACATCTCGCGGAATCCCCTTGGCCATGTGCAAGGGATGATCATCATTTAAAGGGGTTTTTGTGTTGATCTTTAACATTATACATTATTTGTACAATTTAAGAATATTTAAGACTTACAACCCACCTTGATCTAAATGTCTGACGATGCTTCTGATTTGGAGTAATATTGCTTTTACTATTTTTCAGACGCTTTCTTTATTTACACTCTATCGTTTAATTAAATCAATTGAAGATGAAGAAACTTTTATGGCATAAAATTAAAACAGTTCTTGTGTTTGCTGCTAAATAAACACATAAATGTAAGACGCGAATCGTGTGTATTAGATAACCACTGACCGCTAGGTAGTCCAGTCGCGACCGATCTCCTCGGCCGCGGACGAGGGATGGATTACGCTCAGAACCCAGAAGGATTTGAAATGCTTGCAGTATAATGACTAAAATATATTAAAGAGAAGTTCATTTTTTTTACTTAAAAACCCACATTCGGTTTATGTCTTATTATGCTTCAGATTGGTAATGACATTGCTTTTATTAATTAACAGAACGATTTATCAATTAACACTTGATCGTTTTATTCAATTTAAGAAGAATAAACTTTTACATGTATATGTATTCAAAATTCAAAACAATTCTATGTGTTTGCGGCTAAATAAACCCGTATATGTAAGACGCGTATATTGTGTAGTAGATACCACTGACCGCAAGGTAGTCTAGCCGCGATCGATATCCTCGGCCGCGGGCGAGAGATAGGTTACGTAATGGTACACAAACACGCAGCTCAGATCCCAGATAGATTTTAAGTGCATGCAGTATAATAACTTAAATGTATTACATAGAAGTTTTTTTTTAAATCCGTAATTTGAGTTTTACTAGAAAAGAAAAAGAATGTTTACATTTTCTGTTTCTCGTTTTTAAAGGATTGTTCACTATAAGAACTTAACAAAAATGACTTATAGTCCTCAGATAAAAGCATGTATACTTAAAAAACTTTTTCTTATGAATTAAGGCATCCCGTATATACCGGTATACTTTCTGTGATAACTTTATGTCATTTGTACGCACAAAGACTTTCGCTAACTTTGCCAAATTGCCGCGAGTACTGGTCCACACGAATTGTTTTTCACCCTCAAATTATGCAATACCCGAGCACAAAAACAGTTTAATGAGATTAATAAGATCACAAACAACATTTTCTGCAGCGACGCCCATATCGAAAAATTTACCGTTTTAAAGTTATAAAGCAAAAACTTCTAAGGGGTCTAGACCCCTAATTTAAGGGGCTAGCCCCTTTTTAATGGTATCAAATGAAAGCCCTTAATATTTTGCACAACTTTTGTTCTATATGTGTTTAGAAAATATTTACGGCTAAAAAGTTATGGAGCAAAGATATAAGCAAAATGTAGCATTTTTGAAACATAAATTTCGATGTGATTTTTTAAGTAGTATACGTGGCTTAGTCAAACATATAAAACTGGGAGGACAACGTTCAAGATGTCTACATTAAAGATTTGTAAATTAAAACTCCTTGCTACGGATCAACTCGGAGCCTTTGCGGGTACACGAGACCCACTAAAAAAAATATTCAAAGGGGAATAACTCAAAACCGGAAGTAGCGATTTCACAATGTTTTGTGCTATAGTGGGGTATTAACATTTCCAATAGACCCTGAAATTTTGAGTAAAATTAGATGACAAACAAGCGAGATATTAAGGTTTAAAGAAACGTCTAGAAGAAAAAGAAGATGAAAAATAATAATGAAGAATTTCCAACAGAATCAATACAAGGTCTTCCGTTGGAAACGGAAGACCTTAACAGGAAAACCAGTATCATGTTTTATGCGATACCTTTGAGTAATCATTAAAATGATTTTAATGTTAATAAATTGTTCATGTAGTGATGTAATTCAGATCGATAATTATTACTTTAACCTCTCTTTAATAATTTATAGGTCGACCAGAGATACCTTATTAATCTTTATAAAATAAATGTGTGTGAAATGATGACTATTATTAATAGTTTCTGTTGAAGAAACTACGTCATCTATTAAATTTGAATTTGCGCTTATGCACAGCAGGGTGACCGAGTGTTGTGTTGAGTGCTAAGTTATTTTACGTTAATGCATTTGATCAATTTTGTGCTCCATTAATTCAGAAGAAGTAATTAATGACTTAGCAGAATCTGGAATAGAATAATCAATTTTTATTTTTGAAATCGTTCTGCTGGACTCATCAATGTAGCATTTTGACATGCTTTATAAAGATGTAATGGTATCGATTGTATCTTTGAAAGCACATTTCATTTAAAACTTCATAGGAAATAGAGGGACAGGGATGGAGAAATAAGTGAGAAACAAAACTGACGTTTTCACAAAAATGGATTTCAAAAATCTAATTCTAATGATTTGGATTGCATCAGTTCGATCTGGTCGTCGACTTATTGGCTATGAGTTTAGAAGAGAAACTCCAATTGGACAGAAACAGTGTTTAAAACTGTGTTCTGTTCATACTGATTGTCTCTCGATCAATTTTAGTAGAAATCAACTATTGTGTGAGTTGAATTCACAGTCAGAGACCGACACAGTCAAAGTTACGGAAAATACCAGCGAAACGGAGGATTTTATTTATATCTCAAGGAATTCTTTTTCACAGGTATGGTTTTTTTTTCTATAATTAAACTTTATTGTCCAGTAAATATGAATCTCTGTTTGTCAAATTCACTTGCTTTTTATAAAATGTTGTAATATTTTTCCAATGATATAGAAAGAAAACTGCAACTGCATGAATCTAAAAAATAAAAAACCAAAGCACACCACAATTTTTAAAAAAAATGATTACATTAAGATCGTCTTGCTTGTTAGGAAATCATTTCTTTGGCCGGAGCTTGTGGCAATACACCATGTTCTTTGGGTCAGAGTTGTATTTCCTCAACCGCAGGAGGAATTTCTTGTTCTGTATCAAGTAAGTATTAAATAAAAGTCAAGCCAATCCCTTCCGCCCTTACTTCATGTTTAACCTATAGGATTTTAAAAAAAATTGCGTAAAACCTGTCTATCCCTTCTGTCTATTCAATTCTAATAAACGACCTTTTGCCAAACCTCGCCCTTTAGCTTGTCACTTTTCAAAGATAGCTGGTGTGTCCTCCCCCCCCCCCCCCCCCCCCCCCCCCCCCTCCCCCTTTTATCTTTGGAGTGAGTGTATTTGGCCAATATGTGTGAGCATCGTTTATTCGCACATTAATTTTACTAACTAATTTTATGTATTTTATACACATAAAAAACACATTCTAGAATTATATTTTTCTCAATCCAGTCAAACTTGGTTTTTTTTTTTTAATGAAAATCCCTATTTGAAATAAGGATTAATAAAAAAGCAAGTTTTTGCAACAGTTACAGTATACATAACAATCGATTGGGAAGTCGTCCAAGTGTAATGTCAAAAATTTTTAACATTGGTGATATATACCGCATATTGGGGCAAACATGTGTGAAAATACTTTATAATGATAAGGTGTAGGTGTGAAAATCTTTCATGAAATTAGATGTCTTTAATCTTTACCAATGTCAAAAAATATATATAACATTTGACTTGTTAAAATCTGCTTCAGTCTGTGTGATCCATAATTTTTAAAACCATTATTCAAATAATTCGAAAGATATAATTATTATAATTGTTAAATTTGCTGCAATGTACATGAGAGGTCAAATAACAAAAGAAAATTAATAATCTGATACGGGACAAGCACTTACAGTTAAGTAAGATTTCATTTTGTTATTATATTTTACCGAAAAACTCAGCTTAAATTGATTTGTAGTAAAACCCGTCACCTTCGCTATCAATGAAGTTTTGAAACAAGGCTATGTCCTTAAAGAACTACATGTATTAAGGAAGAAAAAATATCAAAAATATGCTATCGAAGTTTGTGTTTAAAATTTGCAAGTAATTGTTCAAATGACATAACACTAGATCAAACTAAAGATATCTTTTGTATAGGATCATGGAATATTAATGAGTTTCTATCGATGAATTGTGCTGTTGTACATGTACCACGGTTTGTACCTCATTTAAAGTAGACTACTCCATTGTTAAAAAGGATGCTGGCTTAATAAAGACGTTGATGTTATTGCTTCTGTAAATTCTGGTATACAATTGGATTAGGGAAACCTTTCTTCAAAAATTGAAATATTTTATAAATCGAAACAAAAACAGAACAAAACCTGAACAAATACCAGGGTGATCAAAAAGTAATGTCACACACTGCATACACTTCTCATAGGCGCTGTATTAGGCCAAATAAAAAAAAATATGTGTGGTTCCGGTAACATCTAAAAAAAAAAAAGGGTAGGTAGGTTGGGATTTTTTTAAATTTTTTTTTTAATAATAGTAATGTATAAAATGATTTTCTTAGTACTACATGTACATAGCACTGCATTGCAGATGGCATTTGTTTTTAGTGAGATAAATATACTAAATCAAGATTGGTAGGGAGCATCTAGCTTTTAACTATGACACAAATATTTTTAAATCAAGAATTAATAAAAAAAATAATTTCTGTTTAAAAACAAAAAAGTATTAAATGTTCGGTATTAATTAGGGCAGGGACGATTCAGAGTTCATTCGATTTGGTTCGAATTTGATTCAGAATGCTATGGTTTGTTATTTTTTCTATTCGATTCAATTAAACAAAGGTCAATCTCAATATTTCTCATTTTAAATTAAAAAAATGATCTTTACCTTGCAGATTCCATATAAATTTAATTTAGGTACCAACTTACAGCAAAATGTTAGGGAGATTCACTTCTATCTAACAGAAAAATAGGGAGAAGCTTGAGAAATCAGGGATACTTCCATTTCTTGACAATAGCATATATAATGCTAATAATGATATACAAAGATTAAGTCTTGAATAATTTAGATTGGATTAGAAACAAGTCAATAAAAACTAAAAAAAAAACAATCTATTTTTTTTTTAAATTATCCAATTTGTTGAATTTAATTTATTTGATGTATTCATACATTTTATATATGAAATGTTTTGCAAATATTTTAAAACAGATGCAACATAAACTTTTTTCTAACTGTTTTAAGAATTAGGAAACATTACCGTCCATTTCGATTAACAAAGCAATACTTTTTATCTCTAGATCAAGGAAATAAAAGGCGGGCATGCGAATTGTGATTTGATGCATTTTTTGCTTCGCGACCGATAGAAAAAAATTACCAGAAAATGCATTGGAAGTGATATATCAACCTAAAATGAGTGAGAGAGAAAGAGTGAACAGGGTACTCTAGGCCTCAATGTGGTTCCAATGTTTTATAAAAGCCAATGCCTTGCTATAAAATAAATTAGATAGTCAAAAAACATACGTTAGGAAGGAAAATTAATTTAAAAGCTATGTTCTTATGTCATCAGCCATATTATAAGGTTACGGTCATGACTTTTTGAACAGTCATTGATTAAACTGATCGCAGAGTAAAATAACCCAATGTACTACTCTATCAATCACAAAAACAGTAATAATTTATTCAATTATAAAGATATGATGAAGCATTTGAATAGAGCATTATGGTCAATTCTTTGTTAAGAACTAAATTATGAAGTTTTAATATAACGGCAAGAATCCAGAAATGACGTCACCAGCGTGCGGCGACTATCCTCTCCTCACGCTCTATAAAATATGTTATCTTCAGAAATCATTATCATAATGCAGTTAAATTTTCAGATTTGAATTGAAATAGGTATATATTTCAAAGTACGCATTTTTGTCACTTTACGTCGATTTTTATCGATTTTATGACATCTATGACATTACTTTTGAATCAACCCTCGTATAAAGCCTTACCATTAAGAATTTTCGGAAACAATTGATTTTCTCTGTCAAAACACAACCGTACCCAATAGCCACGTCATGCATAAAAATGATAACAATGTTGTATATGAAGTATTTTATTGTAAATCATAATTTCATAACTGTTTACGTGTAAAAATCATCTTTTTCTATGATCTTTGAAAGTCTCATTTGAATTACTAGTATTGATTTTTGTTTGCAACATTTGAATGCGTATTAGTTTCCTTGTAAATGAGTAATTAATGACAAAACCATTTAGTGAATGTATCCTTGTATTGAAAGAATAGTTCATTAAACATGTATTTTTTGTTTGGTATTTTACATCGGAATTCCGATACAAAATACACGGTTATATAGATTTTACCAACAACATTCCCCCAAAACTATTTTCATTATCTATTTTATGTTTACAGATAATAATTTTTGATATATGAAGTTTCGTCAAACATGTTCTATACATATTGAACACTTAAGGTGGTTCTCTACACCAATTAAGTGTAGGAGATTTCTGTTCGATGCATTTGTTACCAATAGTAGGCCTAGTATTCAACAATATAAGATAAATAAGTATATCACTCTATTTTTAGAAATATTTTTTAAAATCAGTCTTTTTTCAGTTAACCCCTTATTTTTCTAATTTTCAAACTTTTCTGCGTTTAAAGTCTTATGAAAGTGAAATGTTATAAAATTTTGAAATAAAAACAAAAAAATCATGATTGAAGTTTGCATAATTTTAATTTAAATCCACCAAATTATGAAACCGAAACATAAGAAAATGGTTTTGAAGCAAATTGCTGTATGAAATCCCACCAAAATAAAAAAAAAATTATTATAAACAATATGCATGGGTTTATAAGATGAACAAAAGAAACTGAATGAAATTGATCAAAAGAAATACAGAATTATTAAAAAAATTTGGTATTTGGTATGAAAGATCCTTTTTAAGAGTTATCTTTCTTTATTTTAACTGGTCTCAAATATGTAGGTAACAATTTCTTAATAAAAATCACTAAGAAATATTTAAAAAAAAAAAAAAAAAAAAAGGAACACGCTAAATATGTAGATATAAGGCAAGTAAGGCAAGTAGTGCTTATAATAATGTTTAAACCTGACAAATTATATTTTTGATTAATGCATTCTATATTCTTTACAATAAAACAACTATGGGCATATTAACACATACATGTACATAGTTGTCTATACACATGTAAGTGTGGTAATGAAAAACATGCCCCTTTTCAGTATTCTGTTGTTCCCCCATTCCTTGCAAATCTACCACTGCTGTTGCTACCTATAATTTTCTTAATTAAGATACATTAATTTAATTCAAAACATACCAATTACATTTTGATTGTCAACTTTTGCAAATCTTTTACGGCAAATGTTTTACATTTGGGCAGTTGGGATCAATTCAAGAGAGAGAGAGAGAGATACATGTATTCATCATATACTATAGTTTAAGTGAAAATATTACATTCATCTGCTTACATTTATCATCAGTCACGTATGGATGATCGTGTGCTGCAGATGACATGATAAGTGTGTTGCCAATAGCAGGGAAACAGAGTACAAATTTCACGTTTTGAAGTTACCATTTTCCGTACAAAACAGCTGATAATCAATGTTAGCCGAAAGCTTGATTTACGAACAAAAGTTTGAAATATTTTTGAGCGTTTTAGTGATTTCATTCCTATCTCATCTCCCTCGTAAGAAGAGTTCAATTAAACGGTGTGTAGCTATTTTGTACCACGACAGAATGTTATCAATCTGGAACAAAATGGCGTTTTAAACAGATGTCAGACATTTTGTGACGATGTAGCGTTTCACCTTCACTCTTTTGTTTGGACAAACTAAGTAAAGATCGCTCAGACAAAGAACAAAATTGCATGGTCATGGACATTAAATGGCTAACCATGTTTTAATAAAAATATGTCCAAATATACTGACCTTACGCTATCTATTAATATAGCGAATATTTTAATAAACTAATATTTATACTGACTGTAAAATTATAAGGATACTGAATTTCTAGTTCTGATTCTTCTCTTGTATAAAGTACTCCTTAACATATGCAATTTCAACCAAATTTAAAGATCTAGACTACTATCGATTGTTTACTTGATTTTGAAATTTAATGACACAAACCATTTTCTACAATTAAATCAGATCAAAGGTTTTCACTTTTTTTTAGTCGCGTTTTGTTTCAACTTGATGGAAGCATTTTTTTTATTTTTAGTTTCAATTTAAGGGTGAATGATATAATTTTCTATTCTTTTAATAAAGGTCAGAATAGTCCATAGTCCATCCATCATTCATTTGATTGTCCTTATACATATATGTATGAATATTGATCAATTCATGAAATAATAATTTGACTACCTTAGAGGGTTTGTGATAATTTGTATTTGTTTGATGACGGCTATTGAACGTATTTGATCAATTTTTGACATTGATATAATAAATTTCACGGATATCACCATAAAGAATCAGTAGTAAGTTTAATTTACCCTAAACTAAGTTGGTTCAGAAGTTAAACTATATAGTAAAAGAAAAATAAAGATTTAAATCAGCGGCAAACTCGAATGATTAATATAAATTTAAGTAAATGTTTAAAATCCTCTTTCCAAGAAAATAATTGTAACATTTATAGAAAATAAATGATACAATTATTATCATTGTTATCATGGTACTGATATCTTCCTTGTAAAATGTACTTATGTATCACTTTAGGATGTTTAGGAGAGCCCCAACCAGTGCGTTACGGTTATAGCGCCAGTCTCCCTGGTGATCTTCACAATGGTGGATTCTTTTCTTCAGAAAGCTACGTAGGAGAGAAAAGAAATTATACATGCGCAAATGGAACTGTTCCGGTCGGCGGAAATCAAGTCAGGTGTTTAGCGAATGGCCAATGGGAGAAACCACAGTTTATATGCCAAGGTTTTAGCAGCTTTATTTGAATTAATTTATTTATATTTAAGGACAATGATTGAAGCATTTACATGACCCCAATAAAATGATAACCCCCCCCCAACAAACCCAAACCATTAACCAATACCATAGCAAACATTTCTGTAGATAGTTTTTTTCGTGTATTTTAGTATGCACCGAAACAAGTGACCCCAAGGGAGAGCAGTACTGGGGGACGGTGAACGTGACGGTAACCGGTAAAACTTGTCAGCGATGGGAGACTACTACTCCGCATAGCCATAGTTTCCTTACCCTCGAGGTAATCTATCAGGTCTAGGTGACAAACAAAAATGATAAATAAGCATTTTTCAATATTTTTGCAATTCGTGCCATAGACTTTTAGCCAAACAGAGGAAATTCGGACTAAATTTTGCAGATATTGTTTTTCGCTAAAACATTTTTGGGAGTACTCTAAAATGAAAAGTTAAGATTTTATATTTTAGTTTATATAATTTTGCATATTTTCTGTTGGTTTTACCTTACTTATTCATTAAAAAAATCGTATGGCACGAACTGCTTAAAAATGATAAAAGACACCATATCTCAAAATTTTGATCATTGACCTCAAATAAATTTCATGCCTACAGAATAAGGTCAATATAAGAAGTTCAATACTATAAATGTTTTTGTATTTTCTTCATTCATTTTTTTGTAAAATTGGATGAAAAATGGGTAGGAATTTGAAAACTGATAGAGGAAATTCGGACTGGAATTTTTTAAAAATTGTTGCTGAAATCTTAATGCTTTATATCTATATAGTGCCACTTCCATTCATAAACCGTATTTCATTTTTTAAAATGTTTTATTATTTGAAATATTTTTACAATTAAGAAAATCTTAATCGTAGTGTAAAATTTTATGAGATATTTCTTGATTTTTCAAAATATATTAAATGGCCATTAACTCAAAAAGTAGGTCATTGACCGACTTTTTTGAAAGTGAAAAATAACACTAAAATCAAAGGTCTATTACATACAATTGATGGTTTTTCATTATCATCAGTGGATTTTTTTTCATTCTGAGTAAACGTCATCCTTAAACGGAGCGAATTTTGATTAACTAGGTGTGAGTTTCTGCTGAGGTATTATAAACGTCTAGTTCAACCAAACGCTTTGTCTACGCAACGCAGCTTTGCTCAAAGAGAACGTGTGGTTGAACGAGATAATAATGAAAATTAATGACAACCCAGCGTTCTGAACAGGCAGACGGATGGAGGAACGGACGGACGGACGTACAGACATACATACAGATAGATAGATAGATAGATAGATAGATAGATAGATAGATAGATAGATAGATAGATAGATAGATAGATAGATACTAGTAAATTGATAGATAAATGATAGATTCTTAGGTATTTGAGTTTACACACTTAAAATGACTAGCATGCATACTATTTCATGTATCCTCTTCAATCCTTAGCTAACGAATGTACTTTGATTATAGTATGTTATATTATGGATATTTTTCAGGGTTTTTTTAAATACTTATGGTTTTGTCTAGTGATTTTTAAGCTGGTAGTGTTATATTTTTTTTTCAAAGTTTACAATATACATTGTTTTGTAAGAGGTTTGTGTTATGATTCTTTATAAAAACGTAGCAAAGATGAGGAAAGTCATATGAAGTGCTCTTAATGGTGCTGAAGGTGTTTCTCTTTATGACAGGAAAATTTTTGCCGCAATCCTGACCAAACCAGTCGACCTTGGTGTTACACAGTGGATCCGAATGTTCGATGGGAATTATGTGACATACCTGTTTGTACATAGATAGCAAAATTGGTGGTTTTGTAAGCATCATTATTAAAAATCCAAATGTGATCTTGGCCTTCAGCCATGTGCAATATTTCTGTCTTCATGTTCAAAAAATCACATTATTTTCCCTCATACCAAGCTACTATTTATTAGCTGCCACCAATGTGGCCAGACTGGAGAGGGAATGCACTTAAAAGTCATCTTAGAATCAAAATGACGTATAAAAATAATAATATTTATAAACTTTTAATTTTCCTAAACAATAAGTATTGTTAATTCAGAGAGAGAGAGAGAGAGAGAGAGAGAGAGAGAGAGAGAACAATTGCTGAATGATATCATATTACATCTACTAGTAAAGTACACGACCCTTAGAGCCAAGATACATTAGCTATTATTGCATTATTACCTACTTTTATAACAGAGCTATCAACATGACTTAAATTTTATTAATATTATATCAATACTATCATTTTGAAACTTGAATGTTATTTAATGAAAGAATAAAGTTTGAAAGAACAAAACGATGTCTGTATTTTTCTTAATGATAGGTAACTGAAATACCAGCATACTGTATTATACTAGAAATTATCTGAAGGAAAATCGAAAAATTACTATTTATAGAAGCAAAACGCAAATTACGTATTCACATTTTTCTAATGTGATCTAATCATCACATTAGTAATCATATCTAATCTATCAAAGATGGTCCAGGAGTGAATTTAATAAGATTATTTAATGTGAATTTTAAATTCCACGAAGGCCTAATCTCAGCGCAGACTCCATATTCGTGGCATATGGAAATGAACGTTTATTATAGCTTGATTAGTTACTCCTTTATCGTAAATATCATTCCAAAAGAATAATATATACACTGCACTTCCGTTTCTTTTAGTACTTACAGTAATGGGAATTGATGTCTTGCATGGATCTACAAACAAGTAATTACACATGTATAACTTTAGTAAGTATACTGATAATTCAGTACAAAAAATATACTGAAAATGCAAAGTCAACTGTACATATTTAGTTGTTCCTAAGTAATGTGTTTCAAGCTAAAGAAAACTCTACGAATTTGAATTGAAAAAGATTTAAAAAATGATAAAAGAGTTACAGTGTTATGCATGTTAGACGATGACAAATCATGTTTTTTAACACCTAAAGACAATGACTTGTTACATTTCGAAATTCGCTTTAAAATTCCCTAGTGTTCTTTTTTGATAAAGAAATCATCAAAGCATTTTATTAAAGTACCTTATTTTTCCATTATATTCTTTTATGAATAATGAATTCTACTGATAAAGAAAATAATGTGAAAAGCTTTAATTATTTTTATGTACTGAGTGCGCAATTTACGAGTCTTTGGGCCTTTTGTCGGGTCAAAATAACACTCTTTTTGTTTTGTAGGTTGAAATGATTGCAAACATTATGCAAATCCTTCATTTGAAACAAGAGGTCCATGGGCCAAATCGCTCACCTGAACAATAGTTCTTGTATCATTCTATTTCGAAATGTTTAAATATGAGACTTTTAAAACAATTTTAAACAAAATAAAAAAGGAGCCTAGCTTTTTAAAATCATATTAATATTATCAGATATCTAAGATACATGTATTTTAAGATCTAAGATGCATCAACTGGCCAATCGTATTATCCTAGGCCTCAACGTATTAAAGAAAACAAAATTGTAAAATGAACTATACATAATTATAAACAGTGAAAAAAGGTCACTGTGACCTTGATATGAGGATAAGAAGATATGAGGATGCTAATACATCTGTAAGTTAAATACAGTAACCAAACTAAGCATTGTATTTCTTGAGAAGATATTCAAACATTTCTCCTATATACTTCTAGTTGTTTAACTTTGAACCCATCTTAAAAACCCGTGGGTAACGGTTTTAACAATTCAGAATCTACTAGTACACTATCTTAGAATGCTTGCATAATAATCTTACAAACTGTATTCAAACAATTTCTATGTACACTGGATAACTTTGAGCAGATCGCACAGGCTTGTCCCGGCGACGTGTCTTTCAAACGTCTGCCCTATCAATGTATATTTTAATTTTGAAATTTGAACACCTATTGGGGTACCAGTATTGATCTGGGGGTCACTGTTTTAACAATTTAGAATCTACACTAATTGAGGATGCTTGAAAAGTAATCTCACAAATTGTAGCATTGTAGTTCTTGAGAAGATTTTTAAACATTTTCTCTATATATTTCTACGTTAAACTTTGAATCCCTCCTGGGGCTCCAGTATTGGTCTGGGGTCATGGTTTTCACAATTTAGAATCTACACAACGTGAGGATGCTTGAATGGTAATATCACAAATTGTAGCATTGTAGTTCTTGAGAAGTAGATTTTTTACACATTTTCCCTAAATATTTCTGTGTTAAACTTTGAACCCTTCTTTCGGACCAAGTATTGGTCTGGGGGTCATGGTTTTAATAATTTAGAATCTACACAACCTGAGGATGCTTGAATAGTAGTATCACAAACAGTAGCATTGTAGTTCTTGAGAAGAAGATTTTTTACACATTTTCCCTACATATTTCTGTGTTAAACTTTGAACCCCTCTTGAGGCCCAGTATTGGTCCGGCGGTCACGATTTTAACAATTTAGAATCTTCATTATATATACAAGCTATGGTGTAAATGTTGGCATTTCTGGTGCAGTGGTTCTTGAGAAGAAGATTTTTTAAGACACCACCCTATTTCCACTGTTTTAAGGTTATCTACCTTTTAAAAAGGGTTAAGCCCTATATTTTAACAATTTAGAATCCTCATCCCATAGGGATGCTTTGTACCAAGTTTGGTTAAATTTGGCCCAGTGGTTCTAGAGAAGAAGTAAAAAATGTGAAAAGTTTACAGACAGACTAACGGATGACGGACAACAGGCGATCAGAAAAGCTCACTTGAACCTTCAGTTCAGGTGAGCTAAAAAGTGAGTCAGGCATGATGTGTTTAAAGCTGACATGAATTCATTAAAGCTGACATGAATTCATATAAGCATTCGGTCGCTATATTAGTTTTGATCGCTCCTCAACTGCCACTGGGGTATATATACCGGTCGAGGAAGTTACGGTCCGTTGGTTTCCGATCGAGGCATTCAGGTTGCACGGACTTCTAAATGCATGAACTACACATTGTAGTAAAATGTTTGTAAAAAAAGAATAAAAGAAAATACAATCAATAAAAATAATTGTATTTATTCTTTGAAAGAATTTTCAAGGTATCCGTATTATTTTGCACAAATAGGGCTGTCTTACTTCGCATGCACATCGAACACGTGTGTCGTTCATACAGAGTGCATAACGTCTGCATCTCTTTGAAGACCACCGCGGCACTACATCCAACACAGTAGATAAATGTAATAAATCCAAGAAAGTAACATCGTTTCCATCGGCTTTTACAAAAAACACTCCGTTTCTAAAATACATGCGGTCGTTGTCATTGCTCGATCTGCCACAGTGTGTGGATTGCGCATGTGCGATGTAGTCACATACACAGGAAAACGTTCTGCAATTATCGAAGATTTTTGAAAGATGTGTGCCTGGATTTCAGTCTGTCTTGTTTCGTCGTTCATTGGATATTCCTTACCAGTCAGTGGTATATTATTTATGATCAAAACGCGTTTCTATAAGTCTTTTCGTCCAAATTTACGTGTTCGGCTGAATGAAATACCTGAATGCGGAGAAGCATGAATGGTGCTATCGGCCTTATATAGGGGGTGTGAAGCGATGAGCAGAACAATAGAAATCGACAACTAAAATGGCGGTAGTCGGAGATAAAAGGGAAATAATGCGTATTTATGAATTCATGTCAGCTTTAAAACGCATTATTTCCTTTTATCTCCGACTACCGCCATCTTAGATGTCGATTTCTATTGTTACGCTTATCGCTACAGACTCCCTATATAAGGCCGAAATCACTATTCATGCTTCACCGCATTCAGGTATTTCATTCACCCGAACATGTAACATCGGACGGGAAGATTTTTAGAAACGCGTTTTGAATGACAATCTCTTTACTGGTAAGGAATATCCAATGAAAGACGAAACAAAAAACCTAAAATCCTGGCACACATATTTCAAAAACCCTCGATCGTTGTAGAACGTTTTCATGTGTCTTACTGTTATAACATCGCACATGCACAAACCACACACTTTAGTAGATCGTGCAATGACAGCATGGACTTTAGAAAACGGAGTGTTTTTGTAGAGACATATAAAAACGATGTTACGTTGCTACTTTTTTGGATTTACAATCGCTTATTTACTATATTGGATATAGTGCAGCCGGTTTCTGCAATAAGACGCAGACCTTATGCACTCTGTATGAACGACACACGTGTTCGATGTGCACGCGAAGTAAAGGCAGCACTCTCTGTGCAAGATAATGCGGATACCTTAGACATTATTTCAAAGACTAAACCATCTTTTGTGTTTTATTGATTGCAGTTTCTTTTATTCTTTTTTACAAACATATTACTAAAATGTGTAGTTTCTGCATTCAAAAGTCCGTGCAACCTGAATGCCTCGATCGGAAAGCAACCAACTGTAACTTTCTCGGCCGGTATATATACCCCAGTGGCTGTTGAGGAGCGATCAAAACTAATATAGCGACCAATTGCTTTAATGAACTCATGTCAGCTTTAAAAAGAAAAGATGATGACAAAACAAGAATTTAATGAAATAAAGTGATTTTTAAAAAATGGATGTAAGAAATCATGTCATTTTCATGATGTGGATTACTTTTGTACGATCTGGTCGACGACTTACAGGTTACAGTTTTAAAAGTGAAAAACTGATTGGATTTAAACAGTGTTTAAAATCATGTTACGTTCACACCGATTGTCTCTCGGTCAATTTCAGCAGAAATCGATTGTTGTGTGAGCTGAATTCACAACAGGAGACCGATACCGTCCAAGTCACGGAAAATTCCGAAGAAACGGAGGATTTTATTTACGTCTCTAGAAATTCTTTTTCACAAGTTTGTTAAATTTTCTTATACATAATTTTTTCTGACAGTTCTAGTTAGATACCTCAATATTTTTTTTTAAAAATTAAGTGATTAATATTTTAAAAAAATTAATATAAAATGATATTATTCAAAAGAAGTTTGTTTGCAGAGAAAGACATTGTTATTAAAATTAAAGACTGAATCATATTAATTTGAAATATTGTTTTCTTTTTAAATCTTGCTCTTTTTAAGGAAATACATTTCTTGGCTGGACGTTGTAGCAATACTACTTGTCCTTTGGGTGAAAGATGCATTCCCTCATCTTTTGGAGGAACTGCTTGCGTTATTTCAAGTATGTGAGTCCTCTGAATTTGTAACTCTCTTTTGTAACTCTGCTTTTGTGACAATTTAGCTTTCTCCTTTTTACGGTTACTCTGTGAAATAGAAATAGTGTTTTCAAAAGAGTTTCTAATTTTATTTTATTATTTATGATCATACGATCAAAATATATTTCTCTTTTGAAAGCACAATAGCATGCTATGTTCTGCATGTAAGCTAAAACAAACAAGACATTTTGAAAAAACCACAATTCATGTTATCATCTTTGTGTTAAGCAAAAATACAAAAAGATATTTGTCGTATGAAAGATACATGTAAGATGCATTCCGGATTGATTTTCTATTAAGCATTCAAAATTGACATTACTGATAAGTTCCTACTGATTGGGAAACATTCAAACTCCATTTACAACTGATGTTTTTAAACTTCTAGTAATTCTTTTTACATACATTTTGTGGGGGAAAAAATCAAATGACATTCTCATTTCATAAAAATGCTTTCAAGAGTTTTTAAAATCATATGTACGAATACGTAATCAAAAGGACTTATCAATTTGTAGTGGGTTTTTTTCATTTTAACGTTTTGAATATCATCGTTAATGAAAGAAATAAAATGTTAATGCAGTATAGACATTGATTATAAATAACTGTACAATTATATGAATATTAAAAATACAGTTCCAAATTGATGAGAATCAAATATATAAACCAAATTATCTAAGAATTTAATACTGGAAATTCTATTTAAAATATTATTCGGTGCCCCACTTGAGATGAACAATTATCAAGAAATTGTGATAAAAAAATATTTTTTTTACTGTCATTCATTTTTTTGTAGGCTGTTTAGGAGAACCCCAACCGGTGCGTTATGGTTATAGCGCCAGTCTCCCTGGAAACCTTCACAATGGTGGATTCTTTTCTTCAGAAAGCTACGTAGGAGAGAAAAGAAATTATACATGCGCAAATGGAACTGTTCCAGTCGGCGGGAATCGAGTCACGTGTTTAGCAAACGGCCAATGGGAGAAACCACAGTTTATATGCCAAGGTTCGTTTTTTTGTCAATATGTTACTCATTGTAACGTTTGCTATTATCAAGGGTTATATGCGTTGATAGTTTATAGTTTAAGAAATATTTTATTCAAAAATATACATATAAGTACATGTATATAAGTAAACACGGATTGAACAGCAGGCAAAAATAGCCTATATTAGTTCTCTCCATTTGAGATCAAGGTATAAATATTTATAATGCTAATAGTGTATACTTCTCAAGTTTTACATGGACATTTTACTAACTTATAAAGAATATAGTAATATAGGATTTAGTTAAATAACAAGATAATGAGAGAAAGAAAAAAACAAGAGATAATAGAAATATATATATACATATATAGTTATAATAAAATAGGCCCAATAATTAGTATTAGTTGATAAAATAAGGTAGGAACATAAATGAGAAAGAAAGAAAAGCATTGATGTTCTCTTTTCTTTTCTTTTTTTTGTTTCAGATTTTTAAGTAAAGTGATAAAATTACAAGCAAATTTTACATTGATTTCAAAATCTTGAATTTTAGTGTGTACTGCAGCAATTGATACAATGGGTGAACAATACTGGGGGACTGTGAATGTTACCATAAATGGTAGAACCTGTCAGCGGTGGGATACCACAAGCCCACATAACCATAGTTTTCTTGATCTTGAGGTATCTAATGTCTCTGCTCAGTGGACATTATTGATCAATTTAATATTTAATGTCAAGTGTACATTTGGATATAATGAAGCAATTCTAAATATATCACAATTTTTATTGATTTTATGCAATTTTAGTTTTGAAAATATAAGGCCCTGACAAAAACGAGTCATGTTTAGGAGCCTTGAATAAAGCTGTAAGCAACAGCTCTGGTAAATCGTAAAATACGAGAAAAAAAAGTTTTGTGAACGAAAAAACAAGTTGCTATATCGGATTACTTAATGTTCATTATGAGAAATTAGTCATACAAACATATTGAGTCGTAATACCCAGAAAATTCAGCATATCATATATTGTATATGTAAATAACGCAATAAGCTGTTGCAGTAACGAATCTGTGGTGTCGTAATAACAAAATATAAAGTCGTTTTTATAAAGAAATACTAAGTCTTTTTTTCTAAAATACCAACCTTTTCTGGCGTGCATGTTCCCCTAGATAATTGTTTAACATATTATTTCGTTTAAATTAATTATTATCGCGTTATTACAATTAATATAAGTATTGTGTGTTGATGACTAACTTGGCCGTTATAACGACTTTACATATGAGATTTTCGTTATTATTCTGGCATACCTGCGACTTAGTGTTTTATAAGTTGGGCATAATAATGATCTTGTTTGTTCGACTTACATGTATTTAACAACCAACTTCGTCGTTTCTTTTTCTTTTTAATCTTGTAATTCTGACTAATTATCTCGTTATTCAAATTTACTATTACGTTATCATGACGTATATTATAGTATGGCGTAATATTGCGTAATATTACACAACTTATCTTTTAAGTCCAAGTTGGTGACTTGTTCATACAAAATAGTATTGATTAAGCACGTACTTCATAGTAAAAAAAAAATAATAAATTGCAGCAAAATATGAATATAAACGTATTTTAAAGAGCTGGGTTTTTTAAATAACATAAGAACAAATTTGTAAAGTATTTCCAAGTAGCTTGATAATTTTTTCTCTCTTTATTTTTCTTTTAAAACGTATGTGACTTGATAATGGAGTAAATACAGACACCTTTCAGATTTGTTTTAACCTAAACTTTCAACATGAAAATCCAACAACAAAAAACCCAACTAATAGATATACCATAATTATAATAAATTATTTCATTACTTAATTGATTCTTTTTTGCATAAATGATATGTATGTACCATATTTGAAAACCAGTATTTGTCTTTCACTGTAATTATGACATCTGATAAATTATATAGTCGGAGGCAAAGATGCAGAATGCATTTATGATCGACAGGACTTTTTTGGGAGTCTGCCATTGATTAAAATGAAACTGTTTGATTCTTTTTAAAGTACATCTGTACCGACAAACCTTTTAGACATAAACATAATGAGGAGATTTTCTTCTGTTCGCACGATAAAAGCATAATATGTATCGATTTTCCCGGCGTCATGTACGGATTTGTTTTAATTTTCATGGATTGAAATCTTTGAAACAAAAATATCCAGCGCGAGATATCTTCCTCACTTTGAACAAACGCGTCTGTCTATTTCAATCTCCATGTTAAATAAATGTATAAATTGATGTATATACAAACATTGGGTAATTTGGAAGCTATTTAATAATTATAAAAGATATTGGGTCCCAAGATAATTGTAACTGTAAAAAGAAACTAATTATTTTTTTATTCCATCTAATTACACTTTAATCATTGAAATATGGCATACATTTTCAATGTGATTGTTTTCAAGAGTGTTATTTATAAAAAATAGAACCGGTTAATTTCAAATGATCTATTCACCAAAGTGGATGTCAAGAATCCGTTATCAATATATCATCTCACTTACTCGACAGAAATGGATCTCTTAAAGTCAAAGTTGATAATAGAGAGCTTTCTTGCATTATATTACGTAATTTTTAAGATGATTGGTAATGAGTTTCCGCATATGTTGTTTCTCTAGAAAATATCTAATTATTATTATATAGAATTGTTGTTAAGTTCTTTATCCCAACACTAAACATTTTGTATTATGTGTAATTGGTTTAGCAAAAGAAAATTATATTGATCGTTTTATTTTTGTTACTAGGAAAACTATTGCCGAAATCCGGACCAGGAAGATCGACCTTGGTGTTACACTATAGATCCAAACAAGAGGTGGGAATTGTGTGATGTACCCGTGTGTAACTAACCAACTGAAGAACTGGTGCACAAAGAGAATAGAAACAATCCATTAATCATTATGATCTGTCGTCATGTCATCAAAAATTATCAGGTTGCTAATTAATTATGGATTTATACATTACCTCTCGACATGGTTCGGAGTCTGCACCTGCTGTCTCTTGAGAGAGCGGAAATGGATCATATAATATTTAGATCATGTTGGATGCAGTTAGAGACACAGCCTAGATTTATATAACATATTCATAGCCTCAGTTTTTTTCTTAATTGCGTTGAATTTAATTAAGTTTTGGGCATGAAAACGCTGTTTATCCGAGTTTGAATTTGATTTTACATCCAAATTACCCCGTTGTTGCAATGCACCTTGAAAAATTACGCACTTTGATTTTTTTTCAAAGTGCATTAGATTTGGGAGCAAGTCAACGCGATTTGAATTTTTTTTTCAAAGTGCGTTTATATGGTCGATATGCAGGGTTCAGTCGAAATTGTTAAGACCATGAAATGTAATAGATAATTGTTTTAACCTAGTTTAGCGTGTTGGAACATTGAAAAGAAAACCCATGACATTTTTAGCTATACTGAATAGCAATTTCGCAATGAAAAGTCTTGTCGATAAGATCATTTTGTTTAATAATTTACACATGACGAACAACAGTTCAAGAGTTTATTGAGATTTGTATATCAAAATGTCACATTAACTCCACCAATTTGCCGTCACTCTTCCTTTCAATTTTTTTAACTCTTAATTTACTCTTTAAAAGGGGGAATTTTTTGATTTGAACATATTTTATTATGCAAATATATATTTACATAAATGGATTAGGCAGCAGACAATGCCTATGTAAGCCTTCTCCATAAGGTGCAAGGTAATACATATAAAGTAAAAGATATAAATGACAAATTAAATAATACACTTTTTTATAAAATAGTATGATGTAGCATAAAAATATATATATTTAGATGGGGGAAAAAAGGTTGACAAAAACCGGTTTGTGGAATAAAGAAAGAAGAAATGAAAAACCCAGAATAATCAAAAACTTAAATAGTACAGTTACAGCATTAGTATACTACTTTTGTGTACATGTATTAGATATATAGCTATAGTTATGATAATTTTTGCTAAATCTCTTAGATTTTACAATGTAGTTATGAACTAATTTAAATAGTACAGTATTTTCATTATATGAAATGTCATCATCTCCAAATAACAACAAATCTAAAGTTACTGGTTTTTGTAAGTCTAATATTGATATTTGATAAAAAAGTTTCTTTCTTCATTATATTTAGGACAGTCAAAGAAAAAATGATATGCATTTTCAGTATAATAGCCACAATTTTCACAGATTGAATTTTCACGAATAAAATCATCAAAAAGGTCACAATTTAAACTATTAGCATTGTTTCTTAATTGACAATGTATAATATTTTCTCTGCGATTCCCAAAATTAAAAAAAATATTTGGAGTTTTGAAATATTGTTTCCTAATGGAATTTGAAAAAAGAAGACAGTGACGAGAGACTTCTGATGACCGAGGTAGTTCATTCCTCAGCTTAATTGTAGAGGGTATAAAACTTTTTAAGTAAGATGTAGTTCTGGCTTGAGGAATGACAAAAGTAAGACCATCATGATTTCTCAAGGGATAAGTGATTTCAGATGGAACACAGGGTTCTAAAAGTTTTAGTAAGTAACCATACCATTAACCATCTTATAAAACAAGATTAATTCATAGACTTTTCTTCTTTCTGACAACTTATCCCACCCTAGTTCATAATACAAATTTGATCTGGAGGAGTTAATTCTTAGACCTGTAATAATCCTAGCAGCTGTAATTTGAACATCCTCTAATAAAGTCGATTCCCTATCATTGCAATTGTCCCAGATTATATCCCCATATTGTAATTATGGTCTTATAAAAGACATATATATATTTATTAATGCATCCCGACAAAGAGAGTGTTTGAGCATACGCAGTATATTTAATCGACTGCAAGCCTTTTCATATATACCTTGAGTATGTAGTTTCCAACTGGCATTAGATTGTAAATTTAAACCTAAATGAACATGGTTATTTGAAAGTAAAACATCAGGACCATTATTCCCAAATTTAATAATAGGGTGAGGAGTATTTTTCCTAGAGAAGTTTAAGTTTATAGTTTTCTTAGAATTAAAATCAATCATCCATTGTTTGGACCACTTATCTAACTAGTCAAAGTCCCTTGTTAGAGAATCTGCTGCCTCGACAATATCCTGATCTACAATAACATAAAGAAATGTATCATCAGCAAAGAGGCGAACATTATTTGTCAAGTCGGAGGAAATATCATTAATATATAATAAAAATAAGAAGGGTCCTAGGACTGATCCCTGCAGAACACCTGAATTAGTTGAACCTAATGATGAAGTAAAACCATCTAGGACTAATTTTTGTTTTCTATTCCATAAATAATTCTCCACCCAGTTTATAATTTGAAAGGGGGAATGATCTATATATGGCGTTTAAAAGCTTATGAACAAACATAATGACAAAGTATATTAAATACGATACTAGTATGATATTTTTTAAAAATGTATGCAAAAAAGTGGAAACTCAAATGCATATTTTTGAGTTGATATTGCTTTAACGGCTGTACATGTAACTATCTTACTTTATATATCAAAATAATTTATTTGGCTTGAATTTGAGAAGTAGAATTATGCTTAGAAACCTGTAGATATATACGTTTATGGAATGAATATGATGTTTTGGAAGGAAAGATGCTTTTGTAATCAATGTGAATAATTTATTGGAAATTGTATTGTATCTTTGGTTGCCCCTCCCCGTTCCCCATGATGCTAGACCATATCAAACAGTGTTTACAAAGAAATACAATGTATAAACACTTACTTAATCTGACTAAAACGAAATCGAGCAAGAACGAATTCCGTATTTTGTGATTTATACATTGTTTTCAAATTGCGTTAACTGTCTTGATGATAAAAAATGTTGATGTACATCATAACGCACTTTGGAAAAAAATTACAAGGAGCGTTGCCTTCATCCCAAATTTAACGCACTTTGAAATTTTGTTTTAAAGTGTTAATTTTGTCCCATATTTAACGCACTTGGGCTTTTTTTCAAAGTGCGTAACAAACCTTTACCACATTATCCATTATCTATCAACAATATATGCATTACTTATTCCACACAGTATCTATCAAATATATATCAATTAAGAAATTTAGTTAAAATATAAATAAAAATTGCGAGCACCTCACAATAAATATAATCTGAAAACTGTCAAAAATATTATACTAGACGATTCTTCAAATTCTGACATAATAATTGATATGTGGCTACTTTGATTATTGTGTTTTTTCTTTTCATTGCTATTGAGCTCTTAAACATTGTTTACCATCGTCAAGATTTTATTCATTTTACCGACCACTATACTACTTAAAATTAGGGCAAAGCTGATCAGTTTTGGGTATGTTAATATAAAAGAAACGAACAAAGGTTACGAACAATAAGTTTAGTTGAATGAGAATGAATTTAACATTTTAAAACATTAAACATATCAATGTAAACCGTTTCCGTCTGGTCTTTGGGTAGCTGCAGTTCTGTAGCTCCCGGTCTGAAAAAATTAAGATGGACGACCTGGGAGCCACAATTCCTTACATGTTAAAAAGGTGCAATTTACGTCGCCCAAAAACCCGCTAGTTTTGGATTAATTAATCTTATTTCCGATCATATATCTTCTGTACAAATTTTCGATCCCCCCCCCCCCCCCAAAAAAAAAAAAAAATTTTCGGACTACAGATATTGTCATTTTACTTGCCTCTGATATTCTTTTTTAACACCATCACCAGCCCCGTACAGTGAAATCGTGTAGTTTGTAAACATGTCAAAACTGTTCAAATTAGTTTAAACACTAGCGCAAGTTTTTGTACGCCTTAAATTGCACCTTTTTAACATGTAAGAAACTGTACCTCCTAGGTCGTCCATCCGATTTTTTTTTTCAGACTGGGAGCTAGTCTTTTGATATATCATTTACAGAATAAACATTTTCATACTAAGTTAATATTGTAACTTTTTATCATAGGATATCTGCTTTAGAAAAATATAATGTATAGCAGGAAATTAACTCGCGGAGTTAATTTTCGCTATATTCGCTGAAATGAAAATTACGCGAATTAAACATCTAGTGAATAATTATTTGAGTATAATATAATGATGAAGAAATAAGTTATACTAAATCATTTATCTTATCATGAAAACACACAACACAAAATATGTTTCCGTTTTAATGGCATAGCAGTATATATAGTTGACCCGTCCCCGCTTAATATAATAGTTATTTTATCAGGAAAAATCATGGTTTTAAGCGGTCTATCATAATAACCGACTATGGCTATTGCTAAAATTAACTATTACCAACTGGAAAAATTGCATGATCCACCAATAGCCTTTTGATTAGCTGACATGCTTTGATTTTGTTTTTTCTCCTCTACCTCCGGTTTTTACTAAATATAACATGGCATACATGGGGCAATTCATTTTTTAATAACTTCTTTAAATAGAATAATCAAGTAACACACAAGAATTGTGCAAAACTTTTCTCTTCCTATTACATAAAATTTTAAAAAGAACGGCAGTAACATAACACTTGACAGGTACCCAAGCCACGTGCGGTAATGCGTGACTAATTCTGTGTGTCCAGTGCTATCGGTAAATTTCAAAATGATTTGGAGGCTCAGAGTGTTTATATAAGCTACTCATGAGTGTCTAGCACGTGAAAAGGTGTGAAACTCAATTGACAGAAGCAATCTTTTCATTGTAGAAGTGGGGTGCACTTATAGAAACTGTTATATTAACCGAACAATAATTATGAACGGGTATCACACAAACCGGTGTTTTTTATCGAAAAGCATTTCATTAGATATCACCATAATTGTTTTTTAACAAAATATATTTTGAAATTAAACCCAGATAAAAATAATTCATTTTTTTTCGTTGTGAGTTAATATACATGTACCATGTACAGAAAATAATGATCGGTATTTTGTAAAATTCAATCGGGTTTGGGTTTTATGTTTTACAAATTTTTGTTTTCCGCGAATTCAACGTACCGCGATTTGCTGCAAAATGAAAAAATCGCGAACTTTTCCGACCGCGATTTTAACCTGCTATACAGTACCCCGAATTTTACTTCACTAAATTGCATCACGTCGCTGTGATTTTCCAAAATATATATTGCACTTACCCAACCACTAAAGAAAAGTTTAAATCAACATCAGGTTAACAGATTTTTCCATTTACACGTTTCAATGTGTTACAATGTGTAAAATCCTCAATGAAATTAATAATATGAATTAAAGTTTGGAATATTTGATTCATTCAGAACTCAGAACTCTTGAGAACACTTTGTATTTTTTAATATTTTATAAATGCCAATGCTATACAAGATCACCATTAACTATCAATTCTACGTCGAATCACCTTAACATACATGTACCATATAAAGAGGCATAACAATAAAAAAAAAATCTTATTTTTCTGATTTAATTCAATGTAAACAGATCGCTTAAATATCGTTGTTAATTAATTTAATTTGCAAAACGTAGAGCAATAGTATGATTTTATTTAAAGTTTTTATAAAATAATACTAATATGAATGAACTAAAATCGTGCCAATATTATAATATTTCGAAGATTTGAATCAACTCTAAAGGATACGGTCATATACAGTACAATGCCGTTTATATAACAACACAGAACAGATCACTGTAACAGTTGTACTTCACCAAATATAACACAGAACAGATCACTGTAACAGTTGTACTTCACCAAATATTGAAAGCACATGTACAATGGATTGTTCTGTTATGCTTAAAGAGTTCTAAAGGTAATGTTTTGATATTCCATTAATTGAGTATTTATAACATTTTTACACTATAAAACATGACCTTAAGAAGTTCAAACCTTTACAAGGGGTTTTTCAAGAAATGAATTGAGAGTTTTCCAGGCAATCACACTAATAGACAGACAGGCAGGCAGACATAATATTAAACAAAAAATGCATGTTTTTTAAATATATATATATATATATAATCTCTTAATCAAAATCACTAAGATTTTGTGCATATACATGTAAATACAAAGAGTACATAAAATAGAAATAGATAAATGTTTCACTGACATGTCGACGTCTTCATCTATCACTTGTTTTGAGCTCACATCATTTGTCTGAAAAAAGATACAAATTTTAAAACAGTTTATCCTAACAGAAATATAAATTTTATATAATTTTTTTTATAAATTAGGATTGACAGTTCAAATGCATGCGCGATCTAGAAGGGGGGGGGGGGGGTCAGGGGGATCCAGACCCTACCTCCCCCGCTGTAAATTCAAATTTCTTTAAATTTACATTATAAAATTACCAAAAATATGCCTCATACCCCCCTTGGCAAACTCAAATAACCGTCGGACCCCACCTGGAAAAATTTTCTGGATCCGCGCATAAAATGAGCCGAGCAATTTGAAATTACAGGTAACAATATAAACTACTGTAGAACAATTCACGAATATGTCACCAAAAACCATTGATTATTTGTACTCTCCTTGCAATTGAGATTTTTAAAGTCGCATGTAAACATGTAGAAACCATTTTGCCGTCTACTGTTGCAATTGTGAATTAAAAGTGTAAGCCTGTCATAAGATGAGAAGTCTGAAGAGTAATTTTAAAATCGTCAGTTTATCGGAAATGAGAGTATCAAATTTTCTAAACAGATGTCTGAATAAACTCGAATTTTTAATACTATTTTTACAAAAATGGTATGGCTATATTTAGTCATATGTTCATTGTTTTGTAGTGAATGTGTGTAAAATCAACTTTCAATAGAACATTTGATTGACTTTTGTAGAAATATTAATTAAAATATTACTTTTCATTAGAAACAAATTGAAAAGGCAAAAACAAAAGCCACCAATGATAGATTATATAAAGCATGAAAAAGAGAAAAAAATGTACCAAAATATCAATTACATAAGACTAACTTAGCATTTAAGAAAATTAAATATAGGTGGAAATCAGGATATATATAATTAATATAAGAAATAATAAATATCAAACAACCTTTGAAAATTAGTAATGATTTTAATAGATTCGTTAATCCCTAGTTTCAAAAACGCTTAACCTAACAATCGTTACTTGAGATCAAGTGTAAATAAATATCTTAAGAATCGAAGGGTCGCATTATTTCTTCAGTCGAAGGGCAAAATGATAGTACACGAGTTTTTCTGTCCAAGGTTATAGTACTGAGGCTTAATAATACTGATGGGCAAGGATGTCAAAACTTTAGTCATAGCAGAGAAAGGTTATCATTGCATATTACATGCATTATTTATAATTTAGAAGTACCCTATAATACTCACAATGACAATAAAGACAAAACTCACTAATGATTTTCATTATTTTGGCGTTCTGCTTTGTTAGTATTTGCTTTATTAAATAATATAGTAGCTTAATCTATAAAAGCGTACATTTTTATCGATTATATGTCTTTTCAATAAATGACACTTCACATTGTTCAATATTACTCCTTTCATATTTTTTTTTCAAAAGTACATGTTGCTATGTGTGGTTAGCAACATGTACTCTAAATTTGATTTAACGATAATACGTCGGTACCACGTGATCCATGTAGTACTCACTTTGCGTTAACCTGGCAACAGATCAAACGATAGTTATGTTTAATAATAAATGGGTTTCTGTTGTATTTCTGGTAAAAATACAAAAAAAAAAACCCACAACAAAGCAGTAGCAAAAGACACTCGTCAAAAATAAAGTACCTGTTTTTTTATCCGATTTCTTTAAGACCTAGTGGAAAAAAATTGTTACGTACATTAGTAAGAACACAAGAAATAATTATTCAAACACAAATCATATACAAATAGAGAGTATTGCAGTTATTATTATATTATGTACATGTCGATGCATTAATTATAGAAGACAGTGTAATTCTAAATATCAATGGATTATATATAACACTTAAGAAAAAGAACAGAAATTTATAAGAGTGATAATTCAAACATAAACTATATTATTATTTTAGTGCACCTTTTGTAAACATAATAACAAAAGTATGATCGATAAATTAAGGCTACATACGGTTTATTACAATTTACGCCATTTTGTATCTTTTTTCAACTTTTTTGTGCTAAACATAGTTTTTAAAAACCATCATTATATTCAGTAAAACGAATAGACATCGCTTACCCATTCATACATCACAGCGGCTCCAACGTTGATATTCCTAACTTGATCTATGCTATACGTCTTCAGACACTTGGCAACATTTTCCAAATCAACTCCGTCCTTAGGTGCGCCTGAATTTTCCATTTCCTTGATACGGGCTGTAAGACTCAACATCGGAGGCATATCCGCAGGAGGGCGCAAGACATTGAGTATGTCGTTCCATGTCTGATTATGAAACAAAAAATCAGACATTTACAATTCATTTGTTGTTGTTGCCATATCACAAGACAATTTGTATCCTTTATATATATATATATATATATATATATATATATATATATATATATATATATATAT
>WFKH01006014.1:27850563-27874843 GCA_016163765.1 Magallana hongkongensis | reverse complement strand
GAGAGAGAGAGAGAGAGAGAGAGAGAGAGAGAGAGAGAGAGAGAGAGAGAGAGAGCATCGTTTTTTTAAGTTTGAAAGTGTCCTGACAGTAACGGTCAAACAGGACAAATCCCCCCCCCCAAAAAAAAAATCACCAATCTTCAAATTCCTAATTCTCCGGGGGGGGGGGGGTTTCGAGAAAAAAAGGGGGGGGGCCCCCCCCCCCCCCCCCCTTCCTCCATAATGCTACCTACGTAGAGAGACAGAAAGATCTAGAGAGAATTGTGATGTACATGGTAATAAACAATTTATAAAAACACCGTAATTGAAACAAAAGAGAAAGACTCGAAGGACACATGAAACATTGACCACCAGACAATTTGACGTTTACGACATTAAACACTCACCCGTTCTTCCACTTTCTCAATTTTCACCAAAAACTCAAATCGATCACATTACCAGGCCGTGTATTTTCACTTGCTTTCAATTTGATGAAGAGAAAAAAAAATCATTAAACATAACGACAAGTTAATAACTTCTTCCACAATTGGTGGGGGATTTTTTCGCAATTTATTTTGACTTGAGTGATTTTATTGACCCAACACTTATTCTTGCATCTGCATGTCAGGATGTCGCAAATCCTCTTTGAAAGCAATGGCTCTCCTTTGTAACTTACGTTGTTAGGAACAACAAACAATAATATTGCAGGAGTTGAGATGTGGTCAATATTTAAGTTACAAAAAAACAAAACCCAGCAGCATCCTTTGGTAGAACAAGTTGTACCAGGGTATTATTTCTGTGTTTTAAAGGGAATTGAGAGAAACTAGACAGATTTCTGTGAACTAACGAGATACATTTCTGCGTTTGTTCAATAAAATTTTGCCTTAATCTAATGCTTCCTTTGTAATAAATATTGGTATCACAAATCATTAATTTGTATCTTGTGATAACATGTATTGATACAGCCCCCACCCCACCCACCCCACCCCCCCCCCCCCTCCCCCACCCCCATCCTTTTCAGCAAAAACATTAATTACAATCGCAACTTCTCGGGCCTTTCCGGCAGAGCTCGGAAAATAACCTCAAATGAATTACATAGGCGTCCATGACACCCCCCCCCCCTTTTATAAAACTTGATATAAATACAACACATTTTACGATCTGTACGTGAGATGTGAATTAGACTTCATTAAAGTCAATGATCGATATACCCTAAAAAATACCACAGAAGCGATATACAAGGCTGTATTTGCGATACTCATTTCAATGGGAAGCGACGACATTTTGTATAAAATTCTAACATCCGGTAATTTTAATACATTCGAGGTGTTTTCCGAGCTCTGCCGGAAAGGCCCGAGAAGTTGCGATTGCATTAATTAATATTGCCCGCTTTTCGATAGACGTAATTTTGCAGGAATTACCTCCCGTCGGCGGCCATGTTGGAGGTCTTCCTCTTTGAGCAACCAACTTCAAACGAGATATGCAGAAATATACAGGTGAAAATCCAAATAATATCTCAATGACAAATTCAAATAGGCTTCAAAAAAAAAAATAAACCTTAGATAAAATAAGAGAAACGGTGCTATCTACGCTAGCATTCCCAGTATAATAAGTTGAAATTGGTTTAATGTTGCCGGACCTACATGTACAACATGCCGCCGATGGGAGGTAACCCCTGCAAAACTGCGTCAATCGAAAACCATCTATATGTATTGTATTCAGAAATGTGTCATCTATTTTTCTTTTGTGTTTACCAATTATAGATGCATCAGAGTATTATTGTGATATTTTATAGCATATGAAAACAAACAATTTCGAATATGGTCATTAGTCTCTTTTTAATCTCTGCTGAGAAGTCAATGTATATATATGTAAATTGCTGCTTACCTGTATCTACATGTATTTTGTTTGTGCAATTTTGTCACTTTAACTATATACATATCTTTACATTAGGGGAATGACAAAGTGCCACCTTGTGTTTGTGATTAGATAATAATTTGGATAACATTAAATTAAAAAACAAACAATTGGGACATATCGTATTGAATTTAAGTCCTACAGATATGTTAAAAATAACAGGCGATACGGGACTTTCAGCCAAAGAAACTTTATTTAAATAAATATAATATTTTGACTCAGTACCAGTATTGACAAAGATTGTGGAAAGTAACGGTTCTATCAGCTTTAACATGATTGTCGTTTGATCTTTGTAAATGGTTTTGAATGGTCAGCGAAGTGTTCGGAAAACAATTTTTTTCTGTCTCGGATCAAAACTTTAAACAGTGACTTGATGATACTTAATCTGAAGAAAGGGTTTTAACATAAAGATTTTAAAAACATGAATTAACAAGAATCAGATCGATGTCGGTTTGACTGAAAATAGAATACTTGGGGCGTTTCATGAACAATAACTGATTGTTCGTTTTAATAAACTACGACACAATATATCAAGATTCACAACAACAAAGCGTTGGAATTTCATCCGACCTTTGACCAATTTAATTGAAAAAGGTCGAATCCAATAAACTTAAACTTTTGAATGAGTGTCCAAATAAGGACAAACTATACTCGAGTAAATTTTTAAGTTATTCAAACTTTATAATGATTTAATCAACTCATAAATCTAATTTGTATTTGTGGTGGAAAACCATTGTTGTCATATCGATAATTTCAATACTGCAAATTAAGATAGAACATCTTTCGGCCTTTCAGCGGCCGCTCGAATAAAAACATTCTTTAAAATCTGCTGGGTTTTTTTCTTTTTTTTTCTTTTGTCTACGAATGCGTTAGCCCACTACCGATCACGCTTTTGAATCGACATCTTTTATATAATTGCAAATCTTCAAGGAAAATTTTCCTCTGAAGTAAGCCTATTTGTCTAGAAACATATTTTATTATCTTTTTATATATTGCTAAGAGAAAATATATATAAAATTTGACTTTATGCACTTGTATGTGTTTGCCGGTTTTAAGTGAACAAAAAACATTCTACAGGTTTTCTGGATCATTATTTATTATTGTAAAATTTATTCATCCTGACTTCTCCATTTTCCCTGCCCTACATGTATATATAGTTCTATCTGATCTTACGAATGCATTTTAAATAATTTACTTCGAATATCTTTTGTTTATGTTATTACATTTCTACCTTATATCATCATACAAACGATACTAAACATTGCATTAACAAAGAGAATGTAACGGACTTGAAATAATCCCGGATAAAAGATTAGTCGGTCAATTCATAAAGGTAGATCAAAATTGTAAGTGTTTGTGTGGAACTGCGCTCCATACACAACAGACAGGTGCGATCATATCAAAATCAGCGAAGCGTTCAAAGTGTGTACGATCCATTCTTATGATTGTTCCAAGTGAATGGTTGTCTTCCTGAATAGATAAGTAATGTGGACTTTCTAGGAAATAAGATGAAGAAATCCAAACCCGTCGGTGGAGCTAGTAGGTTAGATAAAATAAGCATTTATTTCGTATATAATATATCATAGTGATTTAATTAGCGATTCTTCCATTATCTGATCGATTTTCGTCAATAAACAAATGATAATGACTGTCAAGAACCACATTCCGTACACAGAGGTAGATTTATATAACACTTGACTAGGTCGACTTATATGTACATGTACATGTGCACTAGTACTTGCACATGGCTTCGAGTGCCTGTTTGTTTATTTGTAACTAGGTTTAAAACAAGGTAAGGTAGCCCCTACGTGCTAAAAATTAAGATATAACTGTATTAAAAATTCCTTAAGGTGGTATGGGACACCTCCATGTTGTGACGTACTATTTATCGAAATACACAATAAAATCAAGTTTAATTTTATAAATAGTTTCTTTCCCATAATTGTCACATAGCAGCGTAGCGCAGTGGGTTAGATGGATCACTACGAATCTGTAAGTCATGAGTTCGAATCCCACTGGGGTTTTTTAAAAATTTTTACCTTTCCAAAAAGTTTTAAAACGTAATTTTGGTGAAATATTGTAAAATTGAAAATTCTAAATTGGTGGAAGTATTTTAATTTTAATGTACTTTAATCCACAATATTTAATATTGACAGAAGTCCCATACCACCTTAAGTTGTGTTTTGAAATACCCAAAACAACTTGAATCAATGACTACTCTTTGTTACTTTATTTATTTGAATACACGAAACCATGATTCATCAATTTACTCTCACCTGCCAACCCCTTGTATCTATAAGTTTTAATATACAGTGTGTTTTGTCGGATTTTGAAGAAGTTTAGACTGATTTATGCAGGAATGATTTGCACTTCATAACATGTATGAAAAATAATTTTATAACAACTCATTTGTAAAATTTTGTATTTTCAAACAAAACTTTAAAGCTATACTATTATATAGTTTATATACATTGCAATATGTAAGCCGAATAGTCTAACTGTGGATTGTTGACATCCTTTATGATCATAAATGGAGGGTTTGATACATATTTTATTATTATACTTTCATGTTAAATACTGAAATCTGATTGGTTTAGACGCAGTTGACATTCCGTTCTCTTACCCTCAGCGTTAGCAACAAGCTTGGCAACGGGCCGATAGAACGAATTGTTACATGCGCGTAAATTATGCGCGTACGGCTCGCCGTTAAATTCACATCATTTCTACATAAACGCATTTAAATTTTCTCTAAAATTAAGACATTCAGTATAATAAAATAAATAGTGCCTGTTTGGGAGGGTAACCGTTCGCGTCGGTTGACAATGGTTTTCTCGGGGTGTCAATTTCAACGGTTACCCTCCCAAACAGGCACTATTTATATAATATCATGGCAGAAAGGCAAAATAAATTCTGTATTTATCAATGTAGATTTTTTTCAAATCGGTTCAAAAGTGACTTTCAAACAATTCTTTGAAATATTTTTGTTTTCAATGAAATATTATAATTTAATCATGTATAATAGTGAAAAGATAAAAATATTTTACACACTTTTGTCACCTATGTGTATTTATTTGTTAAACAATACCATTAAGATTGTATAATTACACATTACCCAACCGTAATACTATTTTATGAAAAATCGAAATGGTACCGTATTTTTTGGTGATCAGACGTCATTTTTATTAAGAACAAAGGTGACAAATAATACTTGAATATATAAAAGGATGTTTATTTAAGTGGCATATGCATTCATATTTGACTCTCTGTACCACAAACACGTATGTTTTTTAAATGATTATACATTATAGGTTGTGATTTTAGATTATTACATAATTATATGTTTTTGTTATCATATACCATTCTACAGTTCGATGATTTAAAGCCCTAGCTTACAATATTATGGATGATTTCGATAATGAATATACCACTTCGTGCTCTGATCACTAATTAACTAGACAGTATGCATAATTATTAATTATAATAACACTTTTCAGGAACAAATGCGTACACGAATTCAAAATAGAAATTAGGTTTTTGTTAAAGATTCTGTGTGACAATGAAAGTAGAAATTATCACATCAATTTAAAAGCCCTGAGGTTGAAATCTTAAAGAAATGAACATCCGTAACTATAGTTATTTTGTGATTGTATACAATGCATTAATACATGTATATCTGTTATCACCAGTCAAACAAGTTCTAAGTACATGTAGGAATTTATCTATTTTGTCTGTATACATGTATCATTATGCCTAGCATAATTTTGATACTTATGTTCCTTTTACTTGTTCCTTATAACATAAAGAAGTTCTAAAAAGTACCATGATCCTAAAGCCATGATTACTGAATATGTATGTGTATACCTTGCTGCATCACTATTGCATGTTTCAGCTCTCGACCGGCAGCGAAAACAACCACCAACCAGACTCAAGCACCGAAACCCAATAGTCGAAAAGAACACGTATGCACCACCTCAAAACCAGTACCTGGGGCAGGAGTCAAACCAAGACCTCCATTAAAATCACGAATATCTTTCTCTGAAGCAAATAAGTCGGCGAAACCTTTGGGTGCAGCTTCAATCAAAAGCTCTGCAAGTTCAAAGGTTGCTACTCCTCCAACGAATGGCAACCTCACGAAAACTGAGAAGAAGAACCCAAACTTTGAGGCAGACAAGTTGTATACTCAGATAAAACAAAATCTCGAAGTTAAGAAGAATGCCGCTAGGTTGCAGAGCATGGGCTTTAAAGGAAATTTCAAGCAATCGGAATCCTCTAATCATTTCGTTCTGCTTGGTGACGTCACCAAACCCCTCCCAAAGACATCAAAAATAGTTCGACTGTTTACAAGCAGTACTTTTACTGGTAAAGCCTGAGGCTTATATATATATTTTTTCTATATTAGTTTTGTATTAATTTTGTTATTGTTATTTTGTGTAATTTAATTTTGTAATAATTTATTTTATGCATTGAATTTACATATTCAAGTCCTGCATTAACTTTTTAAAAATATTATTAATATAAAAATTAGATACTATGTTGGAACGGAACATGCTTCTGGAAAAGACGTTTCCTCAGATAAAGCTGTTTTGTCAGGCCCGAGGGTACGAGTTCCAGGTGGTGGACATGAGATGGGGGGTCAGGGATGAGTCGACAGACGACCACATGGGGACAGAGCTGTGTCTGAAGGAACTAATCCAGTGCCGCGACATATCGACCGGACCAATCTTTGTGGTACAGCTGTTTATTTACCATTTGTTTTTGTTTTGATTTTGCGGTTTTTAAATAAATATTTTACATATTTTGAATTGGTAGGTTTAGTTCGTTCATCCGTAAAGGTTATATTTGGGTTTTTTAGATTTTTTAAATTGGCATTTTGGTTTTTTTCTGTTTTGGTTCGTAATGTTCGACAATTCGGTTTTAAAGTTTTAAAATTTTTTTTTTTTTGGGGGGGGGGGGGGGGGGGGGGGGGGGTGGGGTGGGGGGGTGGTGGTGGGGTGGTATCTAATGTTACACAGTAGGTCCTAGTTTTGCATCTTGAGAACTTTTACTGCTTGGATTTAAATCTTTAAATCTCAAAACCTGGAACCTGTTTCATTAATGTTGTTGGCTTTTTATAAATAACAGACATTGCTGTCCCATAAGTATGGATACTGTGCCTTGCCGAGAGAAATTCAGGCCACAGAATTTGAAAAACTCCTCAAAAGTGTCAAAGATAAAGATAAATTGGCGTTGTTGAAGAAGTAAGTTTTATTTTATTTTTTTATATTTTTAAATATCATCATTTTTGTATGCTTTTTTCTGCTTATTTGAATTATTTTAAGGTAAGACTGTATATAACGACTTGGTTCTTTCAAATATTGTTGCAGGAAATTCTACCCATATGAAGACATTCTATGATTTTACAGGTGGTTTATTAAGGACGACAACTCTGTTCCAGCTATGTACGTCTTGCAATCTATCAGTACCGTGTTTCCTGAATTTCTGTCATCCGAGGCCGAGAAAAGACTAGAAGCCAAAAAGAAATGGTGGGAAGACAATGACGCTATGCAAGAAGCACTTTATTCTGCTGCAAAGAAAGCACTTGGAGAGACGGAAGCTGAAAAATACGTCATATCCGGTTTGTCAAAAAGTTTTACCTAATTACAAGAGTTACACGAATCAACAGAGATTTAAAACAATTAATAATACATTCTTTAACTTCTGACAATGTATGCAATTTATTATTGAGATCTGTTTTCATTTATGTTATTGGTTTATTTTTTAGTTACTGAAAAAGAGGTAAAGCAAGGGCTACTTGACATGAAAGATGCAAACAAACACTGTTTGTGGTTTTACCGAACCCTACGAGGAATCGATAAAGCTGAACCATCTAGACTGGTTTCTAGATATACAGGTTTGATATTTGATAAAGTAGTTGTCTTTAATCTTTATTTAAAAAAGAATTCGATAGCTACTGAATTTATTCCCAAATTTTCGGGGATGGGCCAAAATGCTTATGTATAAAATAAATCTTTCAGCCATTCAAAAATTGAAACAAACAAAACTTGAACTAGCTAATGGATATGGAATTGTTTTATATCTTTATTCTAAGAATTCTTAGACTATTTAAAACAAAACGAAAAAGACTTGCCAGTATTTACATGTACATGGATTTAAAGATGGTATTACTTATTGAGTCTATAGCTACTAAACTTATAATGAGAATAAAGAATTTAACCATGATAGCTTTTCTGAAATTTGATTGTAGAATGCCTAGGATCAGAAGAGAAACTAAAAAAGGTAAAGATGCTGATATCTGATTTAAAGGATAAGAAAATTCCAAAAGTACTACCGGCTGAAAACATCTGTACCTACGCGATTGATTGGACAGGAAAAGGTGAGAGTTTGTGCATTCAAATAAAATATTCTTTTGTAGTGATGGTTTTAGAAAAAAAAAATCTACACTTTAAGAAAAATCTAAACTGTTATTACTATGAACTGTAAACCAAATAACCTTGATACTTAATTTTGGCCAAAATTACCTTTTATTGCGATATGTCTTATAGCTAGTAAACTGTAAGTAAATAGAAATATTATTAAAACAGTTAAATTTTGCTCTCTTTTGCACGTCATAATTATCTGAAGATACTGCTCAGTTTAGTATGATGGTCCTTCTATTATAATAAAAGAGTTGCCAAAACTTCAGGCTTTGTATACATAAGTCAGAAATTACTTAATTACAAAATATTTATCAACGAAAAAGGTATTGATCCTGAGAATAGCCAACACAAAGAATACTTGGTGAAAATGACTACTGATTTCGAGACGCAAGTCTGTCAGCTAATCAAAAGAGGAATCCAGGAAAGAGAAGAGGAGAGTGTTTCAACTAATAACGTTTTGTTTGAGGAATGCCTTCAACATCTCAGATTTGCTCATGAAAAATCCAAGAATTTCCATGGTCGGGAAGTAGTGCTGAAGGTATATCAGAGAAGCTTATTTGTCTCTTGGTCTACTAGAGAATTAAAGTTAATTCTAATATAATTCCCATTTTTGTATCATATTGCACTAAAATGCAATGAATGCAGTATAGCGTACCATGACTTTTTTGACACATTCCTAATGAAGTATTTTTTTCTATATTGACATATCCCTTATAAAAGTATATCTTTTTCTATATTTGATAAAACAGAAAACAGAGGCATACCTGTGCAAAGGCATAAATGTACCGCTAATAATCCATGGAGTGTCGGGCTCGGGGAAGACCTCCATTATGGCTAAAACAGCCATGATGACGGCATCTAAAACTTCCAACGCAGTGGTGGTTATAAGGTAATCTTTTTCTTTTTCAGAAACAGTCGATAATAGTTATGACTTTTGTAATTAGATTTTGGTTGATAATGAACGTATTTGCATTTTTGTGTGTCTCAGTCATGCATACAAGAAAAGGTAGAAGAAAAGAAACTTCTTGTGCAAGATAATGAAATAACAACATTCCGCTGGTTACAGGTTTCTTGGTACCACTCCTAGAAGTTCAAATATTATTCCTCTGTTGAGAAGTATTTGCAATCAAATCAAAACCGTCTATGGAGATACATCAGTGACATCGGAGGTAACTGAAACATATCAGTAAAAATATTCGTAATAACGACCCAAACTTCATTTGTTAGTTAGTGTTGTTCAACATAGTTAAGGTTCATTTTAGGATCCAAAAGAACTTGTGGAAGAGTTCCAACGATGTCTACAAGAGTTGCCAAAACCTGAAAAAGAACTAGTCATGTTACTGGACTCTATGGACCAGCTAGATCCTTCTCACCAAGGTCGACAGCTTGGCTGGATGCCAGCTAGTTTACCAGAGCATGTCAAATTCATTTTATCAACCCTTGAGGAGGAAAAATACGAATGTTTTCCCGCCATCAAGTTTTTATACCCAGACCAAAGCAATTACATTGCCGTAGAAAAACTACCGGAGGGAGATGTAAAGAGTATCATTGATTCTTGGTTCAAGGAAAAGCACAGAACTTTGACTACTTACCAGATGGATTTGTTGATGAGGTCATTTGACCAATGCCCTCTGCCTCTGAACTTGAAGTTATCGTTTGACGAGGCCTGCAGATGGACGTCTTTTGCCGCCCAGGATTCCACTAGACTTCAAACAACAATACGTGCCAGCATCAACCGCCTCTTCTTTCGACTAGAAAGACAACACGGAGAATTGTTCGTGTCTAGAACGCTTGGCTACATCACGGCGGGTCTGTTAATACGTTTGTTCATATATTTTTTTTAAATTCGTCTACTGCTACAACTAAACTTTCAAAATTGTTTCATAATAGAATTTCTCACGTTGACGATCTGTTCATTTATAGCTAAAAGTGGCCTGTCCGAGGGAGAATTAGAAGACATTTTGGCTTGCGATGATGACGTTCTCAATGACGTGTACACTTATTGGACGCCACCATTGCGTCGCTTACCGCCGTTGCTGCTTCTGAGATTGAAGGCGGATTTGAACGAATACATCGGTAAACCCGTAAATTCTAATGAGAGAAACTTTCAAACAGTAAACTTTACATGTATTTAAATACAAAAATTTCACCAATTACCCAAAATTCGATTTTATTTAAAAAAAAATGTTTTTCTTCAGTTGAGCGTGGTGCAGATGGTATGACTGTCATGTATTGGTATCACCGGCAGTTTATACAGGCCGCTATGGATAGATACTGTGAAAATGCGAAGATTCTCCATGAAGCGCTGGCCGATTTCTTCAGTGGAAAATGGTCAAAGGGTAGAACTTGTTTGTTTGCTTTACTAGTATTCATTCACTCTGAAAACTCATTTGAACTGAAAATAAATCAGATATCTCGTAAAAACAATATCACAAAAATACTCTTCTATAAAAATAATACATGAATATTTATCGAAATTATGTGGCCCTATATCAAATGCGCTGTATGTCTGAAATCTCTGTGAAAACTACTCAATCCTAATACCAATTATGATCGGAGACATTTTATTTTGTTTTATTTTAGGAATTAAGAAGCCCTATAAGGACAAGTCTGGAAAACCATTTGAAGAAGATAGATTAGTGGCGGCGCAGCCTCTGATGTTTGGGAGCACGTTTAACGTCAGGAAACTGAATAATCTCCCATACCACAGAATTAAGGCTGAACAGATAGAGGCGCTTAAGACAGAGTGTCTATACAACTTTAAGTTTATATTTTGCAAGCTTCTTGCGACTTCTTGCAGGTACATGTTTTACATGATAACGTTAAATTCGTTATATCTATTCCGCATACAGTACTTCTCAATTGTGAAATTAGTGGCTCTACCACCCCCAGGGTACCACAGGTGGGGCCAAATATGCAAAAAACAGCCAAATTTTCAAAAATCTTCTTCTCTACTCCCACACATGTGAGGAAAAAACTGATTGCATGGTTATGATGTCCATGAAGCCCTCTACCAAAATTGTGAAATTCATGGCCCCTGGGTCAGGGGTTCAGGCTCTAGGGTGGGGCCAATAATGTCATATAGTAAAAATGTATTAAATCTTAGAAAATCTTCTTCTCTACTCCCATAGATATTTGTTAAAAACTAAATGCATGGTTATGATGTCCATGAAGCCCTCTACCAAAATTGTGAAATTTATGGCCCCTGGGTCAGGGGTTCAGGCCCTTGAGTGGGGCCAATATGGCCATGTAGTATAAATGTATTAAATCTTAGAAAATCTTCTTCTCTACTCCCATAGATATTTGTTAAAAACTAAATGCATGGATATGATGTCCATGAAGCCCTCTACCAAAATTGTGAAATTCATGGCCCCTGGGTCAGGGGTTCAGGCTTAAGGGTGGGGCCAATATGGTCATAAAGTAAAAATGTATTAAATCTTAGAAAATCTTCTTCTCTACTCCCATAGATATTTGTTAAAAACTAAATGCATGGTTATGATGTCCATGAAGCCCTCTACCAAAATTGTGAAATTTATGGTCTCTGGGTCAAGGGTTCACGCTCTAGGGTGGGGCCAATATGGCCATATAGTAAAAATGTATTAAATCTTAGAAAATCTTCTTCTCTACTCCCATAGATATTTGTGAAAAACTAAAGGCCTGGATATGATGTACATGAAGTCTTCTACCTAAATTGTGAAATTTATGACCCCTGGGACAGGTGTTTAGGCACTAGGGTGGGGCCAATATGGCCATATAGTAAAAATGTATTAAATCTTAGAAAATCTTCTTCTCTACTCCTGTATATATTTGTGAAAAACTCAAGGCATGGATATGACGTCCTTGTGTTAAGTGGCATCAAATAGTATGTAGGTCATGAGCCCCGGGGATGGTCCTGTCCCACCTCAAACAGGAAGTGCCAGAATATCTTGAAAACGGTTAATATCCCCACCCCTAAACCATATATATTCTTGTTCCCTGTGTTAAGGGCCATCAAATGGTATGAAGGTCATGGGCCCTGGGGCTGGTCCTGACCCCCTCTCAAACAGGAAGTGCACAAATATCTTGAAAACGGTTGAGATCCCCACCCCTAAACCATATATATTCTTGTTCCTTGTGTCAAGGGGCATCATATGGTATGTAGGTCATGGGCCCTGGGGCTGGACCTGACCCCCCTCAAACAGGTAGTGCCTGAATATCTTGAAAACGGTTTAATAGTCCTTTTTGAAAGATTTCAGGCAGGGAGGTGGTCGTCATTACAAATTAAAAATTTTTCTATTCCAGAATAAAACTTAATTAAATGCATATATGAGACTCCTTGACAAGTTTGTGTATGGGTTATGCTACTCAGGTGACCGTCAAGGCCTATTGGCCTCTTGTTTATTTACAAAAGGCTGGTTTATAAGTAATCCGCAATATATAATATCCGCAAAAAATTAACTGTTTCTCTTTATATACATACAAATGTCTCCTGATTTGCGACGATGAATATTTGTGAGTGGCGGAGTTCATGGGTCTCGTATTTAATGCACGCGAATAGTCATGTATTATCTATGTATCTATAGACATCGATATCTATAGATGTGTTTACATTCATTTGATCGGTGAGATATTCTTCTCGATAATATGAAGGTCCTGGTCAGAATCAATTTCTTATGAAATATTTACAAGACCGAGTTTAATAAGCATGCCGCCTACGGAAATACAATAGGGCGTACGCAAAACTCTTTGTGGTATTCCGACGATGTTCCCGAACTTAATAACAATAATGCATTGAATACAGATATCCATTACAATTTTATAATTCATTGCAAGGTGATTTATTTTAATTATCTATCATAATCAAATATGCAAAATTTCTTTTTGTGACGTCTACCATTTTATCATTTATAAATGCAACTGTAATGAACGCATTTCATTATTAATACATGTAATTTGATTTTTATTTTAGCAACGTTTTGTCTGATTTTTCCCTCGCGTCTGAGAAAACCAACGACAAACAAATCGGTATCATAAGGGACACCTTGCAGTTGTCTGAGCATGCGCTGATCTTTGATAAACTGCTTCTGGTGCCTCAGCTTCTAGACAGGCTATCTGAAGAAAAGGTTTTGTAAACATAATACATGTATAGATCTACAAAACAACGTTCAAACGTCTTATAAACATTTTACAGCATGCAGTAAACGTAATATACCTTTAAAGGGGCAAAAACTCCTTGAAGTCTTTGATTTCATCCGATGTTCTATTATTCCTCTTTTTATTAGTTTCTATTTGATGGACTTTGTATTTTCTTTCCCAAACAGAGCGTGGCTTCGTTTTTATCCCAGATGGATGACTACCCGTTCAGTTTCTTATTTCCATGTCATCATATGCTGGCAAAACCTGGGGGTTCTCTTGTGTTTTCTTTGTCGGGCCATACCGCAGACATAATAAGCGTGGACATGAAACAAGATGGCGTCACAGCAGTCACGTGTAAGCAATACTTAACAGTCCAAAATGATTATAAATCTCCATATACGTAGTTATACGACTTTATATCATCTTTAATCAAACTTATTACGTGCGAATTGTACAATCATCTGCGATTTTATTGCATTTTTATTAATATTTACAGGTGCAAAACATCCAGACAATAGCATTAAACTTTGGGATGTCAAAAATGGAAAACTGCTGAAATCAATCGACAGTATTGCCCAAAGAGCCGTCAAACTTTTCTTTGTGTGTAACGATACTATCATTCTAGCACATTTCCACAACAAGATTGTGGGACTAAAAGAAACGGGGGAAATACTGTACACTGTCCAAATTCCAAGAGAAAGAACTCTCTTTTGTCCGGCAGACAAGGGTAGAGTGGCCTTCCTTGTTTTCCAAGATAATACCATCGAGTGGTATGATGCAAAAACTGGAAAAAAGACTGAGACCATCATATGTCCCGAGGGGATTCGATTCGGCGACACTGGAGTCGCTGTTAGTAAGTAAAATCATTATGGTACTTGTACATAAACACTATAGTACTCTAAAAGGGTATGCAACAGTAAAGTTGTTTCAATGAGGTGTGGTGACGGTGTGGTCAGAAAACTTTTCTTCCTATCTAAATGTCTAAACTTCAATAATTACATTGCTGTTATGTTACTAAATATCCCAGTGGTTAGCCAAGAAGCTTTTTTATTTAAAATGTGTAATGTATTCAGTTTCGCTAAAAATTAAAATATATGGCATGCATGCGTTTTGTATGCATAAAAAATGATACGTTTAGTTATAATCTAATCATCCACTTTCAACTCGCATCTGACATAAAGTTGTAATATACGCCTGCATAAGAAATAATATTTACATTTTTCAGTGTCTTTGCCTGTGATAACACTACGTATCGATTTTGTACTATACAGTCGAATAAATTCAAATGACGTATAATTGGGGCGCAAGTGGGGTTTGCTTATTTATATTCAAATATTTAATCGTACAATTGCTGAAAATTATATAAATATAAGTAATAAGGAATCATATTTTGAATATTATGAGTTTATAATTTTGGTCGGGGCGTGATCAAATCTATCATAAAGCCCTTCGGGCTTTATTGGATTTGATCACGCCCCGACCAAAATTATCACCTCATAATACTCAAAAAATGATTCCTTATTCCTTAATTAATGTACAGAGTTTTTAAATGTTTTTCACGACAGGTCACTTGAAAAAATCTTTTTACACCCCAACTTGCGTTCATTTGTAACTGTAGGTAGTATGGGACACTTGTCAATATTGATGTTGATAAAAGTACATTATAATTAAACTACTTTCATCGGTTTAGAATTTTCAAAATTTACAATATTTGACCAAAAAAAATGTTTTAAAAATTTTTGGACAGGTAAATTTTATAAAAGACCCAGCGGGATTCGAACTCACGAATTACAGATTCGTAGTTAACGTTCTTACCCATTGCGCTACGCTGTTAGGTAACAAAGGGAAAGAAAAAAAATTATAAAATTAAACTTATTTTTATTGTTAATTTCGATAGCAGGAAGTACGTCACAATATGGAGGTGTCCCATATCCCCTTAATTAAATTTGATTTCTATGTACTTGCTTTAAAATAGGCCATGTTTTCCCTATGAATGTTGACAGGCTCCAAGACTTTGGTTGCCGCCACAGTGGAACCACGAGAAAAGTTCATTGTCCTGGACTTAATGACCAAGAAGGTCTCACTGTATAATGTTCCTTACCCGGAGGAGGTCATCAGACGACACATCATCAAGTCCTTAGCCATCCTGCCAGACGAAAGACATGTCATATTCTCCATCCGGTTTGACAATGACATCCGGTTCCTGGATGTCTCTACGATGAAGGAAGATAGAGTGATTAAAGGTATAATTATTTTACATAATACCGATAATCAACTATAATCGTATAAATCAACTGTGCATCTTCATACACAATACCACGTTTTATTTATGGATTTGGTTGTACATACTGTATACAGGAAATATTCGCCCCCCCCCCCCCCCGTTTTATTTTCGCCCCTTTCGCCCTCGTTGTCAGCGGGCGAATTTAAGACAGGGCGAATTCCAATGCCTCAATTTATCTCTCTTTAAACACAACTGTGTCTAGGCGAATTCAAGACGTAGCGAAACTGTTTGCAAGTGTAGAAGGGCTAAAATTACACAGGCCGAAAATAATCCTGTATACACTATATAGCACGTAAAATACTTTTGGTACCATTGAGAGAACATAAATGTAATTATTTTATTGTTATGAGATATAAAAAAAGAAAAATTATACAAAGATGATTATTAAAATTGACATATGTCTTTAAAAAAAGACAATCAATACAAGCTCTTTAATCAAAACAAGAAGAAAATATGGAATAAATATCGCATATATTTAATATTGGTTATTTTATAACCACAAACTTAAATTCCTGTTTCCTTTGATTTTAAGGTAGCAAGGGTGATTTTACACTCGGACAGTTTGTTCTTTCTCCTGATGGTACAGAACTATTCTATCAAGTAGGACAAAGCGTGTGCACATGGAACTTGAAAACAGAAAAGTTAAAAATGGTATGCAACGACGATAACATTTAATTGTGGAACTTTAATTCGTGAATGTTGATTGTTTTTTTTTTAATCTATCTACATGTATCAAATACATGATTGATTTATTCTCTTGGATTTAAAAAAAACCATGCACATAGTGCATACAGATTATTTTCTATTTTTCTGCTTTACTTAAATCATTCTTCACACATTAAATTGTATAGATTTTCTAAGTGACCCCAAAGCTAAGGTCATCAGAGAAGGTCAAGACCAATCAGATTATTGCCGTCTCTGCTAGACACGCTTATTCTAATTGTCTTAAACTCTATTTTTCACAGAAATATCTACACCCTTGCTATGTCTTTGGCATCGCGTCAACAGACTGGAAAACCATGGTAACCATTTCAAATACGCCAATCTTAAGAGTATGGGACATAACCAAGAAGATGACTGACAACAATAAAACAAAAGCTAATGGCGTAGTAAAAAGTCTTGTTCGCATGTAGTAAGTAATCTACATTCATATTGAGAAACAGTTACTGAATATTAAATGGTAATGATATCTATTTGGCGTTTGATCATTAGCTGTAAAAATCAACTCAAAATTGAAAATGGTTAGTTTCATTTAACTGTGCAGTGTAATTAAGTCTCCATAATGGTTTGAAACTCTGTCTTTAGTGATTACGGACCAACATCCAGTCCCAGGTATCTGTTGGGTCTAGCTCAGTTGTACATGTTGGACCGAAGGAAGAAAGGAGAGGAGGAGGACTATGGGGTTGTTGCTGTTGATCTACTCACTAGTGAGGTGTGCAAAAAAGGGCAGCTGGTGAGTTAAATTATTATCAACTAGCACATTATCATCAACCAGCACATTGTTATTATCAACAAGCACATTATTATTATCAAAAAGCACATTATTATCAACTAGCACAATACTAGTATTATTTTAAAACTAGAATACAAAAACACACACGTCCGCACGCCTGAACAAACACATACCGTACAAAGTATTTTTTCATACTGTATTCTTGTTTTTTGTTTTGTTACTTTATTAAAGTAGTAAAAATCCAGTTAAGAAGATTGAGTGGTAAATAATTGGTACAGAGCATCATTTTCAAACTTATTAAATTAATTTCACTAATAACAATTGACATGGTTCGCTAAAAACGACATGATCTATTATTTATTATTTCCGTATCATGTAATGAATCTTAAAAAGAGAAATACTACACACATGTACGGTGTGGAATTACATGTGAATACTATAAAATGACAACAATCAAGACTCTTCAAGGAACATTAACAAAGAATTAGTTAATTAATACCGGCGACAATCAACAGCAGTTGTCATTCACAAATATTAAATTATCAAGTGATATAATTAGTATCAACTTGAATTTTACTTTAAGTACAAGGAAATACAAACCGGTGATTTGGAATTTTACAAATCTTTTAAACAGAGTGAAAAGCCTCGGTTACTGGAGATCTTAAACGATAAAGAAGTCATCATATGTTCGTCCGACCGAAAGCTTCGAGTTTTTAACTTAGACAAAATGGAAATCACGAGAAGCTTTCAGGGGAAGATGTTTGAACATATTCCATTCACTCCGTATGGATACATAGAGTTAGTTGTATTGAAGGAGAGAGGAGGTAATGATAACAACAGGCATGCGTTATAGTAAACTATTCATTATATTTGCTGGTGTTAATAAATCTTGCAAATTTTGGAAAATATCTCAAATTTTCAGTATGCATTTTATACAAAAAATATTTGCATTAATTGAACTTGAACTGGTGATGTTGAAATTTTTTAGAACTTGTAACGGTGACAAAAGGAAGAAAACACTTCAAAATCTATGACATAAAGAGTGGAAAAACCAAGGCCATCGTTAAATGTCCCTCAGAAGGGAACTGCAGACTAAAGGGTTTAAAGGTATTGTGGTATAAGTATTTTTATGTTCCCTCATTTGATTCAGAAATTAAATTATTTTTGATTTTGTTCATTCAAAAGGCAGTCCAGACATATCTTTAGCTCACCTGAACCAAAGATCTGAGTTTTTCTGTTTTACTTTTTGTTCAGCACCCATCTGTTCGTCGGTTTGTCTGTAAACTATATACATGTTTGCCCTCCCTTTAAACCTCTGGTCCAATCAATGGTTTTCCAAATATATAATTTTGCAGGAGGTACCTCCCGTTGGCGGCCATGTTGTAGGTCAACATGCCTAGATTCCTTCATTATTCAACCAATTTCAACTTTCTTCACTTGGACTGTTAACGTGGAGAGTAATGTTTTTAAGGGGATTATTTAAACAATAAAATGTTTTCTTTGGTGATTCATGCGGGATATGAAGGTGGCGACATTGCAGAAGAAATACATAGCCCGCGTTAGTTATCTCTTCATACAGAGCTCTCTATATTTAAGGGAGGTAAATGTAGCCTAAAAAACAGCTTCTTAAAACGTTAAATCATTTTCTGTATATATGTATATGTACCCTTTTTAAATTGAAAAGAGTAATCTTTTCTCGAGAACCATTGCAGTAAAATTGCCAACAAACCTTGTTTTAAAGTAAATATTCAAATTTGAAATGTTTAGACCATGAACAATTCAAAATCAAAAACATGTATATGTAAAACAGAATCGTATGAAGAAAATGTTAGCTATAGTTTGTGATGGTAAAGAATTCTCAAGTTTTGATCACAATATAATACGTTGGGTATTATAAAGACCCCTTTTTGCGTGGAATTTTGCATTTATTGAAAAGCTATCTGAGTCAGAGTTATGTATATTTTAGTTGAAGTTCGCGATATGAACATGGGTCTTGTTTGAAAAGGAATCCACCGGAAACATATAAAAATCAATTATTAAAAATTAACTTATGATTATGAATTGAGAGATCCAGGTTTCAAAGTTGACATCTAATCACTCTGAAAACCTACAAAATAGTTTATTACCAAATTCTGCATTACTCAGTTTATCTAATTTGTGTATGAGTATTTGAGATTAATTTAAAGCTTCAATGCTTATAGGCATGCTATGATGGTTCTGTGGTAATTGCCCACAGCACAGCGGATAAGTTCTTCATTCTGGACACTGTAAACAGCAAATTTCTCGGTGTTGTTGGAGAAGATGACTTCAAATGCCAGAGGATATTTGAATACGTTCATTTAACCTCTTCTGGAAACACGGCCTTGTTCTCAGTAAACAGTACAGGAGATAGTGTTTGGTCAATGCAGCTCTACAGAGTTAGGGAGGGTAAAGGTATGTTGCAGAAAAATTACAATATCCTTTAGTTTATGTAGTAACATATAATTTCATATTTTAAAAACTTGCTTCAGTAAAATTTTGGATTATTTTATTGATTTCAAGATATCACGACGTAAAGCATAAAGATTTAGAACTGTTTATTCATTTTGTAGTGGGTGTCAAACTAACTGACAATGGTTATCCAGAATCCTTGCAATACGAAGCAAGATTGCTGGCTGTTCCAAATGCCAGAAATCTTGAAGACTGGGGGTTTGTAACGTCGTATCTGGATAACGTTATCCGAGTTTGGGACGCCACAAAAGGTAAAGATACAGATAATTGTGTTTTACATTTAAAAAAAGTAATTGTAACTTTATTGATATCACCAATTGCATTGTCTTGCTTTTTAATCCGACACAGTGCTAACGCTTCTCCTTTTTATTGGTTATTTACGTAGGAACCATCTTGCATCGAGTGGGCGGCCATGCAATGCCTGTGACGCTACCACTAATGAAAAAAGGTTCGAAATATTTGGTCACGCATTGCAGGCGTCAGGAGAATACACTTCGAGTATGGGACATTAAAACCATGGATTGTGTAGCCGCCTACAAAATGGAAGGAAATGTAAGTGACACCATGTTCATTTTGATTTTTTTCATGATTTTTTTCCGCAAAAATCTAAATATTCCATGATCATGTGAAGTATAAACTACAGGGGTTATTTTTTTTTAATTTTTAACACCAAGTGGAGCAATAAATATCAAGAATCTTTTGACGGAATTTTCTGCACAATTGCCGAGCTACATGTAAATAAACTGTCAATCTATCGTCTGATGATGGCGCAATGCACTCAAAAGTTGACAAAAATCTAAATTCTTGCTTGTAGGAGAACATGATGTTCGAATACTGTGAGGATCTTAAGTCGTTTTTCTCGATAAGGACAGACCCTGTACATTACAACCATTGGTCTTTGAAAGGGCTGGGTTGTGACACTGATTTGCAGTCTCTGCCAGTTATATACACAGGGAAACGTAAGTACTTATTATCCCGTTACTGTCTTCTGGAACGGTTTATTACTAGAGAGGTTTAGGAACACATCTGTGTCTGGTGGCCCTCTTTCAAAATCTAATTGAAAAAAGATTATGACTTAAGGTATACAGTAAAAGTCATGTATTTCATATTTTTATTTATTAAAATTTAGCATCTCGTGTAGGACCTACATATTATTTGTGTCCTTGTGTCTGTTTTACAAGATTTCCGTGGTAGAAAAAAATTCAATTGACACTCACAGTCTCGGGATAAATGTAACATTTTCTTTCAGTATGTTTTTCTTTAATATGTTATATAAATTGTTTTAATCCTAATTTAAGTATTTGAATAATTCGGCAATCAGACTAAGGAAATTTACAAATTGCGCAAAAAATATACATAACATGACTTTTCCAGTACTAAGTGATTTTAGATGAAAAAAAACAATTATAAATTTGTTAAAATTAGCTATTGAACTGTGATCGAAATTTGCCCATATCATTGGATGTGCTTCGATAAGTCAAATTATTGCTTCTTGGAATCAAAGGATTGATATGTTACAGTGTATGATTTACTAATGTGTTTTCAGAACACAGTGAAGTTGACCTTTCCGTGCCTACACCGCATGCTGATGATGCAATGGATCCCGATGACGACCCGGACGAAGAAGACGAATTTGACGAAGATTAGAATCGCTGGTATCTTTATTGTTGATCTGCCTCATCTGTTATATTTACAATTGTAGTGTTCTGAAAAGATACTGTGTGCATTTATTTTGTATTGCACTATAGTTGTATGAAGTGTCCATCCGATCATTAATGCATGGTAAACTATTTCAGACAGCTGTCTATATTCCATCTTACTGTATGAATGTTAACAGAGTCGCTCAGGTTTGCATCAAAATGTATACCACAAAATGTAGCGAATTTTACAATATTTTTACGATCTCTTTTTAGAAATTATATTTTGGGTATGTTTTACTTGCTCTTTGCTTCGTAAAGTATTGAACATAAAAAAACAAAGTCAATTAATATGTTTTATTACATAATAGGTTGAATAATTTCATCATAATAATCATAAAAAAGAGATACTGAATGGGATGAGTATTCATGCACCATGAATGTAACGTACATTTCAAATCGATCAACATGTACAATTCAAAATGCTGGTCCATATTTTGGCCTCTATGTCATTTTGAAATTGCTTCCATTAGTTTTCCCATTTTTACTATCTTGTGAGTTGAAGGGTAGAGTGTTACAAATTTAATATTTAACGAAGCAGGAACCAGACCGGTGCTTTCATCAAAGAAGAACGGGTACACAAAAACTTTGGTATATTCTTTTGGATATTTTTACAATTTGATATTCCTTCATTATATTTAATTTATCATGTTTTTCTTGAAAATGTATTGAAAGTTATACATCATTTTTTTTGGTATTTTTTACAGTTAAAACCTCCTTCATTAAGTTCTATTTATCATATTTTCCATTAAAATGTAAATCAAGTTATACATTGACTTAGTTTATTGTACATTAGAATAAAAAATGTATGATGGCAGGCATGGCGACTGCATTGGCCTTTTTTTGTTAGATCAATACTATTATAACTTAGTAAATGTTTATAAATTGTTAGTGTTAATAAACGATGGGTGATAAACAGTTATCATGCTATCATCTCAAAAAAATTACTACATCTACTTCAAAAATCGCAACGGAGGTCCTTGCACAATAAAAATCAGTTGCATTATGTTACATCGATTTCATTTCATTTGTAACAAAGATTCATCACTCCTGTTTTGTTTTTGTTTGGTTTTTTTGTTGGGATGATGTTGTATACATGTTATAATATGTCCGCGACAACCTATGGCCTCGTTAACACTGTTAATATCAATCCTACATTTCTTATTACGAAATATAAACTCGTATTGTTTTTATCTTGAAATTGTGATATTACAAACACGCGGAAAAGTTAGTAGTGGATTAAAGTTAAAAAGGTTAGAAGCGCTGTGTAAATCATTTTATAATGAACCCAAATAACGCAGTTCTACGTCCGCTTTCTTCCTCACTTCCATATAATGTCACATCGGTCCCGACCCCAGGCGTATCAACAGTGAATTCCCAATTGTCACCGTCGTTTGATTTCTTAAAAACTTGTTTCTCGATGTGTACAGATTTTAAAAATGGTGAGGAAAACCGAAAAACTACGGCGCTTTTGGCGGCAATTTCTTTCACCCTTGGTTCATGAAGGACAACCTGATACTTGGCGACTTTGCTTTCAAATAATACAGGATATGGCATGAATTCACCCACACGATTTTTGCAGTGAATCATGTAGATAAATGCTACAACGTACTTCTTTTCTTTTTTTGGCAAATATGATAAACTTGTAATACCCTTTATGTGGAAGCCTGACTGATAAGAAAATTGACTTGTCGGTGCATTGCTGAAGTACTGCGGTTTCCATTTTGTTGGAATTTGCGTCCTCTAGCGTACATAGCACCGGCATTTGGCGAAGGGTAGGAAGTTCAATATCAAGTTCCCCGGAATCAGTGGTGTAAAAAGATTGGTCTTTATTCCGATTTGGGGCCATATATCTGTCGATAGTCTTGAAATGGAACCAAATTGTCCATGGCACTGTCGCATTTTATTTCATATTCGAACAGCTGGGGCATTTCCTTCTTTTCATCAGGAGGCTGGATGGTCAACAAATTAACAATCAGATTTACATTAAATTTTAGAAAATGATTTGTTTATCGATAAATTATTGTTATATAAAGAAAACAATCTATATATGTCATCTTTCAAATATGTGTGTTTTCCGATATTTTTATATAGAGCCCTCCTTCTTAAGAAGATCAATACAGTCTAAAAAATGGCCACGACCATCAAGCCCTCTTTAACATCATTTCTAAAAAAATTATGGTAGATCTGATGGTTAATTTGTTGACCATCCAGCCTCCTTAAGAGCCCGAAAAAAAACAACAATTTTCACAAAGATAGGAATACAATTATTGTCTAATTATTAAGGTAATTGTCCATACGTCACAAATTCACGCGTTATTACGTCTTGCCCGTGCCCGATCTTTACTCTATACGCTTAGCAACGAACATAAATATATTTTTCCTAAAAATTGTTTTAGAATTAAAATTATACGTTTAAGAAAAATTACTTCATTTTTTAAAACAGTCTTTAAAACCAGTAAAAAAAGTTGAATATAGGTTGGTCATGAAAGCATATCAGGTAATTAGCGTTTTCCGCGTATGTGACTGCAATTTCTAAATACCGAACTCGATCCATAATACTTACCGATATTCAAAAAACCCCATCTTTTGCGATTTATATAATACAGATTGATCAACGGTTTGTTCAAATAATGTTTTCTATTTAACAAAAAGCTAAATATACTTTTTAGAAAGATGAAATGATAAAACTATGCAAAATTTTCTTTTTACGGAACTTTTTTCAAAATATATATTTTAATGAATTTTACCAAAAATACGCCAATTGTGATCCTTAAAAGGCCGGTCCTTTGGGTAATTTTATTTTCTATTGGTAAAGGGCCTTAGGGGGTAAACATTATCACTATTTCAGAGAATTCTGTAGGTAAATAAAATTAAAAGAGATTAAATTCTCTTTGAAAATTTGTTTCATTTTATCTCATTTGTAAAC
>WFKH01006014.1:27744511-27794606 GCA_016163765.1 Magallana hongkongensis | reverse complement strand
GTAAATGATATTATCGACATAATAGTTTTATTTTTCCTACTTCCTGAAGAGTTTTCAGTTTTTAAGTTTGTTGTCTTACCAATAAATGCAAAAACATTAACAGAGCCTGAAGGAATAGAAATGGTCATTTATTATACAGAAATAAATGAAAATCACCTAAACATAGTATATAAACAATGCAAAGTGTCAGACTAGGAAACATTATTTTAGAAGCATATTGTAATATTATTATGTAAAGTATCAATTCGGAACTATTAATGTTGTACGTATATGATTTTGTCTATTTTCGTTTTATACATGTAATACCAGTTTAGGCACCAGTTTAATTAAATGTCGAACTAGCACAAACGTGTTGTTGCCATATCTCAGCAATCATCAGTTATTGTCTGTCATCCGTCCGTCGTAACATTACATGGTGTCAGATGGAACACTTAAGACCGCCACCGGAGCTCGATTTCTCATCATCGGATGGAAACCTACCCGAAAAATGGAGGAAATGGGAACAGACGATGCGTCTATATTTGAACATCGCCATGCACGAACGAGATGAAGGACAAATGCAGTGCATTCCTCTACATAATCGGACAGGATGGACGTGAAATCTTCAACACGATGACTATCTTACAGGATGATAAGGACAAAATTGAACCCTTGTTTAAAAAATTCAAGGATAACTGTGCACCACGTGAAAATATCACGGTGTGGCGTCATAAATTCTACACGCGACAGTAAGGTAAGACTGAAACAATAGATCAGTATGTGACCGATTTGCCTGTAATTGCTAAAAACTGTAAATTCGGAACACTGGAAAATGATATGTTGCGAGATCGCATTGTGTGCCGAGTAAATTCGGAAAAGGTCAAAGAGAGACTGCTTCGTGATAACAAACTGACTTTAGAGAGTGCTTTGAGTGTATGCAGAGCCAGCGAAGAGTCTGTGATCCATATGAAAGACCTATACAGTGAAGAAGCGACAGCAGCAGCAGTGTTTAAGAAACCGAAAGACAAACATTCAGCTTGTGGAAACTGGAGGAACAAAAAGAAACCAGGACAGTCTACAACAGCCTATGTACCTAAAGGCTCACCGGCATCGAGGGACAAAAAGTCATGTGGAAGGTGTGGTAAGACACATGAGGAAAAGAAATGTCCAGCATTCGGAAAATGTTGTCACAGGTGTAATGGAGCGAATCATTACCAAAAATGCTGCAGATCAAAAAATGTGAATGTTGTTGATCACGAGGATGATGAAGACTGTCGATCTACAGATGACGAAAATTACTTCCTATGTGCAGTTACCAGAGAATCCGACAGGAAAGATGAAGCGCACACGACCATAGCCTTCAACAAGGTGAAAGTGAAATTCAAAATAGATACTGGATCTCAAGTTAACATTATCCCCAGAAGTATCTTGAGTCAGCTTCCTGTGAAAACCGATGTCACACGGACTTCAACAAGAATAACAAGTTACACAGGAGACAGGATACCCATCCTAGGGAAATGCTACCTCCGACACAGAAACCATGTGCTAGGCTGACACTCGCGACACAGAGACAGTCAAAGGACTACGGTAAAGAGGACATATTCAGTGAATTTGCATCAGTGTTTCGCGGATTAGGGTGTCTACAAGAACCTTATCACATACAGATAGACAGCACAGTAGAACCAGTTGTGCACCCACCTCGAACATTTCCTGCAGCACTCCGAGAGGAACTGAAAGCGTCACTCGAGGGAATGGAGCTTAAAGGAGTCATAAAGAAGGTGGATGAACCCACTGAATGGGTGAACTCTGTAGTTTGTGCTGAGAAGTCGAACGGCAAGTTAAGGATTTGTCTCGATCCACGCGACCTAAACAAAGCCATCAAGCGTGAGTCTATCAGCTACGCACGATAGAGGAGATCACCACCAGACTAGCAGGTGCGAAAATTTTCAGCAAGTTGGACGCCAACAGTGGCTACTGGCAGATACCATTAGATCCAGCAAGTCAGAAACTCACCACTTTTAACACTATTCCAGAAGAGGATTTCACAACACTTCCGACACATACCTGGAGTAGAAGTTGACATAGATGACATTTCGGTCTGGGGAGAAAACAAAGAACAACATGATCAGAGACTTCAAGAAGTGCTAGAGAGGTGCAAGGAGATAAACTTGACTTTCAACAAGGAGAAATGTATGTTTCGTAGTCCAGAAGTGAGCTACATAGGACACATCATTAGTAGTGAAGGTGTGAGACCTGACCCCAAGAAGATAGAAGCGATCACCAAGATGCCCCCACCAGAGGACAAGAAAGGTGTAGAACGACTACTGGGGACAATCAACTACTTAGCAAAGTTCATACCAAAAATGTCTAGAGTCACACAGCCAATCAGAACGCTCTTAAGGAAGGACATCACATTCCACTGGGAACGACCTCAGGAAGATGCGTTTAAGGACATCAAGAAAATTTTATCAGAAGCACCCATACTTACCTTCTTTGATGTCAAGAAACCGGTCGTAGTGAGAGTTGACGCCTCAAAATTCGGTCTAGGAGCTGTGATTCTACAAGAAAACAAACCAATTGCTTACGCTTCAAGAGCTCTCACCGATGCAGAAACTAGATACGCTCAGATAGAAAAAGAGTTACTTGCAGTGACATTTGGACTTGAACGTTTTAACCAATACACATATGGAGTGGATATTGTCGTGGAAAATGACCACAAACCGCTTGAATCCATTTTGAAGAAACCCCTATCAAAGGCACCGCCTAGATTGCAGAGATTGTTACTCAGATTACAGAAGTATACTTTCAACTTCAAATACCGACCGGGTAAAGAACTAGTCATTGCGGACACGCTCTCTCGTGCATGCCTACCAGCAGGCAAGGAGGAGACCCAGTCACAGGAGTTAGAGACTTTTGTACACTCAGTGTTCTTAAGAAGCATACCCATGTCACGTGATATTCTGAACGACGTCTGCCGGGAAACGGAAAGAGATGATGAACTCAGTCTAGTAAGGAACTGTATACTGAACGATTGGCCACTCAGCAGAAAAAGATCTACACACAAATACTGGAAAAACAAAGACCAGTTAACAGTTGTTGATGATCTCGTGTTCAAAGGAAACAGAATAGTAGTGCCAACAGTCCTACAACCAGAAATACTGAAGAGGTTACACACAGGACACATGGGCATGGAGAAGACAAAGAGAAGAGCTAGGAACATCGTCTACTGGCCCAACATGAACAGAGACATTGACGAGATGATCTCACAATGCAACACATGTATGGACTTCAGGAATCAAAATCCTAAAGAACCTCTCGTGTCAACACCAATTCCAGATGGACCATGGCAAACAGTAGGAACAGACCTATTCACGCTACATGGAAGTGACTACCTTGTAGTAACAGATTACTACTCCAGATTTTTTGAAGTCGTAAAGCTGCCGAACACACAGAGCCGTACAGTTATTGAGAGACTCAAGTCAATTTTTGCCAGAAATGGTATACCGTTTGAAGTCATTAGTGACAATGGAACACAGTACACCTCACAGGAATTTCGTGAATTCGCACAAAAGTGGAACTTCCAACACACCACATCCAGTCCATACCATCCATACCATCAACAAGCCAATGGACTTGCGGAGAGAACAGTGCAAACAGCAAAGAGACTACTGGAGAAAGCCAAGGCAGATGGCAAGGACCCATATTTAGGACATTGTTAGTGAAGAAACCGTTAATCAGACAACTATCTCCACCTGAGTCGATAATGGATCACATATGTCTCATAAAACAACACTCTGCCAAGCTAACACCCCTGTCACTGGGGCTAATTACACACCTGAACAAGGAAAAGTGATATGGTGTTTATACAATTAACTTTTAATTTATAGTAATGTTGAGCTTTTATTTATTTACATTAGTTTTGTATTGATTTTGAGTAAATGTATATTTGTATCTGTAACACTGTGTGCATGTAACAATTTTCCCTTTTTATCATGCTCAGAGACTTATATATATGAAAAAATTCTCCAAAAAACTACATCTTTGTCAATAAAATCTAGATAGAAAGTAATTAAATTTGGTGATTTTAATTTTGGTGAATTTTCAAAAATCGCCAAAATAGGCCAAAATTATATCCCCGCCAAAAAAACCAGCTATATGGTATATTGTCAGATGAAAAATGAAAACCTTTTTATTTTAGTTCATTTTTTTTATTAAATACATGTAGATGTGTTGTAAATGACAACCCAATATCAACGGTGACACGAATAATTTGTACTTCAGCTGTTACTGTAGCAATAAATAGACAACCAATATTACTGGTGGCACGAATGATTTGTCACAGTACTTCAGCTGTTACTGTAGCAATAAATAAACAAAAATATCACTCTTGTATGATAAATAATAGATGCATGCATATTGTACAAACTCTTGATAAATTAAATGCAAGCACTGAACTAAAAACAATACACGCATTTCTAGAAATAACTTTTAACTTCAATTCTTGTATAGCTGGTTATGGCGTCGCGATTTCACAGAACAAAAAAACTTGCGACATACACGCGTACTGAAGCTAATCAGAGATACAACAGTGCCTTTCATCTTGGGTTTTATACACAACAGGTGTTATTGTCTTCTTTATTCTTTAGCTGGCATTGTATTTTACAACTACAAGTAACTCTGTATATTTGGACGCTTCAACAGATGTACACGAGATGCCGATTTTCACGCCTTTCGGCGGACACCTGTTACAGTAACTCATTACAATCTCTCGTGTGTATAGTCTGAATATATCTTACTTCTACTATGTTAGTTTCATGATTTTTCTTAATCTCTCACAAACAAAATAACTGTTAGTAGATATGTACACAAAAAACTACGCGTAAGAATAGAAACAGTTCAGCAACCATGGGCGGATCTAGGGGGGTCGTCTACAAACTTTAATTAATTGTGTTGAAATCGTTTTTAAAACCATGAGTCTAAGATAGATAAAATTCATGCAAATAAGACTCTAATAATTTAGTATTGTTTCCACACAAACACACATTAACTCACAGAGAGAGAGAGAGAGAGAGAGAGAGAGTGTTTGAGTTTTGTGTTAAACAACGTAGTATTCAAATCAAACCAAAGAATGATATAAAACTATGGTGGCATATTTCTGCCCCCTACATGCAAGATAAATTATGTCAACATGCAAGAAAATTAAGTGAACATGCAAAATAATTATGTCTACATGCAACATAATTATGTCTACATGCAAGTTACAAATCTTTTAAGAGTACCTGATTTTAATATGGGTAAAATCACTTACTTAAGGCCGTATCTGACATCATATATGCAAGATGCAATATAATTATGATAACATGCGACTTATTTTTGTTGACATGCGACTAATTTATGTGAACATGCAAGTTAATAATGTAAACATGTTAACATGCGAGATAATTATGTATACATGCAAGATAATTATGTTGACATGCGACTTATTTATGTCAACATGCGAGTTAATTATGTTAACATGCAAGATATTTATGTCAACATGCGAGATAATAATGTATACATGCAAGTTATTTATAATAACATGCGAGATAACTTGCATGTTGACATAGATATCTTGCATGTTAACATAATTACCTCGCATGTTGACATAAATAAGTCACATGTCAACATAAATATATTGCATGTTAACATAATTAACTAGCATGTTCACATAAATTAGTCGCATGTCAGCATAAATAAGTCGCATGTTGTCATAATTATGTTGCATCTTGCATCTGTAATGTCAGAGTACGGCATTAGTAAGTCATTTTACCCATATAAAAATCAAATTCTCTAAAAGGATTTGTAACTTGCATGTCAACATAATTATCTTGCATGTCGACATAATTTTCTTGCATGTTGACATAATTTATCTTGCATGTAAGGGGCAAAAATATGCCACCATAGTTTCCTTAGCTTCTTGGAACAAATGATGTCTAAATCAAATGTTAAAAGTGGCTTGATTAAGATGAAGTCAAAAACTTTTAGACAAAAATGGAAGACACTTTATATACCGATTCACTGATTCTACGCGCTATAAAAATGAATATACAGCATGAGCATGTACAATCTACATCACAATTTTAAACATGTATTATAGAAAGAAAATAGATTTTTAAATTACACTAAATATAAAACTGTATTCTTTTTGAAAAAGTATAATTGTTTTCATCGCAAGGTTATACAGTGTAAACAATTTGTTAGCAAATTACATAGTTATTACAACCAGAACTTGATTTCTTGCATGGTCTCCGTGCGGAAAATTTAACAAAAAATTATCTCGTCACTATCTATTTCAACATCAGAGTGCACTGCATTAAGGCAAGTCTTGCTAATTTTTATTTACCCATTGTTTAGCGATTTGGTTTTGGTAAGGAAGATTTCTAGCCTTAATTAACAAGTCTACAGCAATGAGAACATGCGTCTATGCTTAATAGAAAAGGTCATCTAAGAAACAAACAATAATTCAGACTAATTACTAAAAGCTATAATAATAATGGATTTTTTTAAAAATGTGGGGTTTTTTTTTTGTGTTTCATGTTTTTATGAAGGTGGTTAGCATTTCAGAAAAATAACATGACTCGCATAAGCGGGTTATGTAATTTTCTTTTGTATCATACATGTACCGTATGATGTCTTCTTTGTATTTTTCGTATGTAACGAAGTGAAACTTATCTATTATAGTTACCTAAGTTATAGCTGACATTTAATTAGCTAAACAATACATTTGAAAGTAGCTTTTAAAAGTGAAACGAATGCGTGTACTCATACGCGAACGTCGTTTGACTCGATCGCGTAGATTTCTGGCTTGTCAGTTCAAAACTGTATGAAGTATAATCGATTTTCTTAAGAAATAGAGAAGAAAATACATGGTGGATTTAATAATAAATCTGTGTTTTTAGCAATATTGCTTAAGTTTATGTAATTTTTTTTTCCACATGTTTACTCAGTGAAACAAACACAGGATGCTGAAGGGAAGTACTTTACTTCAATAAAATATCGATAGTTTTTTTTTTCTTAAGAAATGAATTATGGTCCGTTGTACGAAATTCTTTAAATACGCGAATTTTTAAGCATTTATTTGAGATAACTATAGTATTTATATTATAGATGAGAAAAATCGTCTTTAAATTAGCATTAATGCATGCCCAGAGAAAAGGGGGGGGGGGCGACCCCCTCTGGATCCGCCAATTGAAATTTTACAAAGTGTGAAATAGGGCCTTAACCATGCATGCAGCCGTTCTCTGAATGATGATTTAAGCTTTATTCCGCTTTTTTTCTGCAACATAGTGTAGAAATTTTATTTCTTAACAAACAGAAAATTCAATTCAGCATTGAAGGACAATTTTTCGTAACAATTCATACATAAACGATGTTCAGTTGCCAGATATAGTCATAAATTCCTATGGCTTTGAAAACATTAAAAACAAGGATGAAATTCAAAAAGTAAAAATCACCCTTTACTTGTTTTTGACTTTTTAAATGATTCTATACAAAACTGGCAGGTTATAAGGCGATCAAAGATTAGAGTACTAGGGCAGAGTAGGTACTTCCGATAATTCTCCAGAACAGATATGAGGGCCGAACAATATTGCACGAACAGACTGCGTGATACTAGTAGTTAATTTTTTTTTAGAATTTTTATCTAAAATTCTAAAAGCATTTTCATTTACAAATTCAAAACATTTATTCATGACTGCATAACATTTCATACTCAGTTTTATGTATTCCAAATAATAACTTTGCCTATATGAAATGATAAATCGGAAACAGACACTTAAACGTGTACAGATGTATCCAGGTAATATGCAACATTAGGCTGTAAAAAATGAGTTTAGCGACCTAGGGAGATTTAACCAGTAGGTTTTATACGTATAAGGCAGACATATACTTTCATAACCGAATCAGATCTTTCGTGACCAATCTGTGGAAAGATGTTACTACTGTACTTGTTCCCCGGCTCAGAACGAATAATTATGAAACTTTTAAATTGACTAATTTATAATTTTGAAACATTACAATGTATCCAGAAAATTTTGTCGGGGGGGGGGGATTTCCGAGGGATATCTAAATTTGTAAAGGGGGGGAGGCCTTTTCTTGGTTATTTTAGTGTTTTAATTCCAAAAATTTAAAATTTCCAAGGGGAGGGGTCCAGACCCCCCTCCCTGATCATCTGCGCGTGATTAAAACATGTAACATCATCTTAGGTTTTGAGTATGTGATAGTGTGAATTATTATGCTTTCTGCCAGTTTTTCTCTATTATTATATTAAATACTCATCTACTTTTGCATACCGGTAGTATACTAAGGGTTTATGTAGCGTAAGCATACTACATACTACGCCAAAATAGAGTTTTCTTAGAGTTAGAGTTTTCGTATGCTTTCTAGAAAAATCTTAAGCCTCCGGCTCGTGCACTTTGTATCACACGTTGAGTACTTTTTAGGCATACAACACGTATTATTTACACCATCTTCAATAAAAATGCGGAGATTTAATGTATATATTTCTTTTGATTTTTTTATAATTTGTACCATTCCATACCTCGAATATTATTATTAATTGTTTGAAATACACTGAATCAAAATAAGATAGCGAGTATGAATGTTTTGTTATTAAAATATGTATAGTAATAGCAACAATTCCGTCTTTGTTTATTATTTGATTATAAATAATATTAATATTAATATTTGATAAAATGAAATATTTTCCGATATATTTCATTTTATCAAATAAAATATACAACAAGACTACTTTAGTCATGTTGTATATTTTATTTGATAAAATGAAATATATCGGAAAGGACAATGGAAATATTTAATGGATAAATTGCCATTTTTTTTCTGTTAAGCATTCTCAAACACAGGCGAAAGCGAGGGTAAATCAAGACAACTGTCTTTAGTACTGTTATGATACTGTGTAAAATTCATATTTTGATTTCATCAATATTTGTTGAACGTTTTAAGCCTATCTATAAAAAACAAATATTCATGGCTAACGAGATAAAGTCCCACCGAAACTGGCAATTTTATTCTTTATCCGCGAAAAATGATTCCAACGAATATTGAAGAAACAACAGTATACTTAATTTTTTGGGGTGATATGCGTGATTTTTTCGTGTTCCATCTGAACTTTAGTGATCTTTAAAACTCAGACTGACCTCAAATTAGTTGTAGACACTATCAATATGCATGTTTGATGTGACAAAAATTGATTTTAAGTGCATTTAACGAACCGATCCACAATAACGAAAAATATGAACAAATTTTGGCTATTTGAACTTGCTGGCGCATTTTCGTGATGTTCGTAAGCAATTTTTGAGATAATTCTTACTTTTCGTTTTTGTTAAGTGTAAATCTATCTACAATCAATAAAGAAAATTAGACATGTAAAGTGCAATACCTGGAGATTATTTCGGCAATATCAAGGTTCGACAATTTTCTTAAAGAAATTCATGACTTTTTTTTTTACTCGTCTATATAGCAATGCTTTCAAGATAATTTTTTTGTGGTGCTGACAACGCGTTTTCTTAATTTTAATGATAGGACAATCGGCAAATGTATATAAGGAAAAACGAAAAAAAAATTACATAGATCGAGATGAATGATAGCATCAGCACACACAAGTAAACCAATTCGAGATAAAGTTTAAATTGTGCACCAACAAAAAGATAAATGGTAAGTTTATTTATGGCTCAGAGACCAATAAAGAAAAGTTCATAATGTATTTATTTCAACGTTTGTACGAAATTGTCTGAAGTCATTGGATGTAGTCTTTAGTAAAAAAGAAATATCTCCCTATTATCTCTTGCTTTTACTCTCTCTCCTCTCTCTCTCTCTCTCTCTCTTTCTCTCTCTCATGTTTATATTCTAAAAATAAGAAACTAAACACTTCTTACCTTCCAGAGATAAAAAGGTTGTACTCGATTGGTAGAAGTAATAATTCGACATTTCCGGAATAATAGAAAATACGCCTGCGTCGATAAATAAGAAAAAATATTTCCCAATACTTTTCAGAAATTATAAATATCACACACACACACACACACACACACACATTATGCATTATTTATGGACTGTAAGAGGAACCTAGGCATTATCTGGGGAGTTCTTATGGCAAAAGTATCATATAATGAAAACAACAAAACTTCTCTTGCTCCCCCCCCCCCCCAAAACAAAAAATGAAGATAAAATAACTACCATGTTTTGTGTTTTTAAAAAGTATGACAATATCTGACAGCATGGGCAGTTTGAGGCTTATAGCTTACTTAAATCATTTTGTCTTTTCATTGCTTATGAACAGTTTTTAAGATCGTTCTTCTTCATTTCATTTTCCTGGCACTATCCAATAAGTTAACAATAAGAATTAAGCCTAAACAGATCATTTTGCGTTTGGGTATGTAAATAAACTAAATATTGAATAAAAGAACACTTGTCAAGACGATGAAGCATGTTAAGATAAACAAAATAGTGTTTTGCATTGGCCCTACTAGTCCAAAGCATGCGCAAAGGCGAGCATAGTTCGATATCCCCGCACATTGGTCATTTTTGTACAAATAACAGTTACTGTAGAGGACGGTGTGATTCTGTAGGATTAAAATGTTAATAAACGGATTTATGAATGTCCGTTTCGATTTAGAAATCTTTTCCGATCAAAATTTCATACAAAAAGACGACGTTAATCGAACACTTCCAGTTGAGTGAATTAATGTATTTAAAATTCGCACAATATGTTATTGTGTTTTTGCCAGAATTTTCTCTTCGCGTTTGGCTTTGTAAATTTCAATACTCATGGATATTCTACGCAGTTAGCACATGTGAATGCTGACAAATTTCCGTGAAATTGGAGAAACCAGTTGTTGTGTTTCTCTCCTATTGTGTTTCTCTGAGTTCGTGATCACCCCAATTATCTGCAGTAGTCCAGTATGTCACCTATAGCCGTCTAATAAGTAGAAACATATTGGACATATACAGGTAAGTAATGGATATATGCCGAAAACAGTTCTGTATGAAAAAATATCAGACAGTTTCGAGGCCCGTAATCGTACTTAAAACACTGCCATTGAATTTCATTGTTGATTTACCTGAGACAGTCCGATTTTGAAGGATATCAGTATTCTTACCACTGGTAACGGTCTGATATTAAGAACCTCACTAATATCGGACTGTCACAGGTAAAATTCTAGAAAGGAATGACATCACAGCAGTGTTTTAACTAATTGGAGGGTTGCAGGACAATTAGAGATTTTCTGGACTCAGTATAACAATAGATGACGTTACGTTTTAAGACTATTTTACATGTAGATATGTGATAAGCAATTTAATGTATAAAAAACATATAATATATATAATTTTCGTAATATTCAATAACAGGTACGTATATTGTATTAAAAGAAAAATATTTGAGAGCAAGATTCACCTTCAATAGCCAATTAAATAAACCGAAGTAAAAAAGGGTTTAGCAAATTTATTTTCTATAGAGAAACAATGTAACAGTTATCCTCAACAACTTATCAAGTACTACAAATTTTATTTTGGTGTCTGGTGAAACAATCTAGGCATTGACAACAAACGGGAAATAACACTCCCTAAACCTTCGTTTATCCGAAACTATCCACCGACAAACTGTTACTGGCGAAGAGAATACAAACATATTTAGCATTTATTTTGAACCAAATCCTGGAGTTCCTGACTCAAATATTTCAACACAATTTTATCTCTGAACAATTTGACAGATTTCCTTCAGATCAAACTATATAGTCCAGTTTCTTTATTTAAGGTGGAGTAACACAACTGGAAAAAATCACTCAAATTAACAGTAAATTATTTTATTATGAAAGATATAACGATAATAAACTGTACATATGTCAAATAAGCGAAAAATTTGCAGTTTGGGAATATAAAATGAATATCTAAAAAATTTAATCCAGTAAGTAACAAAAAAAGCCCATGAGGGATTCGAACTCGGGATGTACGGATCACAAGCCCGACACTTTATCCACTCGGCTATGGAGTAAGTTACATGTTGCCGTCGATAAAATCCTTTTAATAAAACGAAATGTCGTTTCGATCAGAAGTCAGCCATTTTGTGATGATGTGTTATTCCACCTTAAGTGGAACTCCTTTGAACATTCATTGAACGTTCATTCAATACATTTTTTCGTCTGTCTACACCTGTTAGACAACCCACCGTTGCAACATTTATATCATTTAAATATACTTTAAGTATAAAACATTTTGTACTTGTATATTTCTAATATTGTGTGCATTAGAACCATTTGAACAAGACCTTGGACTTTCGGTAGGACGTAACTATCTATTTCCTGTATCAAAACTAGTTAAAAATGACACTGGGTTTGAGTAAAATATGTATAGTGATTTTACACTAGTATTTATCTACAATGTGGGTATTCCGAACTCACCGATTCATGGTATATCGCTGTGGTAAACGTCTGTCTTCCGTTAGGGTTGCAGGTCGTCTCATGGGGTCGCTGGATCATCCTCTCGCGCAGGGGCTCCCTCCGGTGACGTCACAGCCGGTAGGTTGTAGACCAGTCGTACAACGAATGGGTCGACAATCACTACACTCCCCTCCGTTTTATTTAAATGGACTCGGCCCACACGTACCGGTGGGGCTACCCCGTCCTCGCCAACCAACGGGACTACCAACAGCACCAACCAAGAGGGCGCGTAACGCCCATCCCGGTCGCCCCCGGGATAATTAACATTATATCTGCCTAAACTTAAACTAGGCAGGTGGGGCCATACCGCACTGATGGCCTCTGCCCAATAGAAAACGTCAAATCGGGTGAAATCTGGTGAAAGGTACCTGAAGGTAGTGGAGCCAGACTGAGGGGGCTACCACTCCTCAAGCACCATAAGGTGGACCCTGCGGGCCCCCGCATATTCGCGGGGGTAGTCCACCGCAAGATACCCTCCGGTTAATGTCCCAGGTGGGGGCGGGGGAACTCTGGGGTGAATTCGATGCCCGCCGCCCTACCGGCAGTTCAGTGGTCCCAAGGCTCAACGGCTCCAGCCGGCACGGCCTCAGGCACAACCTGGTCAGCTGTCTCTAGATCCTCCTGGTCAGCTGGCTCTAGGTCCTCCACTGTGAGACTTCCCAAGACAGGGGGGATCGACCTCCTCCCAAGCTGGGGCCAGCTCTCCCTCCTCCGCGTCAGAAGCGTCCCAGTCCTCTAGGCAAGACGGGGCAGGAACTGTCGGTGGCATCAGTCTGGACATCCCATACTGGGATAGCGGGTGGCCATTCAGTACTCCCTGGGCCCACAACTCCTGATAAGCGTGCAGCTGGCTCGGGCTCAAGCGGGAGACCAAGTGCGCCTGCACCCTCCAGTGGATAAGTCGAGCCGGGTGCAGGCGTCCAAACAGTGAGTAACGGCGTGGAGGCTCCTCCCCCACGAACCGGCAAAGGCCATCCATAGAGCGTGTAAGGTCGGATGGCACGCCAGCAGAAGGCTCCCGGAACATTTCACCGGTCGGCACATCCCTGGCTAAGTCTTCCAGAGTGGCGCCCTCTCCAGAGTAGGTTGTGCGCCAGCCACAGCAGGATCCTATAGTGGAGGCCGGCCCCCGACACAGGGGGCACAGACCTCCGGAACACTGGATGGAGATGTGCCAATGTGACATGGTCCCGCATCTTCCGGGACCGCTCCACGCACCCCAGGAACGGGCACACGGAATCGGATCCGCGTGCGCCACGTCTCCTCCTTGGATTGGAACAGTGTTCCCCTGCGGCCCCCGGCAAAGGGTGGACTAGCTGTGGCGCTGCTCCCTCCTCAACGTCGTTGTCGTCTCTGGAAAACAAACAGAGTCGGTTAATCGCTCCCCCCCATGCATGACGGGCATATAAACTGGTCCATGGTGGTGACCTTCTCCGAGGTAACGCCGACACATGACCCATAGTACCAACAATCACACCGGACCATCAGTCTCCCATCATCAGGGCGGTAACAGAGGCAATAGAGCTCTGTGTCCGTAGAGGTTTCTGGTGACTTTTCGGTTGTATCAGAGGAAGACAGGTGGGACCTCTGGGGTCGGCCCATTTGCTTCCGAGGACGCCCCCTACGACGGACGGGCTTGGACTGTCTGTTGTCACCTTCTTCGGGGCCTTCAACAAGGACAGCTCCTTTCCCCTGAGAACTCGAGCCCTGCGCTCCGCAATTCCTGTCAGATCCCCCATACTGTGAACCTTCCCCCCTCACAAACTTCTTTCGATACCTGGCCAGCCACAAGGGGATACCCCTGTCATTACACTTCTTAAGGCGGCCATGATTGGCCACAATCACGGCCGTCTTGGTCCTTACACGGTAGAGGTAAGGGGATATCCTCTTAAGGATGATTCCAGGACCCTTCCAGGACGGTCTCAACTTCCGGCACTTGCCCTTCACAGTCGCGGTGTCCAGCATATATACCAAGTCACCCTCATTAAAGGGACGGGCGGCTGCTTTGAAGTAAAAGTCCCTTTTCATCCGCTCTTCTAAGGTGTTCAAGCGTCTACGGGCGGTCTCATGCGCACACTGTATTCTCTCCTCCAGATCCGTCACATAGGTATCCAGATTCACAGGGCTCTCCTGCAGGGGAGGCCTGTACATCAAGCTAACCGGCGTGTTAACTACCCTGCCTAACATCAGCTTATTTGCGGTGAAACCAGAGTGGCGGTTCATGAAGAGCGCAAGGCCCCGGCTATCTGTGCAAGATGCTCGTCCCAACAATCCTGAGCCTTGTCAATATAGCATATCTGACAGCATCCATGAGGGTCCGATTATATCGTTCAACCTGTCTGTTAGCCGACGGGCGGTAAGGCGTAGTGCGAGCCTTGTGGATCTCCAGGAGAACACACACCGCCGTGAACAGCTTGCTCTCAAAATTACGCCCTTGATCTGTGAAGATCTGGAACGGGCACCCGAACCTGACGAAGAACTCATTAACCGCTGCTGTGGCAGTAACCTCGGCCGTCTGCGAAGGGAGGGGGACACATTCCACCCATTTTGTGAACTGGTTGACAATGACCAAGATATACTCGTTTCCTCTCTGAGTCCGTGGGAGTGGTCCTAGGAAGTCGAGGTGCACCCTCTCCATGGGTGCCCCGGCATGGTACTTGATCATCTCGGCCCTGGCATGGCGCTGAGGGCGCTTGATTCTACTACAGGGGCCACAAGTACTAACAAAGTTCTCAGCCTCTCGCATCATCCAAAAGAAGTGCTCCCTCAGCCTGGCTTTGGTTGCCGGCACCTCATGGCAAAGACGCAATACCTCTCGTCTCAATTCTCGGGGAATAATCAAAACTCTTTTCTTCTCTACCCCCTCCTCTATCTCCTTCCAGAGGACCTTGTTACTATCCAGATGCAACAGACTCCTGTTGATGTAATAGTGTTTAATTGCTGGGCTGGTCAGAAACAATTCGCCCTCATCCGGTTCCAGTTCTCCCTCTAATTAGTCCAAGATCAGGCTCAGCTCTGGGTCGTTCGATTGGCTAAGACTCATCTCCCCAGGTGTGAGGCCTACCAGGGACGTCGGGCCTTCAGAGTCCCCCGGAGAAACTCCCATCACACAAGCGAACTGAGGATACTTGCTAATCCGGATGTGGGTCATACAAGGTCCACCCGGGCTACTCTCACCCTCAGGGTCAATCTCAGGATAGGGAAAACCGCTAGTTCGTCCTAGAACTCCTCCGGATACATATCCGAGGGCTATCTCGCTGACCGATGGCTGGGCCTCTCTCAAAGCGTTGCTGTCTGTTACTCCCTCAGGTTCATCCTCTGATAAGGGGGAGTAAATCCAACTTCCTGGCCTCGCTAACGGGGCTACATCGTCTACCTCGTCAGTAAACACATTCCACAACTGATGGGCTCTGGTGCACTTATGACATCCACCACAGGGCAAGTCACTAAGGTTGACAGTAAAATTCACCCCCTGACACCGGGATGACATTGATGGTCGCGAGAGAGCGTCGGCATTCACATGACGCCTACCGGGCCGATGTTGGATGACCATGTCGTACTGGCTGAGCTCCTCCAGCCAGCGAGCCAACTGATCCCGGGGGTACCTAAAATTCAGCAACCAGATAAGGCTATGGTAGTCCGTACGTAAATAAATATCCTGCCCAGAAGGTATTGACAATACATGCGTGTGAACCGAATAACGGCCAGGAGCTCCTTGCGGGTAGTACAGTACTTCCTTTGCTCTGCGGACAAGGTGAGGCTCCCATAGGCTATGGGCCGCTCCTGCCCCTCCTGAACTTGGCATAGCTCGGCTCCTATGGCTTCTGCAGAGGCATCCGTATCCAGCACAAACTGACCATCAGCTGTAGGTAAGGCCAATACCGGGGGTGAAGTGAGGGCTCTCCGGAGAGCATCAAAGGCTGTCTACTGCTCAGGCCCCCATACGAAGGGCTTCTTTCCCGTGATGTTGTACAAAGGTTGGGCCATCTGGACGAAGCCTGCAATAAAACCTCGATGGTAATTTGCGAAGCCCAGAAACCGCTCCACATCCTTAACATTGGTGGGAGTCTCACAGTCCTTCACGGCCTCTATGCATTCATCACCCATCTCTACTCCGGTCCCACTGACCTGCCTCCCCAGAAACTCCACTCGGCGCCGGAACAGCTCACACTTCTTGGGCTTAAACTTCAAGTCATACTCCCGGAATCGCTAAAACATCTGTCTCAAGTTAGCCAGGTGGTCCTCAAAATCACTCCCCATCACCAAAGCAACATCTAAGAAGACCAGAACGATACTCCAAGTCAGTCCTCGCAGCACTAAGTTCATGGCTTGGAAGAAGGTGACTGGAGCGTTGCATAGACCAAACCCCATCCTCTTGAACTCAAACAGGCCATAACGAGTAATAAAGGCACTCATTAATAAGGGGAAGGGGAAAAACATCCTTCCGGGTGACATTATTCAGCCGGCGGTAGTCCAGGCACCATCGGACTTGTCCGTCCTTCTTGCGGATGAGGACCGGCGCTGAAGCCCACTCGGACATGGAGGGCTGAATTACTCCAGCGTCAAGCATCTTTTTAAAGTGCGCCTCCTCTTCGCCCGCGAAGAACACAGGAGTACGCCGCATCCTCTCTTTGACAGGCGGCGCATCTGCAGTGTCAATTTCATGCTCCAGGACAGTGAAGTTTCCGAAATCAAACTCAGTCCGGGCGAACACATCTTGGAACTCGGACAGCAAACTGGCAAGCTGGGACCGCTCCTCATCACTCAGCTCTAAAGAGGATCTCTCAAGTAGGTTCTGCAGGTGGGCGGTATTTCAGGTGATGTGCCCTCGGTCCCACTTTCAGCTACGCTGCGCACCTTCCTCATCAAATAGGGCACCGGCATGTATGGCTCTGCCTCTACTGCTTCTCCAATAACACTGCCCTCCTCCAAGGAAACATCCTTCTCAAATGAATTAACTAAGCAGGCCAAAGAGGCCTCTCCAGCAGCATGATACGTATCTGGCCTGAGTAAGGCGTACGATAAGTCCTCAATCCTCGGAACAACCAGGTAATCTGACAATCCTCTATCTTGCCTAAAAGGGCACATGACTGCCGAGCCTGCAGGAACTTGAACCTTCCTCACCAAAGTCACGCGGTCCTCCGTCCGAGCATTCCCCCGTCCATAGGTCATCTGAATCATCTCACCCCCGAGAATCAGTATTCCATGCCGCAGGTCAAGTTGAGCGCCGTAATCTCTCATGACGTCCATCCCCAGTAGCATCTGGTCCTTGAGGGAGGCTACATACAAGTCAACCCGATGTGTGCGCTGACCCACACGAAATTCAAATGGGCCCGTCACAAAACCCTTGAGTCGCGCTCCGTGTCCGGCTTGCTACAAGGTATGTCTTTTTATAGGGGGCTCTGGCTCCAGCTGGTCATAAAACATCTTCCCCAGGACACTAACCTCCGCCCCGGTATCCACTACAGCCTCAATGGGTGACCCTTGGATTCTCAACGGAACCGAATAGCTGGTCTGCGGGCGTACTTGCCCTACCACCAAGCACAGGTCCTCTCCCTCACCGGCCGTCTCACTGGACTGGGGCGTCAAGTCCTCTCCGATGTCTTCCATAACCACAACCTCAGGGCACCCAGACTCGACAAATTCTTCACTGGGCCCCATTACACGCTCCGGACTCTGGTCTGCAAGAGTCGAGAATCCCCTCCCCGGAGCCACAGGTTCATCATCAGAAAACAGATCAGGTGACGGGGACCTCTCAAATCTCACCTTCAGCCCACTACGTACTTTCTCGCTCTTCATGCAGGAGCGCGCCTTTATTGCCCGATGGTTGGAACACGACTTTTGAGTAGGCTGTTCCTGGGTACCATCATTCACCGGGGGCGGCGTTCCTGCCTCCGCACTTCTATCTGGAGTCAGCATACGCAGAGCTCCCGAAGGCCGACTTTCACTGGAGGATCTATTCCTGAACCTAGGTCCTCCGCGATTCCCTTCTGCTGGATTGGCTCCTCGGTTGGATAGGGGGCGCCTCTCTGCCCCACCTACTCCTCCGTCTGACCTCCGCCTAGTATCCAGAGGGCACTCCCTACGGAAGTGTCCCTTCTCTCCACACCGGTAGCACAGGCTCTCCCTGGGTCCCACATCCTGACTGACAGGGGATGAGGTGGCTTCCGGCTGCCCTCTGGCCTCCTTAAGGGCAATCTCCAGTTGATATACCCGTCCCCTTAAATCCTGTACATCTCTACTCTCCAACAGGGCGGGGACTGTACTTTTTTTCCCTCATCTCGGAAATAATTTTACTCTTTTCCCTCAGAGCTTCTTCTAGCTTGGTAATACGACTGTCAATCTCGTCATTAGTCTTTCTGTCTGTGTCCATTCCCTCTGACCAAGTAGCCTCCTCAGTCAACTCTCTCACTGTCTTATGCCGGTGAGGCCTACTGCGGCGCGAGTGTCGTAAGACTGCATCCTGTATAATGCTTCCTCTACTGTCTTCGGGCTACCGTTTAAGGCATGCAGACCGGCATCGACATCTTCCGCACCATAGCATAGGCGGGGGATGGATATCCTGGGTCTGGATATCCGGCAACTGGGGGAAGGCCCGTGTGGCTAATGTAAGCACTCGATCCGCCCACTCCCTCAGGACTCACCGCTGCTCTGCGATGCAAGTTGAGCTGGTGGGTGAGATCCGGAGCCGAGGTGTCGAAGCGCTTATCAAACTTCCTGATGATATTCTTAAACCGCGGACGGGGACTGACCTCCAGTAAGAGAGTATAGTACTCGCTGGCCGCGCCCTCCAGGAAAAAGCAGAACTGATCATGCGGTTAAGCCTTTGTCCACCGCTGGCTGCGAGAGAGCCTCATAAACTTATGGAAGAATGCCTTCCAGTTAGACTTGCCATCATACCGCAGGTCCTTGTACTTCGGCTTGCTACGAGGGGCTGGTGGCTCCTCATCGTGACCGCGTGATGTACGACGCGAGGTTACAGGGACAGGGGGAACGAGGGCTGGGTAGGTAATGTGGAAGGTTTACGGTGCTGCCGGGCCAGCGATCTGGGCCGCCTAGCAGGGACATGAGTTCTCTCGAACTCAGGTGAAGGGTCCCTGGGTGTAGGGCCATTAGGTTGCTGTTGCAGTGGAGCGTGTGGGCTGGGGGTCCCGAAGTGTACCCGGGTTTCCCTTGGAGAGGGGTCATACATTTGTGGGTGAACCTGAGCTACTCTGCCTCCCCCTCCTCTCTAAAATAATAAGGCTGGAGCGACACCACAGGTGCATGGGCAGGGCCACCAAGGCTGCTAGATAGGGGTACGAATAGGCCCAACTGGGTGCCGGTAGCCGGTAGGTTGTAGGCCAGTCGTACAACGAATGGGTCGACAATCACTACATATGCATAGATTGCGTAGTCTTGGCTCAAAAGCCAGACAAAACTTGTTGATTTCAAAGAGCCATGGTTGAGTGGCCAACAGCGAAATGAACAGGCCTACGTCACATTGCTGTTTGACACAACTATCCAAAGTCCAAGCTCTTGTTAAAATGATTCTATTTACATTTTCTTTTTCATGCTTCTTATATTTTACGTTAACAGTATTTTAGTAACGTCGGTCGATAATTTTCTTGGGACAGGTAACAGGAACCTGATACCTTATATATATTTTTTCTAATAATAAAAAAAATACATCCCTACCTAATACTTTTTTATTATAAAAACAAATATTTATCGGTTACTTATCTGCAACTCTTGTATGCTATTGTCTTGGATTTTTTTTTGAAACTTTTCAGTAATTGGTTAATCGCAGTGTTTTGAAGACCATGTATATTCCATATATCAATACAAGAGTTAACTCCCTTTTAGTAGTATGATTTAATCTTCGCTGTTGCTCCAAACAGAATTTCCTGACCAGGTATAAACCATATTAGGTCAAATCATGTAACTACTATTGTACCATAATAAGTGGTAACATCTTTACCTCTAGAACATATAACATGGTTTTCATACTAGTTACTGAGTCTACATATGTATGTCATTGCGAAAGCTATTAATTGCGTTTTGCTATCGAAATTTAGATACCGTAAAAGAATAGTATGTATTGTAATTTTGAATTCTATAGATATGAAATGTGAAGTATCATTGTTACAGTTCAGTTAAATATTGTATAACTTGCTGCATCTTCGCTAGCTAAGGGTTTTCGGTCCACTCCGCTCCCCATAAACCCTTGGCAGATCTTATTACGAAAACTCGGTGACAAGCTTTGTTTTATGATTGACTACAGCTGAGAGTAGCTGATCCAATCGCCACGTTTAAAACACGTGCTTTGTAAATATGTCGATTCTGTAGTGTGAACAACACGTGTGGTGAAACGTTCGGTGCTTTTAACTAGTTGACACAAGTGCTCGATTACAGTGCCTCCCCAACGATGGTCTAACCAAATCGCTTATTGGTTTTGCTTAATTAAGAAGTTTAATTAACTGTGTCTTTTAAAAATTTCTTGTACCCGCATCACCGCTGACAAGACTTAGTACTTGAAAATAATCGATAAATTCGATGTCATGTATTCAGAAGCATTGTTTTTCAAGGAAATTTATTTATAAATACCTTGAAAATAAGTCATATTCTAAATGATACGAACAATATAGATATTTTTGTAGTCGTATGTATTCTACGCCAGAGTTCAATATTGCTTGGATACAATTTTCAGAATTATTTCGATTACTGATACATAATGCATCGTAGAGTTTGATGGCGTCAATTCTATTTTTAAATATTACACGACGTGATTTATATGGTGTCTATAGCTCGGAATTCTTGTCGGAAAAGCCCAATAATTCATATTAGAAAGAAATGTGCGTAATTATTTAAATACACCTAAGAATCTACTTGCCATGCGAAATTACGTATTGTTGATTTTAAAATAAATAATAATCAATAAAATCAACTCCCCGTCAGTACTTCAGTGCTTTGATTCGTAATGAGATCTGCCAAGGGTCTATGGGGAGTGGAGTGGACCGGAAACCCTTGGCTAGCGAAGATGAACTTGCTGATATGTCAGCTTTTTTCCTCAATACATGGTGTAACAATGTATATCCAATGCCAAACTACAGGTCCTGGAATTTTTTTTTTTTAAAGTAGAAAAATTACTAACTTTAAGACAACATATTTCCAAAAGTATTGAGAGTCCAAAGATAGATTTTTTATTCGATAATATCGTCTTCATATGATATATACATTGCGTGTCGTTGATATTGACAACAAAGTTGGTCTTGAACGATCCTTTTTCTTTAAAACTCAAGTAATAAAATCTCAAGCATCGTCGCAAACCACGGCCGATATTTACTACCCTCTCCCATCTGGCCGCGGTAGAAGAGAGTTATGTGGACTACTTACCGTGGATTGAGACGAATGAAAACCAAGTGACGATAAAAGAATAATAATTAAACCGAAACCAATTACATAAGTATATAATTTACATTATAAGAAAAAAATAACTCCAGCGGCGTCGAGTGATCTCCGGTCAAAGATTGTTTTGAATTATTCTTACAAAGCATTTTTTTAAAATCCATAGCCTACTACACACATATTTTACCGCATGCCTGTATTGAAAAAATTAAAATGTAAAAGGTTGAAATTTTGGTGCAATTCTATCTCACTTCTCTTCTTTTAAAACCAAGGACAAAAGATGGATACATATCTAATACATATACATAATACATAATAAATATAAAATTCTAATCATTCTAAAAATGATTATAAATAATCATTTTTATTGGAACTCTTTATTACGAGGAGATACAAAAAAGATGCTCGAGGAACGTGTCGTCTGACCTTAAATATCGGTATCGCTTGAAGACGACTATATTTACATAGCGGGAATGTTCCGTATATAGGCAAAATACAGTGATACACAAACATTTTACGCACATTTTTATCGAACACGGCAACCACCAAATACAGTTAGGAAGATTCCCATATATTCTGTATTTTGATGTTAACATATGTCAATTGATTTCAACTGTCCAGCGTGTTTAAAGTATCATTCTTTGGAGCTACATGAATAAATTTGATTCTGGCTCTTCAAAACCGTCAGAGTTGTAATTATGATCATCGCGTGTTTCTATAGTATCTAGTCCAAACGCCTAGTCTAGATAAAAAGGTGGAACAAATTTATCCGTACATATTTTCATTAACCTATTGCTCCATCATCGATTCATACTTTTTTAATGTCATTTTTTTTTTTTTTTTTTTTTATTTTTTTTTTTTTGCTTTTAACAACCTGTACATGTATTTTTGAAATTGGCATACATCGGCACACCCGGTTATTTCATTAAAAGGAAAAAAATCAATCAACTTTCTACACTGATGCGTACATTGTTTTAAAATCCTTTGTTAAGAAGCAAATGTTTATAAATCAAGTTTATAACGGGGACCTTACACAGTAAGTGATTTTGAAAAAAAAAGTTAAGCACGCATGCAAAATATTACATTAACGAGCGTTTAAATAACTTTATTCTGACATTCTTAAATTTTCTATATACATTACCTTTTCATGCGATTAAAATTTCCAACTGTTTCGGGATTCGAACCCAATCAAAAAAGTCGGACACGGTTACTCTCTATTCTAACTGCATTACCACTACCACTCGACTAATCTAGACATGACTTTCAGCGGGGGAATTTAACACAGCTTTCTTAGATTTCAAAGGTATTAAGGATTTAACCCAAAAGTTATATTTTTAAAAAATATGCCTCTATGAAACAAAAATCGGAAATGGCAGTTTTCAAAAAATTGTCTTATTCTTAACGTTAAGATTAAATTAATATTGTTTCAAGGAGGCAGTTTTTCACAAGAATGAGGATTCCCCTTTTATAAAGCGTGAAATCTGCCACATTTGTCTGTGTAACCATTTTTAATTTTATATAATGTTCTTATAAAAGCTAATATAAACTTTCCAGATAAAATTCTTCACTGCTTTATATACAACGTTGCAAGCAAAAAAAGAATTACATCAAATTCTGTAACTTTAAATTTTCCATTTTATCTGCAACTCCTTTAGGGAAAATTAGCATCGGAACTGCAACACCTTCTTTGTTTGATGATTTTAGTTTGCAATTATGTTTACCCTCGAATTTTTGGAAGACTTTTTTAAAGACGGATCTCTTTTGAAATGTCTTAATAGTTGTCTCATTAGTATACATAGCTAAAGATTTGTAAGCTACATGCAAGTACAATATATCAGAAGCTTAATGAACTTTTCCTCAAGTTCATGGTTCAAGATTTGAAAGTCAAATATCAATAACAAGCAAATTTAATGTTGCTTACCTTTGTTAATAATGTTATTATGTTTGCCACGAGTTATTTTGTCAAAGAAAGAAAGTAATGTTTTACTTTACAATTTGTAAACAAATATAAGACTCGAGCTTTGTTTACATAACAATGAATTTTAACTTCTTTGTTTCGCTTGTAACTTGACGTATAACATTTAAATTGAAGTCAATTATTTACAATATACAATTAACCTTTTTAAAAACATAAAAAATAAAATTTTGATTTGAAATCGTGTCAAGGTCCCTTTAAAAACTAACTGCTTTTATATAAAACAGGTGGCGAAGCAAAATAAATCATACAAATTAAGATGATATTTTGTAAAAACAAAATGAAGAGAATTTAGAAGAAATAAGCAAATTATTGATAACAAACTCTTTCTTTAAATTTGTAATGCAGTTTACCGTTTGAACAATATTAGTAACATTCTATTTCAAATCATATGATCTGAATCAAATCTAACATGTTGAGGCAAGTCATGAATCTAAGTCGTAGTATTTTGCTGATAGTTTTGTTTTCTGTTCTGGTTTTCCCTCTTCCTGGTTTCTTCGAAATGATCAGACGCATTGACACAAGACGTGTCATTATAAAATCGAATTTCTCTGCACTAAGACATGGCGAGAATTACAGAAATTTTTGAGTGTTTCGCAATCGTTTTTTTGGTGTGTTTTATCGAATTAAGTGGTAAGTTGAAACTCTTTTGAAGGATTGTTTTTAATAGCAAATACAGCTAGTTCTACATGAACTAGCTGTATTTGCTATTAAAAACAATCCTTGCTATTAAAAACAATCCTTCAAAAGAGTTTAACAAGAAAATTAATTTTTGACATTATTTTTGGTTATACTTTTCTGAAGATGAGGCACTATCTGTACGCATACCTAAAATAAAGATAATTAAATCTGCATGTTCATTTATTGCTTTTTCTTTTATTCCATTTTATTCTTCTTAGAAACTTCAGAAAATAGTTTTGATTTTGTTTCTTTAAAACAATAGAGCTCGCTGCATTTAATGTGGCAAAGTGTTGGTTTTTCTGTTTTATAGATATATATTTGAAGATAAAATGTTTTGACAAATTCTTCGGGTTAAACAAGGCGAAATTGTGCTTTTGATTTTTTTTAATTAGTGTCCTGTGTTTTGATGCCGACGGTTAGGCATGCTTAACCGTTTCGAGCACCCAGTTGCCCATTGCCATACTATTGCTGTGATTTAGTATTGTTCACTGGAAAGGACCCAGGAGAATATTGAATTTACTTACAAACTTTGTCGGCTTTGTTTGTCCCATAAACAGTATATTGTTGCAACTGAATATATTTTCCTTTTTATTTTGCATAACTTTTTGATATAAAGTGTTTGTTTATACATGTAGATGCGGCCGGAGAAGCTTGCGGGACCATTTTATCCGTCCAGTTGTATTGTCTAACAGGTTACCACTGTTGTGATACAGAGTTGTACACTTGTTGTGCAACGGGATATATATGTGCGGGCACTAGTTGTATCAGCATTGCGTACGTACTATTTATTTTGTTCCAACATAGTATAATTATGTCAGTTATGGTGGGGATTGCTCAGGTAAAACTTTAAATCCTTAGATATACTCTAGTCTTTAGACGAGTTCGCTCAATCCATTTCACCTGGGGCCGGATAATTATAGTTTTCCGCTAAAAATTTTAAACTGAGCGTCTTGAATAAATAGGCTCTTTTATGCAAACAATTTATTTTATGGGAAACCTTAACCTTGGTCGCGATTTTGGTCCAATTTTATTTTTTCTATTTTTATTGTTTACGATGCTTTAGAAATGCATTTCTAATGATCAACCAAAAGTTAATTGTCGGTCGTAGAGTTATAAGCAAGATACAGAGCTCACTATTCTTTGTTATGTAAACAAGGCTCGCGCCCTGTTTTTGTTTACATTGGTTCAATATACCAGTAAAAGTTCTTTTTAAAAGCAAATTTCTGTCTTCTAATTCTGTTCAAGCATAAACAAACAGTTACTAGCGTTTATCACGTTCATTTTAGGTCTAAAACAGAATTTTCTGTTCAAGATTCAAATTGTAAACAAAAGCTTTGTTTACATAACAAAGAATTGTGAGCTGTACATCTCGCTTAAAACTCGACGACTGACACTCAAAGTTTGCTTGACTATTAAAATGCCTGACTGAAGTCTCGTAAACATTAAAAACGGGAAAATAATTGTTGACCAAAATCGTGACCATGCCCCTTTAAGTTAAGTAGCTATACGTTATATAAGCATAAAACAATTATCACGCAATACGTTTTCGGTAAGAAACAAATGAATTTGGGGTATGGGTGTTATATTTGTTTTGAAGTCCCGTTTCTTCGATAACTTCCTCGGTGATAATCGTTAAGATTAGTGATTGTATAAAATGTTTGTTATGTTTTCAATGGATATGATCGCAGCTCAAATAAAAAAAACCTTATCCGCAGCAGCAGTGACAGTATATAGGAACACAAAATATGAATCAAACAAACGGTGTACTTTTGATAGCCTCTGTATATATATAAGAGTTTGAAGTTCATCTGTAGTGTATGTCTACCCTCTCTTTGTTAAAATTAATTTGTTGTTTCTTTTTCAGAGCGATCGTAATTCCTGTCATCATCGTCATTGTGATCATCGTAGTCATTATTGTGATTATCGTCAAAAAGAGTGAGCTCAATTCCGGTTTTTCTTTCAAACATTCGTATTATTTCATAGATTTTATCATTTAAACTCTGATTTGAATACAAACAGCTTTTCTCTATTTAAGACTTATATATATTATATTTGAAACGTTACAGAGAATGCTCGCCAGGGGGTTGTGATCCAACCAGGACACCCACAAGGCATAGGCAATCCACCCCCCGGATACGGCAATCCACCCCCCGGATACAACCAAGGTCCTGCGCCTTACTAAAGGAAGAAACAAGGGGGCGTGAAAATCGTTACTGATTCGAAACTATTTACACCTCTTGAGAACACAGGCTTTGTAAAAATAAAAAGAATACAGGACAGTTTTCAAATTTTAATTTGGGTTTTTACTTTACTAAAGGTATATAATACTTTATGGCTCGAAAAATCATATTTGAAATTTAAAGATGGATGTTATAAATGTTCTAAAGATCACCCAGATTCCTTCAATTAATGAGATTGTTTTACTTGGCATCAATAGCTGCAAAAAATTAACATGTTGTGCTTAAAACAGTTGATATAAACGGATATGCTTTTTAAGAATGTAATCTGGATTTAAATTCTACTTGACTCATTTATTTGTAACTATTTAATTGGGTTTTTTAAAATGAAATATAAGAAATAAAAAAAAAAATGTCTCTGTATGTCGTGTATGCTTGAACGGTACACAAAAAACACATAAATTGAAAATGTACAGTTAAAAAGCATTCAAACGTATTTGAACATTTTTTTTTATTAGTTAGAACAACAAGCTGGGTAAAGGAACTATGAAAGAATTTTACAGTTTTTAACCCAAAAACGTTTACTTATGAGACATATTAGTTTTTCAACAGGAAATGTCAAATCAATCTAATCTCTTTCTCCTTGATTTAATTTGGCTTCCTTCATTTTACTGCAGGGAAGTCATGTTTTAAAGTTCACGTCACGAATAAAGTCCATGGACTTTAACTGGTCGTTCAAAAAAAGTAAAGTGTTGGCGTATACGTATAGAGATTGCCATGCAAGAATTTTCCAGTCAACTACGTAGATTCCGCCGCTGGGGGCCTTGAAAAACAACATCTTCGAACACAACCCGTATTTTCTCGGCAAGATTTCTTTATCATGATCTTTATCTTGATCACTTTTAACTGAACATCAAAAGCAACCACTCGATGATCTAAAGTTAGTGATATATGAGTAATTTCTGGAAATAATGGTTCAAAGAGTGTTAAAGAGTATGATAACTGATATTTCTTTAATTCATCTTTTTGAATCGTATGAAATGACAATGCATGATCCAATCATACAATATTTTGTAAGATGATAAGCTCTTACATTTAGTCTTTCTTGTATCCTTTCTAGAGCTGTCTCTTACAACAAATCAAACAGCCAGACAGGTTCTTCAATTATTTTATAATCCTCTCTGAATAATTTCAGACATGGATTTGCTGACACATTCTCACACAATCAACATTGTATTGTAACCAATACGACAAACGTCAACAACATTCTGAAACTAACCAGAGACGTGTAAGAATGAAGAAAATAAGATAATATACTGTACAAAATATCCCAATGATTTATAGAACGTAAACATTAACCAAAAACAAATAAATTCAATGAAGCTATTTATTCGACAAATCGGGACAACACTCAGTATTTACATTGACTGATACGCCAAGGAACTTACTTTATTACTGTTACAGTACTTTCTTTCCGATTGTAAACGAATCCCATCTAAGTTTCACCTACTGTTGTTAAGTAACATTAATATGTTTCATTAATTTGAATTTTCCATAAGAGTATCAACCCATTAATTTTTTATTTCTTTACTTTGTAATATTGAAACTTCCCGAAGAAATTTAACCCATTTGATTCTTTTGCACAAAGGTCTTGTACGTCACTAAGTCATTACTTTAAAAATCTCTTTTATTCTCAAAATACAGTTAAGATCTTATTGTATACGTTGTCTTATTTCAGGTCCAATACATAATAAAAAGTCTATTTTTAAATCTTAAAGTACATTGAACCATTTAAAGGTATTATGTAATGATCAATGATTCATACGAATATTTGGCAATGAAGATTCATGTATAAGAAAAAAATACATACATTTACTAGTGATTTTTTTTTACAAATAGCAAATCAATTACGTTTTTAAAAAATATTTTCCGTACCTATATATATATATATATATATATATATATATATACCCTAAAACCTTGAAAATAAGCCGCGGCTTATTTTAACTTTTGGTAAGGAAGTGGGGGCTTATTTTCAAAACCGTCTTATTTTCAAATCGCGGCTTATTATCAATGCAAAAATCCCGTTAACGATGAGTTAGTAATCACGGCTTATTATTAAAACAGTATAAATTTTTTATTGATCGATCGTAAACTATTTCACTGTTCTAAAAATGGTATATCCAAGTAAACACCTGTAAGAATAAAATAAAAAGTGGTAAAGTTTTTTTAATTCAATTTTATTTCATTATTAGAATATTTATGCACTCTGACCACTGTTCCTTGCATCTAACAAGTTCTAGCCAGTGTATTCGCCATTACGTGACCAGCCACCTGTTGACTCGTCGCGTGGTCAATGTTTGTTTTACAATGTCCGGTGTCAAAAGCATGCACTGTCTTGTCGGACTTCACAGTTTATATGAGTATCAGAAAATAAACAATAATTATGATTCGATTAAAAAATTACTTACTTTTTGTCCCGTTATGCCGTAATTGGTTTGCATACTGATGGACACTTTTAAAATAGACCGATCATTTGTACGACTTGATAATGACGATAAACAACATATACAGACGTTTCTTCACAATGTTTATTTTAGAATAATCAAATAATTGGATTATTTATCAATTAAATAATTACTGTTGTTGGTTGTTTTGGTTTAGATTCACAAACGTACATGTACGTTCTTACTTTTAAACGAATTGAATACATTATGTACACATGCATATCGATGAATTTTTTTAAAAAATCGTCTTTTTGGCGATGCATATAATCCATAGTAACAGCGGGGTTTTTTTCAGCATAATATACACAGGTGCGTGCTACACATGAGACTTTACGGTAGACTAAAATATTTCCAAACTGGCATCGTCATGACTGGCTTATTTTCAAATCAGGCTTATTTTTGAGTAATTTTCGGTGCAAGAAATAGGTGGCTTATTTTCAAAACCGGCTTATTATTAAATCCGGCTAATTTTCAAGGTTTTAGGGTATATATGTACACTTATTTATACTTAAACACTTTTTTACGTGTTATAACAGCTTGGATATTAAACTGAAATATAATTAAACTGATATTTAAACAAGCAAGAGAAATGAAATTACGATACAGCGCTAATAATATGATCTATTTTATAAAATCTATTTGATTAAGTTTATTTCTATATTTGATGTATCAATAATGTACAGATAACTGCCTTTGCCATACTTACATGGGTTGCTCAAAAAGGTTTGTATTCTCCGGTCCACCATTAAACATTTCAAACACAATGGTAACTCCTTGTCTATCTTGTTATCCATGTACAGAAAATATTTCTTGGTGGGTTTTGTAATATGTTTTCAAATGCAATGTAACAAAGAACCATTTTAACAAGAGCTTGGACTTTGGGTAGTTGGGTCAAACAGCAATGTGACGTAGGTCTGTCTATTTCATTGCTGGCCACTCAGCCAAGGCTCTGTGAAATCAACACGATTTGTCTGGCTTTTGAGCTAAGATGTCACAAGCTGTGTATATTTCACTTAAAACCAGTGTCATTTAAACTTATTTTGACGCAAGAAATAGATAGTTACGTCCTATCGAAAGTCCAAGGTCTTGTTAAAATGGTTCTAACACTACAATGAAATTAAACTAACCTTCATTACAGTTTGTAAGAAGCTTTACAATCAACATAAATACATTGATTTCCCAAAAGTTTGTGTAGATTTTGACCAGACCAACAACTTTCACATAAAAGCTATTCTAATGGTTAAACAAATTCAAATATAGAGGAGACTGTGAAGAATATTGTGCATGATCATGTGACAGAAAAATTGGACCAACAGATAATAGAAGAAGTGGCAGTAAAAGAGGGAAACTACACTGGGTATAAAGGGGTGATTTTTTAAAATAGGATTTCATCTCGATTACTTTGTTAGTATCAGAAATTTAAACGTGTTTTGTGTCAAATTATAAACAATTCTGAAGAAAGAAATCGACTACTCTCATGTATATTTTCATATAGTTTAGCATTAGAAAAAATTTGGAGTGTTATTTTGAGGATAACAAGAGACCATTTTTTTATGTTAAGAGCTTTATATCAGAACTAACACAATCCCTCCATCCCAATTCAAGTTGTAAGTAAGAAAAAATGGCAATGGATTGGACATGTATGTAGAATGCACCCAACTTCCATCCCAAGGGTATCAATGACACGGACACCAACTGGAAAGAGAAAGATAGAAAGACCAAACGAGACCTGGGGAAGATCAGTTGAGACAGAAATTAAGGACAACAACTGGACATGGGGACAGGTCCAGAGATGGACACAGGACAGACCAGCATGAATATTTCTAGTGACGGCCTTATGTGCTAACCAGCAAGAAGAGGACAAAGTAAGTAAAAGTAAGTTATATCAAATGCTGTCATGGCACAAAATATCATGTATATTCGTTAAAGGGAAAAATATCATGTTGCAGTTACTGTATTGCGAAACAGTTGTTATACGAAACATTTGCAAAATTTTACAATAAATTAAACAGGCTGCGGCATGATAATGGTGAGAGGAATTAAAACGACAATTGTAAGACGAAATCAGAGTGTTGATATTTTATTATTTGAATAAGAGTAACATGTACTGAGCATTGTAGCCAGCTCTTAATTTCATTATCTCAAAAATGACCACATGATTACACAAACCATAAAAGTTCTCTGTATTAAAACAATTAACGAATATTTATACTTTCATTTACTATTCATCGTTGATGGAAAAAATTAAAATATGTTATATGCATACCTATTTTTAACTTATATAAAATGTTATTCATATTCAACATGTTATAACATGCATGATAAACATCATTTTTAGGTCTTTCCACCTTTCATGTGAAAGATCTTTTGATTTCTTTATGTTTTTAGGTCTTTACACCACAGTGTAAAGACCTATTGATATTGTTCTGTTTATTTTTATTATTCTTCCGTAAGCGAAGTGAAATTTTTGTTTCGCGACTAATCGAAACACTCTCATTCACGTCGCACTGCTTTCAGAAAATTATGAGGGGATTTGACCTTGCTTCTTAAAAACACGCCACGTTTCGCAACTGTTGACGCGTTCACCTTAAAGTTTGTTATCGCTACTCCTCGGAAGCCGTGACACTTGCGCGTTCGAAACCTTCGCAGATGCTTTCGGTATCACAAGTAGTTGCAGATCTCTAAAAGACAAACAGTTTCGCAATCTGCGGGGAGAACTATGTAAGCCTTCCTCCTATCGAATCCACTCAAGGGTCAGCTCAAACTGAGTAATCACCAAGTCCAATTGTTGGTTACCAAGTAGTTTATTAACAAGCGTGATCGTATAGTCAATTAAAAGCAGCCCAAATCAAAGATCTCTAAGCTAATTCAAAATCCAAAATAAAATTCTAAGTACAAAAATTAAAGATCTGCTAGTCGCGGGTTCGAAACCCGTCGTGGCCGTTTTTTATTTCCTTTTTATATTGAGTTGAAAATTGATTTTTCTCTAATTACTCATAAATATCAACATTTTGAGGATTTTTTTAAAACCATTTTGAAAGGTGCTGTGGTTACCCAATTGGAAATTGATTTTACAATCAACCCATTCACACCCCTGCGAATGTTATTGTCATTTAAATTTAGACCACGTGGTTTTATTTGACCCTTTCAGTTTCGCAGTAAAAATCCTGCCTCGTGTTTATAGTCTATTTCCTAGAATCTAAGTACTTGTAGTCAAATATAAAATCTAGAGGTTTATTGATTTTAAACTTTATCTTCATTAATTGGTGGATAAAATGAGTTCTAGAAATAAATGTGACAATAGAAAATATAGGTTTTTTTCTGCTGTTGCAACAGTAAACATGCTTAGTAGCGATCCCCCCAAAGGATTAATTTTCGATCCGCGCCTGACCTAGTAATAGCATCAATAGTGAAACAGACTATACTATTTTATGCAGAATGTTACTTGAAAATGGTTCGATATACTAAGTTTTTATACAAAACAGACATCCATTCTTTTTTAAAAAGCATGGTGTTGATCACCAAAAGCATAAAACATGGCTATGATTTTATTAAGCAACCCAATGTTTATATTTTCAACCACGTGTAGAGTGGTTAAACACGAACGATAACTCTGTTCTGAATATCATCGTTTAGTTTAAATAACCACTAGATGGTGAAATAAGACATATATTTTATTAGATTTTCATGTTTTAACATAAATCAAAGTAGGATGTGATATGAAAAACGACCAGTACTTAAGTATTTTGAGAATATTATCTGAACACTTGTACTTCCGCTCGAAATTTCACAGGAACTGAACAAATCTCGGGGAAGTCTCGTGAACTTTCATTCGAGCACCTCTGCATTTATTACATACTTAGCAACGATAAAGAAAACATTCCGAACACATTCGCAGGGGTGATTCATATTGTACAAAGACAGCTAGCCACTAGAACACGCTCTTCTATTGTAAGGTTTTCTGTTTATATGTTTGTGGAAAGAATATTCACTTGGCGAGCACATCAGTTTTCTTCAGAGTAAATAGAAAAAACTTCAGAAAAAGTAATTCAAAAGATTTTAACGATAAACAACGGAGAATTCTTAAAGCAATGGAATAATCTCTTTAAAAATCATTTATGGCTTTGTAGTTTTCCCATTTTCTAGTACAACATATATCACAGGTATAATATTTTTTGTATACCTTATTGAGCAATCTAGCAATTTATTAAAAGAAATAATAGGGTGGAAAGACCTCTAATTGTTCGAGAACAATTAGTCTACTAGTTCTATTTGTTTTTATTATCTACATGTTGCTATACGATATCCAAATCAGTGTTGTGTTATTTATTTATTTTTTGTTCTCTACCTGTTTCTATAGCTAACAAAAGCAGTGATTTATTTTTGTCTTTTTGTCTTTTTGTTATCTACCCGTTTCTATAGCTAACCAAAGCAGTGTGTTATCTCCATACAAGATGTACTCAAATTGGCATTTGCAGGCATGTACTGTTATATTTTTTAAGTACAACAATTAAATTCACATCAAAACCTCGATCTATTTAACCATAACTAGTGAACTGGTTCATTCAAAATTAAAGAACTTTAAATGAATATGCGCAGAGTAATTCTAACACGCTGTCCAAATGGAGTAGAAAAATTAAATTATTTTAAAATCACTAACGTACATCAAAAACCATGCAATGGTTCAATAAAAATAAAAGTTGACAGTCAAATGTCGTAACAAATTGAATCATATAGAATGCTTTACATAAATTTGCAATAAGAAATGTTAGGACTTTTTGAAAACAATATTATAGACATAAAGATATGCTTTTTTTAAAGGGAAAATTTTAGTACATTGTATCAGTATAAAAAAAATAATAAATTTCTACATAATGCAATAATGGAATATAAAGTTAGAATATTTTAAACTTAAAAGATATCTAGTTTGCTAATTATTTTTTTTTTCATCGTGTTCAAGCAAGGACATGCCCTTCATCCGGCTGTCTTGAATTCTTTGTTTTGGATTTCCCAAAAAGAAGCTTATAATATTTCAAGTCGCGCGTTTAAAAGTCATTAAGCAATTGTGATTCTTTGCACCAAGACATGGCCAAAATTACAGATTTTCTAAATTATATACTTTGTTTTGCGGTTGCTTTTTTCGTGTGTTTCTTCGAAATCAGCGGTAAGTGGAAACTCAGAATGAATGGCAATTGACTTTTATGATCTTTTTATGTTGATAGCTGGTCAGTTATCCTTTAATATATGCGATCTTTACACTGTTTAAGAAAAAGTTTTAGGGGGAGTGGTATCACTTAGGCAGCTGGCATTATTAATCTTGTGCGCAGTTCATTTTCGGAATGCTAAATTTCACTGAAAGAAAGGTGTATCTTTTGCCCCTTTATTGGAATTTTTTCTGCTATTTCGTCCAATAAGTTTTAATATCTTCAAAAACAAAAATGATGAATTTATTATCAACATGCTTATATCAGACGTCTGTGCTTTTGTATAAAAAAAAAATGTCAAAAATAGCAATTTAAAATTTAAATTGTATTTGTGGGGATATACATACTACACATACATACGTCGATCACAAAGAATTTTGAATTAAATATTTCATTCACCAATATGTATTAAATGATAATTATAATTTTATATTAACTGCATGTTAATTGAATCATATGTTGTGTTATCAAAGATTCTAAAAAGCTCAATAAATAGGAACAGTAAATTGGGATTCTTTGATTGGAAAAATTCATTCCTTTGTAACGTTATACATTATGAATAAAAAATTATTTGTTTAAATATGTCGGGGTTTTTTAATATAACATCTTTATTTTACTTTCAAATAAACGTTTATTTTCATGTTTTTTAGATCCCAGTAAAATTAAGATTTTAATTATTTTATATATTATGTTGTGTAACAAATGAAATAATCACAAAAAATAAGAATACTCGAGTTTCATTTCTATTATAAAACTATCTGAAATACAATTAAAAATCAGTGTTAAAATTTATTTGGCCCTTCAGCATCAACATTAGAAGAGAAATACATAGACATGCAATAGATTCGGGCGAAAAAATTATTTGGTCAGCAATGAAGGTTGGTTAAATCAATAACATAATGAAAACTGATCCATCTGATTTGATATATGTTGTGCAAAAGATATTGTACTGTATTGTAATTACACAGACCACCTAAAAATTACATGTCCCTAGCTTTTGTTAACAATGGACGGAAGGATCTATAAGATTCGTTAATTTGCTTTCATTGATTAAAGATGCGGCCGGAGAAGCGTGTGGGACCGTTTTATCCGTCCAGTTGTATTGTCCAACAGGTTACCACTGTTGTGATACAGAGCTGTACAGTTGTTGTGCAACGGGATTTATTTGTGCGGGCACTAGCTGTGTCAGTGTTGCGTAAGTAGTTTTTTTTTACATATACTCGAGATTCTGTCAATGTTAGATTGATAAACTGCAAAGGTAAATTTTCTGTATATGTGTGCTATATGGAATACGTGAATGGTGAACTGTTGTTTTATGTCCAAACTCATATATAGGATTTTTGTTGCCACACAGGATAAAATATTTAGGTTCAAATTCTGCGTAAAGCTTTGAGAATATTTTCCTTTTCATTTGTGTGGTGCAATTTTTTTCAATAACTATCTCGTTGTGCCATACACTTGACAACCCTTCACAGCAAACTTGAAAGTTAACTTTTATTTCTTTTCCTCCCTATACCTTTCATTTTTCTTCTTTCAGCGCAATCATCGTTCCTATTATCATCGTTATCGTGATAATCGTCGTTATAGTCGTGATTATCCTCAAAAAGAGTGAGTACTGGATCCTGGTTAAATTCCTTTCACTCATCCTTTTTACTTGAACTCTGAACGTCTCTAATTTATACCGATCTTCTTTACTACGTTGCATTACTGTGTATGTATGTAAATCAAATATTCTTTTTTTTATCTTTCATAGAAAATGCGCTGCCGGGAAGGGTGATTAATCCGGGACAGCCCCAAGTCTCTCATTATCCATCCCCTGGATATGGTCAAGGCCCCGCGCCTTACTAAAGAATAGTAGAAAACCATGAAGTGCAACCGAATTTTATTACTTCCGGAATGAAAAAAAATTCAATCAAAAATGCATTTATTGATAACTCTCAAATTGTTGCGTTTATTACATTAATTAGAACGAAATAATTTTCCTGGTTGTATGGATCTCACTATTGTGATATTATTTTTATAAGATTAAACCTAGATAAAGAATGGAAACAAAAACAAGGGTCTTCGTATTTGAGAGAAATTTTCTTTACAATAAATGAAGATATTTCATAATTACATGGAATTATTTCCAAACGATATTTTAGTTAAGAGATGAAATAAACTTTATGTAATGTTGACATTTTCAAACTCTCTTTTCATCTTGTACATGAATACAAGAGTATTTTTAATTTATGTATATACCCCGGTACAGCTTTGTGTTTATCGACTTATAGATTGACTTGAATTGTCATGTTTTCTTCCTTTGAATATGTTAAAAAAATCCATTGTCATTCTTTAAACTGCGTCTTATTATTTTTAAATCCTTAATTACCTCGCCAAAGAACAACTTTAAAATTACGAGAACAAAGGTTTGTTTTCAAAACGAGAATCAATTAGTTACTCGAGTCGGCCACTCCCCTCTTTTACAAAAGGTAACTGTAATACTTCAATATGCGATTTGTTTTGCATTTGTATGACCCATTGCTTCAGCAATTCCTTACCTTTAAATCTTCCGTTCAAATAAATTAAAAATATTATTATTGCTATCATGACATGCGCGGATCTAGAAATTTTCTCCATAGGGGTAGGGGAAGGTCAACAGATAATTTTATTTGCCCTGGGAGGGGGATGTGGTGGGAGCAGGTGGGAGGATATGCTTTTTATGATTTTTTCTGAATTTTAGTGAATTTAATAAGTGTTAAATTTTAAGGATGGGGAGGGGGGGTCCAGGAATCCACGCATGCATGATATATTTTAAATTTTACGAGTATAAACAAGAAAAATGTCTTTCCATATTCCCTTAAAAATTCTATATTACGCATACAAAATCATATAAATTATATATATTATTATCTGACTATGTATGTATCAAAATGACATGTGGTGATAACGAACAGTGTTTAAAATCAAAAGTCCAAAGGAAAAATACAAAACAGGAGCAGAGCAAACACGGACCTCTAAAAAAAAGTAGAAGTAGGATCAGGTGCCATGGAGGAGTGAGCATCCTCTGCTGACCGGTCACACCCGTCGTGTGCTTTTTGTCGTAATCGGGAAAACGGGAAAATCCATAGACAATTAGGTGATTAATTATGGTCTTACAATAAGTATGAAAAACGTCAGCCTGCATGCAACCCAGTGTAAGATTGTATTTGCTTACAAGGTCGTTGTATCGACCATAGGCCTTACGAAAAGATGACTTCAATCAAGACTGTTGATAGTCCTGTTTTATCAACAATACCTTACCCTTAAATCAATTAAAAAACATAAAAACGATGAAAAGTTTAATCAGATTGTGTAATTTAGATTGGAACTAAAATATCACCTGCAGTCTTATATCATAACGTTCATTCTTTGTCATGTGGAGCTTTATGATATTTAGTTTATATAGATCCTCGAGATCTTATTTCCAACATGCCCACACCTGGTGGGTGCCCTAGCCAAGGTGTTACTCTGGAATGTCTCCTCCTCTACATGGGGAGTAGCCCGTGTCCCAGTCTGTATAAAAAGAGGAGGCAGAAAGACAGCTTCCAGATGACTACTCTTATATTTAGATATAACATTTTAATATGAAATTTTAACAATAAAAATTAATATTAATTACAATGAAATTTATCAACATTTATATTCATTACAAATTCTATGAAAATAAAATATTAGTTGAACCCCCTGAATCTATTAACTTTACTGTTGAGAATGCGCGCAAGTTTAATAATTTATCTTACCTGTATAAAAAGAGGAGGGAGAAAGACAGCTTCCAGATGACTACTGGAGAGCTGTGTTTTCCCGCACCCTCATTTTCAAGGTATCACACCGGTAATCGACCAATCAAAATGAATTTAGTCAATTGTAGTTCCATATATACTTCAGAATTATTTTTTTCCTTGACTGCATTTTTACATTTTCCTTTACTCAGTTTAAAAAATTTTTGTACCACTGAGAAGGATATTTCATGTATTTTGTTAGATGATGATCTTTTTTCACAGGGACTACTTCTTTCAGGGCACATGCAGCAGCTTCCTTGGGAGTGTGCAGTCTGTTTACATACAAACAGAAAACACGTGGTTTTGAGGGTAGACCTGTTTGAAGCTAGATATTTTGAGAAAATGCCGTATCGTGTGCCCTTTTTATGGTGTTAGCTGATGAGATAGGTAACAAATAACATTTCCTCCGAATATTTTGTCATGAGAAATACAAACTGATTTTTAAGAATTGTTTTCCCTCTATAGTGTTATATAGTGAAAACAATTACCGGTGTGATACCTTGAATTCGCACGTACACTGCGCTACAACATTCTCGTCCTAATAAGTAAATGCGATCAAGTCATACTAATGATCTGACGCACCGTGGTCAGTAGTAGCATTTTATTTATATTTCTGACTCGGCGTCGACAGGCTCATCACCGGACTTAATTACACATCTCACCTTGAACATAAATAAACATACGCTATCTATATAACGCATGTACTTTAACCAATTTCTATAGAATTTCCGTTATGATAAATAGGTGACCTATGAAAGGCAATCTGCATTTACAAATCTTACTGTGAATATCTATTTATTATCCAAAAATAAAATCTAACATTAGACACACACACACATATATATATATATATATACAGCTTTTTAATGTAAATACATTAATATGAATATACTATTTTTGTACAGGACGACAATAACGTAATTTTGCTTCAATCAGGGCCTCAAAATATCTTTTTCCCACAAAAAAAATGACCATTGAAATTTTTAACTATAATTTCTTTAGTCATTTTAGTAGTAAAGTATAATTTTACAATAAAAAAAATCCATGCAAAATGCAGCTTATATTGCTTTAAAACAACGGTAAATGTACAGTAAGCATATAGTTAACTTGTCAAATGTCAATCAGAGACTCTATAAGTAAAAGAAAACAGGTGACGATTACCTACTTTCTGGTGTGGTCGTATATCATAATCAGTTGATGTTTATTTTGATCTACGGGCTACAAGATATTTACATTTACGGACTGACGTTTCATTCATAACAATGGACAAGTAAAGTCTGCCTTACGTCCATTCTATGAATAAGAGTTATATGTATACGCATCTTATTTCCGTCTTTTGATAAAATATGAATGTAACGTACGTTCTGCTTTTATATAATATTATGCCGTAACGCAAACTATCTCGAAATTTAAAAATGATTTTAATAAAATTCGAAAATGTTTGCTTAGCATCTGTTGCACAGCGTACACATTCAGCCAGAGAGTGATTCTTTATCGATTGTCCAATTTCATGGCACATTCGATGCTTTTTTATTAACTTAAGTAAAAAAAAAAAGACCCTTTTCGAATAAGCCTACAGCAAAAGATGAATTTTTAATTTATATCATTATAACATCAATAATAAGGATTTTAATTTGTCAAATAACCATTATCATTCTTGTAAAAATCAATCCTTTATAATCAATTATCATTTTTAATAGATAGAAAAATTCAAGTAATGTTTCATAACGTTTTACATTGATATATTTCAAATATTACAACGGAAGAGGATATACTAGAGATATGTCAGAACAACCTTGATCCATTTCCATATTCCCGTAAAATATCTATGATACAGGTCGCTTATGCAAAATCATAACGTCTTAACTATGTATGTATGAAATCAGTTTTTTTCACCATTCATCAAAATGTCTTTAAACAGAGATGCATAATGTATTTTCTCCAATCAAATCTCTCTGACGCAAGTTGTACTTCTTCGATTACATTGCAAATCACATGTAATGTGGCGTTCAAAAATACGAACCGCAAAATACACATATGCAATAAATTTCTCTTTTTTAATTCATTTTAAAAGATATATTTTTCAGCTGATTAAATGCACAACAACTACATTTATAAACATTGAATAAAATAAACCATCTTTTTAATTCCTAGGAAGAATTTAAATACTTTGTTCAGTTTGACAGACTTTTGAGCTCCCCTGTACAATATGTATGCTCAATCTTCCTAATTAGCATATGTCTATACATGACACGTTGACGCGATCGTTTATCAACAATGCTTCCTTGATGTAGACTATATATATATATACATGTATTGATGGCCTTACAAACATTATACCTACAGTCTTCTAAAGATCCTAACGGGTAAGAAAAAAACTCAACTAACATTAAAAAAAAAGTGTTACAAACATTACCTATCTAAAAATATATATATCGTTTATAACCCTATTAAAAATGAATTTCTTTTCTCTTTGTAGAATGATTGCCTTGCTTATTTGTGCAACGTTTTGCATTGCAGGAATCCTTGGTCAAGGTGGTGAGTCAATAATTTCCTTTCTTAAATAAAACATAAGCGTTTACTAGATAAAAAGAAGTTTATAAGCCTGTGCGAGAATTAATAAAAAAAAGATACGTAGACATGAATGATCTTTTTCATGAAAGTCATAACTAACACATGAATTTATGATATTAGAGGTTCTATTCTTTTTGATGCAAAGGTACTTTTGCTATCCGATTATATCTTATATGCTTGTTAATACTCAATTTTTTTTTTAATTTTTTTTTTTTTTTGGCGGGGGGGGGGGGGGAGTTTTGTATAAAAATTTGAACGGTGCCATGATACCATTTTAGCAATATCATGAAGTAATATCTGTACATTAATAATCTTTTTTGCGCTTATAGTAACAGTATGTCAACCTTGTATCTAAATATAGCACATCACCACGATCACGCACATGACGCACATGGGGGTCATGGTGTAGAGCCCTTTAACGTCAAACCATTAGATCGAGGGCCCGGTAGTATTGGCGCCGTTTGGGACGGGAGATCTGTTCCCGGAAGACAGGGAACATGGGATACAAGAAATACACACACTGGGGGCCCATTAGGACACCACGGTGGACCTCGCAGACCATTAGATGGATTGAATGACCTACGTAGTCAGTTCAATAGGGATTTCCTAGCACCTCATGCACCTCTTAGTCCACATTTTGGTCCGCAATACAATGACATTAGACCCAGAAAGTATGACGGACGACCCGATAAACGGAACAAGAAGCTTAGAAAAAACAAGAGAAAGCTTCAAAAGAAAATTAGAAAGGCGATGAAAAAACATAAGAAGAACAAGAACAAGATTTTGAGGAAGGAGTTGAATAGAAATGGTAGAAAGGGAAGAAGACAATATGGAAAGCGATATTGAAGTTTGAATTACGTAGACCAATAACTAGGCTGGGTTTACTAACCAAAGTTATATACATGTATAGTACAAGTATAAAGCGAAATCCGTTGGTTTTTCTGTGATGATTGGCAGAAGTGGAGAGCAGATTACTCGTGGATTTAGATTGACGTCAGCAGTGCACTATTCTACAAATGAATCGACATCTTGTTTAAACTGTTTGCAAAATTTTGATCTAGAATGAATAATCCAGTGCAATAGTTTATTTTGTTGGTTATCATATACCAGTGCGTTTCATGTACATACCGGTAAATACTTGTATATGTGTTAATATGTTTTTTTACTTGATTTGTTTTTTGTTATCTTAATTTATGTAAGTTGTGATAAAATTACGTTCAAATGAGTTAAAAATAAAAAAAAAATGTGTTCATTTATTTCTCTCTTGATTGACGACAGTTGAGTCAGATTGTTTCTTCGGTCGATTTACTCCATGACAGATGTGCAGATGGTTTTTTATAATGCAAGGAGAATTGGAAACATTCAAGCAATAAGTTCTCTTTTCTATCTCTCTTTTTCTCATTCATCTTTAATAAAGCTATTAGGTTATTGGTTTTTCTACTAATAGCATTTCAAACAAATCGCGTATATATACAAGGGTTGTAAATTGCATATCTATGTTAAATCCAATATTTAGGTAGAATGTCGCTGACACTATTTACATTGCAGGAACATTCCTATAGATGTTATGACTTGAACTAAAGCAAAATAGCATGTATCATGTATCATATTATAAACATTATGTACAAAAATTGTCAACTCCATATCAATTTTTATAATATGCAAAATAACTCGAGACGATACATGTTTCATATATGTGATGCCATCAGTTATTAAGAATCATTCGAATTGTGCAGTATATGTAAATGCATGCACCATATTGCAAAAAGATCCATGTAACAACAACCATCGATTTTCTTTGAAAAATAGAAAATGGAGAGAAAAAAATTAAACTTCACGACATTAATCAAAATGTTTGCAAATAGATCAAGTAAATCTTAATACATGTATAATTATACCTTATCCAATCAAATCCCTCTAATGCAAGCGTTGTCATCTTCAATCACGACATTAATCAAAATGTTTGAAAATAGAAAAAGTAATACCGTATCCAATCAAATCTCTCTAATGCAAGCGTTGTCATCTTCAATCGCCAAACAAATTTGATTGCAAGTTTTATGTACTTGGTGATGTTAAAAAAAATCAGCTAAAAAGACGAACAAGTTAACAAACAAGTTTACTCCTTTGTTGATTATAAAACTTTTAAGATAACTTTTATTGATTAGAGGGTTTTTGTCAAGATAAGCATCAACTTGCTAGTTAGCATATGTCTATATATAACACAATGACTAGATTGTTTCCCTTGGTGTAGAGTATATATATGCATGGTAAGATAGCTCGTTACATTATACCTGCTATCGACTGTACGTTTACTGTTAAAAACTAAAGGGTAAGATAGAAATTCTCAACCAAATCTTGTATATATACCAGAATTTCAACAATTTAAAGGTTTCCTTTGTATGTACAATAACAATTGTGTTGTTTTAACATTTACTAAAAATTTCTTTATACTTTTGGAATATCTTTATCATTGCAAATGATATACATGGTAGCTATATGTTTAAACTTCTTTGGTAGCAAACATATGTAATTATTGAAAACAACATTATATTTCCACTTCAGTATGCTATATCTAGTAAAAATTGATTTTGAAATGATAAATGATATTTTATATGAATTATATGTATAGCACTTCTTTTTAAATTCTACATGTATTTGATTTGTATAGAATGATACCGTATCTAATTTGTGCTGCAATTTGTATTGTGGGGATCCATAGCCAAATAAGTAAGTTGGGTCTTGATATTCATATATTAAATATATCAATATAGGCATATTTGAGTAAATTATGGACAGAATTATCATTGAAGGCTATGAACAAGTTCAGCTATTCGTATCATGATGAAGTATCCATGTGAGTTAAGCATGTTGAAGTCCTTGTATATTCGCAATAATAGTGTCTGCTTTTGGTTACAATACCTCACTTTTGTTACTAAATATAGCACACATCCGACGGTATCATGTAAATAGCGGACCAAGTGCCATAAGTGCAGTGTGGGATGAAAGAGTTCTTCCTGCAAGACAAATGGCATTGGATACAAGAAATTCAATAATGCCAGGTCCTTTTAGTTACACTGACTGGTTTCACAGACCATCAGATGGGCTGGGTGGTTTCCTGTACCCTTTCAGCAGAAATCGCCTACAACCCTTTGTACCAGTAAGCTCTTATTTTGATCCGAGATTTATCGACGCTAGATCCAAAACCAAAAATTTCGAAGAAAGGCTCACCAAACGACTGAGAAAAAACAATAGTAAACTTCAGAAGAAAATAAGAAAGGCGGTCAGAAAACATAGGAAAAACAAGGACAAGATTTTGACTAAGTCAGAAAGGAGGCTCCACGGAAAAGGAGGAATGGAATAGAAATAAACGAACAGAGATATTAAAGTGATGTTTTGTAGATTTAAAAATGGATACAGTTATAACCTTGGTTACATGATAACCAAAGACGCATTTATGAAACGAAATCCATCAAGATGTGTCTTTCATCAAATGTTTTATGTGAGTAGACAAAATACTGCATATTTCTTGAAATGCATTCAAAAAGACATGCATTTAGACTTACGTGAATCATTTGAATGAATTATCTTCACGCATATTTATTCAGGTAGAACACGATCCATTGCAATCAACTATTCTGGTGAACACCAAGTGTGCAGTACATACAGTCATTTGATATTGAATATTATTTATGTATTTTTAGTATCGTTATTCTGGTGTAGGTAATTTTGAATGTCTAAATGCTGTTGTGATTACCAAACTTTCAAATAAATTCTTCACTAAGACTTGTGTTTACCTTAATTGACGATTGGACGATCGTTCTTGTCTTACCTCGGTCGACCAAATCCGTGATTGATTTGCTGGTTTTAACATTTATTTTTTAGGCAATTGCTTTCTCTCGCATTTTGTCTGTTTCTCTGGTTTTTCTGACCAATATGTTTATAGTATTTCTCTAGTACATGTAGTATATCAGACCTGATACACATGTCTTGGACTAGGAGAAACAGCATCCAAAATCTAGGGCTGTATCGCCATCATTTCTGTCGTAAAATAGCTGCATTTCCCTCTAATTCACAATAAAAATGTATTCTTTCGTTTTATATTTGTTGAGAACAATCTATTAGATAACGATGAAATAGCAGAAAGCAAATTACAAACATTGTTTAAATTTGCAGAAAGTTTAAGTTTATAATAAAATTTGGAAATTTGTTTTCAAATAGAGCGCCAAATAGTATTAAGTTCATAAAAGAAAGGAGAATTAACACATGACACAGTCATACAGGACACAGAGGCGTTAAACAAAAATGTCAGAGTGAAGATAGTTGAAATGAAGTTGATATGAAATCGGATGAACACATTCATGAGGGTTTTTCGTTGGACATACTGTTAATTTGAATAATCAATGTTGAGGATTTACTAATGCGATATTTAGCCCCTGAGCTAATATAAATACTTGAATATATTTGTTTACGCATTATTAATATTTTTGCTTTGGCATATGTGTAGAAGATAAAGGTAAGCAACGAACATAATTCAACTCTAATATTTATAAGTATTACACTATTTTCAATAACATAATTGGTTAAAATTGGATTAAGTCAACGAATGGATTCATTTGAAACTGATAAAATGATATCGATCCATATTCATTTTAACCTATGTATACCAGCATTTGTGTTATTGAAAACAAGTTCTCGAATCGGTTTAGATTTACAATTATAGTGTAAACTTTACAATGAATCAATTGCTACATATTCTGTACACACTCATGTTCTTTTTTCATGCGAAGATATGAAGTGGACACTTGTATTTGTTGCTCTGTTTTTCCATTGTGTTCCAGTTATCTTCTCTGAAGGTAAGCCGTACAAAACGATTTTGTTTATGGCTTAAACAAAGTTTGCTGTGATTGCTAAATAGAATATAAAGTCAATTTATTAAGAATATACAAAATAACTAAATAGTGCACAGAGAGACTTAAACTCAACAATTTTACAGAGGAATAGATTTATGACTTTTGTCTTACTTTTTTATTTTACGTAACTGTTTTTGCTTAACCATTTCAATCTTTCCCAGATCCATCAAGCAACAACGGTGAACAAATAGAAGAAAAGCCCGCCAAACTGAGTACTATAATTTACACTTGTCTTGCGATTTTCTTATAGATTTATAATAAGATTTTGTTGATTGGAATAAGGTTTTTATTTTTTTCATTCAGATATTGAAGACTTTGCACGGCCTGTTGGAAGAGGAAAAACTCAGGAGAAGGAAAAGCAGAGAAAAATGAGTAGGTTTTAATGATAAATGATTGCCGATTTCCTTACTTTAGACCAGTATTCTGATTTCGTTGTTGTTTACAAAAACGTATTACAATGAACTACTATCATTTTAAACTTTCAAGATATCGAGGACTATGCGCATCCTGTTGGGCGAAGGATTCCGAAAATTGTAGAAAAGTTTGATCAGGGTAAAGGCCTTGGGGAGCAAGACAATACGCAACCCGTTGCCAAAAATGTTCAAGCAATCGAAAACTTGGTAAAAGCTTACCAAATACTTAGAAAGCAAGTGGAGTATCTCCAGAATAGGACCAGGGTGCATAGAACAGGCACCAACAGCAGTGTTGATAACATTCCTCCAAAATACCAGCCAAGGCCAAGACAAAAATTACACGAGTTTTTCAGGCAACTTCGACAGAAATGTAGGGTCAATTCCCCCGAACTGAACACTCCTTATTGCAAGCTGTTTAGTTTCTGGCTTTGATTGTGTTAATAAAATCAGCAAAAGTTTTTTCGCTTTTATTTTTTGTCAGAATATTTTTGAAAATATAGTCTCTTTTGGTACTTTGCAAAATGTTTTGGTGAAATGTGCCATGTGATGATAGGTTAATGACATTAACCTCTAATTCACAAAATTTTCAAGTTGTCAATATAGATTTAATTCATGTTCCTTTTGGATAGGAAAACATTGATTATTTCTACGCTAAATCTGATTAAGATGTTAACGCCTTTGAGGCAGCATTTATTTATTTCTTAAAACCATGAAAAAAATCGCCGGCTGATACATGTATGAATGGCAGTTTTGACAGTCTAAAAAAGCGATGAGTTTCTGATATTGCTTCAGGTGACAGCAACGTTTAAATGTGGGTCAATGACACAGTGACCTTTGAAAATAGTCAAAAATACTAATTCACAATGCTTTAATTGAATATTGCAGCTAAAAGTAATTACTTTGCCTTTAAATAACCTTAACCTGAACTGCACTAAAATGCATCTGAGAATTAAAAAAACAATTATAGTGAAATTCGATTTATTTAAGGAATAAGGAGTCATTCTTTGAGTATTATGGGGTGATCAAATACGGTTGGAAGTGATCAAATCCAGTGAAGCCCGAAGGGCTTTATGATAGATTTGATCATGGCCGACCGTATTTGATCACCTCATAATATTCAAAGAATGATTCCTTATTACTTATATTTATATAGTTTTCAGCAATTGTACGATTAAATATTAAAATGTATTCGACTATACATTACAAAATCGATGGTCGTAGTGTTAGCACAGACAAAGACACTGGAAAGTGTAAATATTGTTGTATCGTAAGTTGACAAACAAATAAAATGTTTGAGTGAAGAAAAATTGAAGGACTTCAGGAGTCAAGAGATACAACTAGCATACTAGAGCACACTGGCAAACTAATGTCTGTCTCAAGTTATCTTGTTTCCGTCACATTTTGGCGATTTTAAACGAAAATACACACACCCAAAGATATACAAATAAAACTGATACAAGGCGGAAATCCTGCACATTTTCATTGACACATTATATCTTTTTACTGAAACAAGACGAGCTAAAGGGGTTTATTCTAAGTCATGACAAATTTTGGGATTTTTTCATACTACATGTATTGAATGAAAATCGTATGAATTTATAAATATTGAATAATTCAAGAAAATGCGCTTCATAAATATCTTGAGACAGAGTATAGTGGTCCCGCTTAGGTGCGAGTGTCACAGAACCCCATCATGTGATTTGCCATCACTCATGTTAGACATGGCATGCCTAATATCATAAATGGTGGCAAATCACACAAGCTGTACAACGTTTACATCCTGTCTCCGGCTTGCTATACCTGGTTTATAACTTTAACACTACCAGCTTGTAGTATATCCTCCTTTTTATAAGGGTATAGAGTTATTTTATCCTCTGTATTCTGTTTCAAACTGTAACTATCACCAAATAAGCTCCAAAATGCACACTATCAATTCATTGCAATGCCTCTAAAGCATGAGGTCTACCTAAAAAAATAAGTGTATATAACAGATTAACCGAACATGGTTAGGCATAAATTTTATACCTCCATTCATAAGAAGGTTGGGTGGGTAACTTGCTGTACTTTTTATCCAACCTTGGTGGGAGGTGGAGAAAATGATGTTACAACTATAGTTAACTCCCCACCTTGATGTGTCGTTAAGATATATTATGTACATTCATAATTTGTGCAAAGTTTAATCGGACGAATAGAGGGACAGACAAACGGAAGGAGAGACCAAGGGAGTGGCGGATCAATCGGCCGACGGACAGACAAATGTACTATGTATAGAAATCATTGCAAAATGTGTGTTAAATGTGAATTTCTATTGTATAAAATGTTAATTGATTTATTTCTTAACTCGATAAATATTATGTCATTTACTGCGTCGATACCAGACCAATTTTCAAGTTGCGTCCGAAGTAAATGTGTATGTTGAAAAGTCAATGAAATTCAATTCAAAATATGAATCATATTATCAGCGATTTATTTTCATTTATTCCGTACACCCCCTCCCCCAACCCCCACCCCCGCGCCTAAGAAGAGAAAAAAAAATAAAACAAAACAACAATTACATACTACAATTATTAAAATTAGATTCAAGCTCATTTAAAAATTAAAAAGCCCACGCCCATACTATATGTTGGCATCATCATGACGTAAGTCCCACACGCCGATTGGGGAAATGTAAACATATCTACACACATGTAAATAGGTGTCAAACCTAACACCTTACACTAATGGTATTCTTTCTTGAATTAATAATATGTATGAAATGCGCAAATCTGGCTCATATTAACATAAATTCATTTATTAAGCGACAAGCTAGTGTCAAAACACCCGCGGTTTTCTATATAAGTCGATAGCATCTGTACACAGTTGTATATATTTCTTAAGTAATACAAGAGAAAAGTAATAGGTAAGTTTATTTTGCATCCCGAGAGCACGTTACATTATATGCTGTTTTTCTACATTACTTAAAGATAAGTTCAATAACTACCCTTTTTTTTCGTACGAAAAAGAAACCTGGATTTGTGCGGTAACGCTTTATATCTATAAACATGTAAAGTGAATAAAATTTTCGCATCCCAGAACAATAAGTCTGTTTTCCAATTTCGTATATTTACAAAAAAATCGTTACGTTATATCTGGAAAGTCTTAGACGTTAGTTCACTTCAAGTTGTAGTATAAAAATGAAAAATTGGAAACTTACGTGTCACGATCTGTAACAGACAAATTTAAATCAATAAATCAATAAATCAGAACTGATATTTGTGGATGTAAAAGAATATCCAAAGGTTGATTGGAGAACTAACAGATAGGGAAATTAATTACAATGTATTAATAATTTAAAATATATATATTACCTGGTTTAATTATCTGAATGGAAAAAGAATTTACAAAGAAAAGTAACTCTTTCACACTTGATCTTTACAGTTTGGGCATTTATATACATGTACCAACTTTTCTTTGATTACAGAGAAAAGATCGACCAGAAAAATGTGGAAAATCATCCTGCTGATTTACTTCCTCATTCTTGTTTCCTGTCAAGGTGATTATCACAGATTAAATAAATCTGAAATATAATTAAATAAAATTAAATAAAATTAAATAAAAACTTCAATTTTGCCTGTTGTAAACGCCAAAATTTTAGTTTTTCACAATAAATTTCTTAAATTTTACTTTACTCGTCCATTTGAATTACTTTTAATATTAACATGAGTTGTTTTATTTTTATTTGTTGAATTAATCATCAATTATCAACAGATCATCCAAATAATAATGGAAATGGCCAAGAGAAAGAAAAAAATCTAAAACCGCTGGAAAAGAAAAACCGTGAGGGTGGTTGGCTCCTTGAAATCGGGGATTCTCGTCCGGGTGACGGAAAGGGAAAAGATCGACAAGACAAATTTGACTCTCGTCCAGGAAAAGGAAAAGGTCGAGAGGATAAATTCGGAGATTCTTATCCAGGGAAAGGAAAAGGTCGAGAGGAAAAATTCGGAGATTCTCATCC
>WFKH01006014.1:27683448-27735900 GCA_016163765.1 Magallana hongkongensis | reverse complement strand
AGAGAGAGAGAGAGAGAGAGAGAGAGAGAGAGAGAGAGAGAGAGAGATATTAACTTTATGCTTGCGTTCCAGAGTTCAGTCATCAACTCATTACCGCATGCTATAGAATTATAAATAAATAAAGGACATTACGTTATCTTAACAATCTTATTAATTTGTCACTTCGGATTCATATTGCAGTATCTCTTATATTAATTTCATATCACCATTAACCCCCCGAGCGGGCCACACGTGTCTAGCGCGGCCGCTGGACTGAAAACGGCCTATCGTTCCAAAGAAGGATAAAAATCGAAAGAAACTATATGACACATGATCAAATTATACAGAGATAGGGATAAAACATTAGCATACAACTGATAAATGACACTCATGTTACGTGTGATACACATCAGTTCAAAAGGTCGGCCATTTTTTTGTGTGGCCCCTAAGTCGATGAGGACCAAAAACCACGCTTTCCAACATTTGCAAGTTTTTATATTCTATAGTATCATTTTGAATTGTACATCAAATATCATGACATTACCTAAGAAAGAAAATGAATGGACCTCGGTTGATTTGTATGGTTCTTGTGTAAAAATTGTATTATATATTATATAAATTGTATCTTGTATAATTTGGAAGGAAGTTATTTTCTGGATTGTATGCTGCAAAAATTTGTTTCACTTGTTTGCAACTTTCATTATATACACAAATTTTCCTCTACAAACTTTGCTTGTAATATTTGTAATCCTAAATTCCTGTTGCGAAATGAGTTTATGTTTTATTAACATAACCAGACTTATTCAGGCGAGTGGAATGAACGAAACCTTTGTATATTATCTTCTAAATGTCATTTTCTCGGCAAATTTTAAAGATGCTCGCAAGAAAAACACATTACGAAGATAAATGTTTCTTTTTTTTCAAAATTTAATAGTTCATAGATTATCACATGCAAAAGAGGCTTTGACGGTCGTTTAATGAACTCCAAAAACATAACGTTTGCGAAAATATCAAATTGATGAGTTTACTAAAGTTTTGGCTTACACACTGTTATAATATATGATAAATTTGGCACAAAGGCCACAAAGATGCCATTCATGTTGGAGAATATGGCCAAAGCGTACGTAATGTTGTAAATTTCTGTCGCTTGAAAAGATTGCCGGTAACAATACACCGTATTGTCCAGTCATTTGGAACCATTGCATTACATGACTAGCCAGCATCTTGTTATTATATCACCGAGGCGGAAGTTAAATAATTATATACCACCACCACTTTTTCATAGTTAATTTGAACAGACAGCCGCTTGTCTTCAACAATCTGAGGCGTCTTTTGCTTTTGCAACAAACATATGGGGACAATCTGGGAGCACTTGTTCCGGATACATTCGGTTGCAGCCATTTTTGTCTCGCAGCTAGATGAGTTTTCCAAGCGCAACGAAACGGTCCTTGCTCAGATATCCTTTATGTTCTAAGAGAAAAAGACATCATAAGTCTGAATTCAATTGCTGTTTACTAGGAGTGTATTATCAGACATCCCAATGTTATTCAGAATGGATTTCTGGATAAACCCAGACTCTTGCTGAAAACGATCTGTTGCAGATGACATTTTGATCGAGACCAGGGCTAAGAAGTCGAATCTTTTGAGTGTTAAATGGCTTTTATATATCACTGCATTGTCTACCGGAAATCGAATTTTTCTATAAGCTCTCCAGATCCACAACCAATGAAGAACTAGTAAATTTGATAGCAGAGAGCTTTTGCATCGAGATTAGTTCTGATGACGGGAATAAAAAAAAAAGTGAAATAACATCAAACTAATCGCGCTCTGAGTGTTTGTTCAACAATTCGTTTTACGAGGATAAATATTTTATATGTTATTTAATCGCCATTCTCTTCAAAGATATTTCAAGGGTGACTTAAATCTTCTTCAGATTTTTATTAGGAAGAAAAATTTACTCTTCAGACTCGGACCGTACGGGGGATGTTAATTTCTTTTCCCTCGTAAGTGGGTGCTTGAAGTCTCCTGAGCTACCGATCCGCATGGGGTGTCGCTAGAAGCCCCCCTGCGCTTTCGATAACGACCGAACTTCACAAAAGAGGGAATATTTGAACAATTGGATATTGTGTATCGCTGAAAAGGAGCAAAATTTAATATTAAGTGTAATCGTCAAATAAAGAAAATCCTACACAAAGGCATCGCCGCACGGACATTCGTCTATCCCCCTCAAAAACAGGGAGACAACGGTCGCCCTATGTAGACTGTCTGCTAATCAAAATTAAGCTGCCAGAGGCCAGGTAAATTCATTATATACTTATCTGAAAGCCAGGTATCTATGTTATAAAATTCTTCTCTCTTTCTCTCACTATCTCTCTTTCTCTCTCATTACACACCCATCCCCCGTTGTTACCTGTTGAGCTGGCGTAAGGCGAGATACGAGGGTTTTGCATTGAAACGTAACGTTTATTTTTGCACGGTAAACTTCTTCGGGTCACTGAGAGGGGCCTATACGGAGGTGCCGCGAGGTCGCTGGGCTAGTCTTCCTTCTCTCTGTGCCACGCTCCCCCTCTTCCTTCTGTTTCACTTTTAACCAATTAGGGAAAAAAATGGCAAAAATTATAATTTCGAAAAGGGATTTATAAACATTGTTTTCAAGAGGGTGAGTATAAATTTTAAGATTTTTTGGGGTATACCTAATTTAACAAATATACGGTTATAACTCTAATTCGAATTTTATATATGTTTACTTTAATTTTATGGTTTTCTATGATGTTTATAGAAAAATACATATTTAATATGTCAACTTATGGGACAGCAATAAATGCATTTAATGGTCAAATATTATTGTTCGCAATTATTAGATATTTATGTATTTGTGAATGATCTACGTATCAGTTCCTTGCGATATAAAACCGAATTTATCGAATTTATGTTTATATGTCATTTTCAGATTTTTTCAAAAGCGTTTTTTAAAAAAAAAAATGAAATTAATATTATATATAATTGGAAAGTATGTTTCGTTCTTTAATAGTGTTTTTTTTTTCTTTTTTGCGTCTCTGTTTTAGGTTATTCTTTTATATGTTTATTAGATAAGAATTCTGTTTATTTTTATTACCAAGACTTTTCAGAGTTGCATAATTTCAACGCATGTGAATTACCAATCGGAATATATCTCGTTCATCGAAATGAAACATTCACATCTTGAAATCTGCATGCACGGTGAAATAAATAAATAAATATCAAAATTGGATCTGAAAAGAAAAAGAAAGCTCATAATTTTTTAAATAAGAAAACCACAACAAAAACTCCTTACACTTGACAATATTGTACGCGAACTCCAGAAATGTTTTCTTTTGAGTGATCGCAACAGATTTCGCCATTTTAATGTAGTGTCTAGTCCCGAAGAGTTAATTAGGAAACATTTTGTTTATATGGGTTGTGAATTCCCGGAAGAGCCACTAGAAGACGGTATAGCACCGCAAGAGTTCCTCTCCTCGGTTCTAAGTGAATTTCCATGTGAAACACATCGCTACCTAAAAGTAAATAGTGGCGTGACCATTTTGCAAAATCTTGGTGAATGATGCGTATATATTTATTTCGTCTACTAAGCTACCGATAGACTTTGAAGAGGCAATTTTCTGCTCAGTTGCTTCCCATCATAAGGTGATTTAAGTCCAAAGTTTTGTGCATTTAGTTCTATTTATCGTTTGTTGTACATAGCGAAATTTCCAGAATGGCACGAATTCGTCAAATTCCACATCGTTGCAAATGAATGAATTCAGAGTTTAACAAAGCGCTACAAATCATAGCTGTTTGAAAATATTTATCAATGGAACTGATAAAACAAAGATATACAATTTAATAGAATTTTTTAAGTGATGAAAAATTAAGGAAAAAAAAATGTGTACAACGGTAGAGCAAATATATCAATGACTTAGAATTCTTTTTTTATTGGAAAACTAATGTATTACGACACCCTATGCGCCCCTGGTCGCAATGTTAACTGATTAAAATGTATTACTTTACTCTGGTACATATGGTTAATTGCTGAAGTGATTAAGTTTGAAACAGAATGATACATAAATGTCAAATGTCAGAAAAAAACTATAAACCTTACTTTAACGAAGTAAATGAGGTAATTTATCAGTGTTAATACAAGCACGGATCCAGAAAATTTTTCCAGGGGGGGGGGGGCCGACGGTTATTTTGGTTTTTACTGGGGGGGGGGGGGTGGGAATGTTGTTTTTGGGTATTTTTTTATTGTAAGTTGAAGGAATTGGAGTTTGGCGGGGGGGGGGGGGTCCGGACACCCCCCCAACCACCCCCCTCTAGATCCGCGCATGTAATAAGCGTCCCCCTTTCCGAAACCGCATTATTCTTCTGGGAATTATATCCCTTTGACCAGGCGATTTTATTTGTTTTGATCTGTGAAATCATGGAACTAAAATAAAAACGTACAATGTATATTGAGCTATGAGAGTAATTTAGATCTTATTATCAGGTAAATTGCATGCATGGTTCAATGTTTGAGGCAGATCGGGCTTTCCAATGCTTACTATCTAAAGAGGTGTGTCTAATGATGAATGATCGCAGTCTCACGAAAGGCTGTAAAAGATTATCAGTAATCAAATTTATTGCTTCATTTGTTACAAAAATAAAGAGTAATCCAAAAAGCAAAGAGCGAAAGGAATCACTCACAGATGCAGATTTTTCTGCACGAGTCGCGCGATCTGCTACAACTATATAACAAAAGAAGTGCATGTGCCCTTTTTGTATTCAATTTATCTTTTAAATATTCTGCAGTTACAAATCCGATAAAGGCAGTTGAAGTTTCTTTAAAAAAAAAACTTTAAAGAAAAAGAAGTCCAAATTTATTTCCGGAAATGTAATGATTGATCGATGTTCATTCCATCATTTATTTTTTGATATGGCGGGAAATGGAATCGACTATACGGAAAGGAATGATATATCTTCATCGAACATGTTGAAACAACTGAATAGTTTTCCCAAAATGAAGTATCCCTTTGAATTCGTAGATATGCATGATATTTAAGAATAATTGTAATGTATGCATAGATGCTGGTTTCGATTCTGAATCGGAGACCCAGCACTGTTGACCATGTTGTCTTTTGAGAAGCGGATTGATGAAATCTATTTTAAATTCTTAAAACCAAGAGTAAAAGAAAGAACATTTATGTATGGCATGGCAACAAGTATAGGCCTTGTCATTACAAAGTGTTCAAAAACTATAAGACCATATGAAATATTTAGGCAGTTTAGTGATCATCTCACTTGACTTTATTCTAGTAATTTGGAATGTTTTTTAGTTCCCATCCCAGGCATTTGGGATTCAACTTTTTGCAAATAAGAATGTTGTCTATCTGTTTAATTCGAGCCTGAATTTACTTGGCAAGAGGTTTAATCAGTCAATTAATGTATTGTAGGTTTCACAGTAGTAACCAGTATACAGGAATGGGAGAATGGACGGAAAAGCCAAATCTCCACATCCCTCTGGTATCCCAGTCCCGCGTCGGATTCGGAGAAGTGCCTCCCAACCGATACCTCCACGGATGTCCAGAAAGGACCAGTTTAATGGTCAGCTAACAAACCATAGGGACCAGCCATGGGATAGCAGCTCTGTAGAAGGTAAAGGAGCCATCTCTCCATCGGGGGCACAGTTGGGGAACACAGAGAAAAGTCTGTTACAGTCTGTTGATGGACTGGGTAGAACAAACTCCCGGAAAGGAAGAGGGTCGGAAAGTCCTGTCCTGAGGCAGTCCAGGTCCTGTGATAAATTAACAAAAAGGCAACCTCCGGGATCTTTTGATTCCAGTGATGAAAACCAAGTAAGCAATAACTTAGATTTTGTCTACATGAATATCTTTATACTCTTTCCATCGTAAAGTGTTGTTGTATAATTAAGACAAACAGTTTTATTGTTGCATGAAATTGCAAGTTTAAACTGTTTTGATTAGGTAACAATGATTTTAGGAGTTCAGTTACTGACACCGTATCTGGGTTTTTTTTTATCAGAACTGTATGTATCTTAGGTGTTTGGTGTTCTTAAGGAGGCTGGATGGTCAATAAATAATCCAGCAGATCTACCTTAAATTTTTAATTCTGATCATTTTGGCATATGATCATTTTGGCCACTAAATATTATTAAATAAAAAAAAATCCAAATATTTCTGCTTTAAAATTTGAATATTTTCTTATATCTTTATGCACAGCTCTTCATCTCATGGAGATAAATATATAGTCTAAAAATGGCCACAACCATCCAGCCCTCTTAATTAAGATAAATGATACAATTGAAGATAGAAGTTTGGAGGTTGGGGGTTGGGAGTTGTATTTCATTTGCATGTATGCAGTTTGAAAGTAACCATCATAAATGATTGTGTCGTTGCTTTATTTAACTACAATTTGAGGATAAAACTTTGATTAGCCTTTTAAACATGATAATACATCCTGTGTTTGAACATTCAAATTTCATCCTATCTTGTAAAAATTATGCAATAATGCAGGTGGTTTTGTAAAATAAACATATATATTTAACAGACATTGATAACATAATTCTGAAGCAATCTTCAGGTCCCCCCATTTTACTTGTTGTCACAGTGGGGTAGAAATGGAACAGTAAGCTGATTGAGTTCAGATGCATTCCTGAGAGCATCCAAACATTGTCTTTATCTTCAGAAACCTATGTTTCAGACAATTTGAGAGTTTTTGCAAATCAGGAGATAAAATCTTGGTTCCAATTTTTTTTCAATTTCTTTTTTCCCCCTACCCATACTGTTCATTTTTACTAGACTACAATTTCAGCAGATTTTTTTAAACTGAGGCAAAGAAAATGTCAAAATGAATTCTCGAAGTTCTATTCTTTAGTTGTGGTAAGCATCACTTTAACATATAAGAGTGCAGAACAATACGAGTGAGTTAGATATCTCTAGAATAATGGGTTATCAGATCTGGTCTAGGGATGACTGAGTAAAAAAAATTTAAACCATTTATTTGTGGCAGGAGCCAAGTTCAGATAGATAAATTATTAACTTATCTTGTGCAAGTCATACCTTTCCGCCATTGGTAATCACTTGCACTTAATGAATGGCAATTCCACGTCCAGAAGAACTTTTTTTTTATCCAGAAGGGAAGCGTTTTAAAAAGTAATTCTATACTGGTACCTTCTTTCTCATGTAGAAAATGTAAACCTAGATCTGCTTATTTAGGAACTACTGAAATTTTAGTCGAATGAAACAAAAGAATTTATAATTGAGGAGAAAAATTAGTATCAAAGGATAAAGGTGTTATTGCCAGAGGTAAAATAAAAAAGAAAACCCATGGAAAAAATAGACGCAGGCAAATAAAACCATTGAAAAAAGATTGTATCGCTGACAAATTCTTTGTCCAACCATTAATCTCGTTCATTGAAAGTCAACTAACATGGGGGCTAAATGGCCAATATTTGCATAAATTACAATAACTTTGACATCATCTTAATTCTTTGCGTTTCGCTCACTTTGAAAGTGTGAAGCAAATTAAAATCACAAGCAAATCACTGCATGATAATCTGGAAAAAGTGATAATTTTTGGTGTAAAAAATCTTATTGATTTTCACAATGGAACTAGCTGCCAGACAAAAAAGCCTAGGATTTTTTTATTGTTGCAAGAGGTATCTTTTTGAGGATGAAAGTCATTTATTGCTAGCAGAGGGAGGTTTTATAAGCATATTTTACCTGCCATTGTGTGGAACTTTTCCTACTGTGCAATTTGTTTGGAATTAAGTTGCTTTTTTGACAGTATAATAGAGTTGTCTTTTCTTGAAGCTAAGCCTGAATATTGGATGGTAATCCTTTTGTGATAGATAATCCAGTTTTCTCAATAAAGGGATTTGTTTTACACCAAAGATGAAATTACCAGTATTATTCATTTGAATTGAGGACATCCTGGGGTGGAAAGCGTTGGCTGAGATAATTTCTGAAGTCATAATTTGTTTCATCGGTAAGATATCTTTTCCTTTGTTACGGAGAATGTATGAGAATTTAAAAAAAACCCATTTAAGTATATTGTTACTCAGTATTGAAAAGTTATAAAATTATGTAGAAATGTTTTAAAGTCCAGCATTTGCTTGGTTATCTTTAATTATTACAATAAAATATTTTACATTACAGCTGTAGATTAAAATCTTTAATAAAAACAACAGTAACTTTCAATTTACTATCATGCTAAACACACATATATATGTTTCATTAAGGTTGTTTGGTTGTAGAAACTTTAAGATGCTGTTGAGAAACAGCAGTAAACTTATTTTAGCATTGTAGCAGTTTTAAAAAAAACCACATTTCATGCTTCTTTTTGTGAATTTATGATTTTAAACAATGATTATATGGAGAAAATAACTTGAAATTTTATGTGTACTAAGATGCGTACATATATTTCAATGTGGTTCAGGCTGGGTCATGAATGTAATGTTTTTGAAAGGAAACAAAGCATGTATTTTAATTTTATAAGCATTTCAAAAGTTTCCTTTCTTACCTGGCAAACAGTGACCCTATTTAATTTTTTGTCTATTTCACAGTCATCATCTAGAGAAATTAATATGTTATCTTTTTTGGTCTGTGTGGTTTGAGAGGCCCGGCCTCTGTGCATAACAGAAAGATGCCCACAGTGAAGGCATTGTTAGAGGATTGTACCAACAGCTCCTGGCCCTGTTCTCTTCATTGTTCTCAGCATCTGGCCCAATGCATAAGGAGGGAGTTTGACAAATATGATTATAGAGATCAGCCAGTCTTTATGAAGCAGAATAATTGCCACTTTCTGACCAATTTCCTAGGCTTCACCTGCAGATGTTTGAAATTTCACGGGCAACGAAATAAAGAAGACATTGTTATTCCATTATGATACATTACAGGAAGATGAACATAATATGTACCATTTTGTAGGTTTTGTAGGCATGCATATATTTGAGGGGTGTTGTTGATATATTCAGGACCTTTGTGGCTGATATAATGTGATTCAGAATCAAATGGAAATTCTGTGTCCTGGTTGTGAACATGTGAAAAGGTCTTTGTACTTTTATCCTAATCCCTGTACTGTTTTTTCCTTCATGCCTGCTAGTTTCGATGTCTGCTTCATTGCATAGGCTTAAAAGGAGTCCTCATTTTTATAGGCTAATCACATGCAGTTGATTTTACTGCCCTTGCAAGTTAATGAACCTAAGAAATCCAGGGGTCATAAAAACTGATGACAGAAGAACCGTGATCCCCCAAAGGAATTGAAGGCCATCCAGGGTGCACTAGCTTTCAGAGACTGTATTTCATTATGGTTATGTGTATTGTTGGTGTGACTTGGGTGGCCAGGTCTCCTAAACTGTCAGAGGGTACATGAGCATTTAGCTCGATGTGCCATGATTGCATAATACAGCCAAGATGGATGGTGTGAAGATAATCATGTTGAGCGTGTCACACTATTTTTTGTTTGTTTTTCATTTTTTTGTCTCTTGTTTGAAATGGCTGACATTTTTATCAACTTAAATGACATGCAATTCTATACATGCAATTTATGACTGGTTGTGATCTTATATATCCAGAAAAGATTTGTCACCCCATGTAAAACTGTAGTTTTTGTTTATTTTGCTAAGGCTACCATTAGGACTAGAAAAATATCTTGATAAATTAGATTCTCTTCACTCAGTTATGGTCATATTGTTAGTGAATATAATGAATTTAAAAGAATCAGATATCGGTGCCAGATGACAATTAAATGATAAAAACAGTTTTATTAATTTTGTCTTCTCAATTGACATAGCTTTTTGGACTGGGGCTTGTAATGCACACTGCCATAATGATCTCAGGCTAGGCCGAAATCCTGGAGAAATAAAGATATGATGAAAAAAACATAAAATTTAGGAGGTCATGTCCATCGCTTTTGATTATATTGATTCCGCAGACGTGACGCATCCCTGCGGACTCTCTCGACGATTTCCTCAGAATCCCCCTCCCCGTCCAAATGAAGAAGTCAGACTGGTCTGAAAAACGATAATATAATGGTGTACTTTAAACTATTGAAAGGAACACAATTGTGTTAATGAACATTTCAGAAAACACTCATAAATTTTCATTTCCTTTGAAAGAGAGGAGGGAAAATCAAGCTCTGGCAGCAGATGTCTGTATGGTGTTGAGTTATTGGTGGAATATGGATGAATCAAGAACTTCTAGACTTTTGATCTTCCTTTTTTTTTATATTTTAATGTCTATAAGTATTGTATATAGATATGTTATCTATATTTATGAGGAATATAAAGATAGATATATATATTTTTTCCTATCAGATACAGACAATGTTGACAATCCTGCCTCTCTCGGACTATAATTCATTTGGTTAAAATGAGACTGGTTCAAGCATCCCTCTGTGTTAAAGGCACTGAAATAAGCTGAAAGTATCACATAAGTTATAAATATAGATATTATACAGTTTATTTGATCTAGTTGTTTACGAGAAGTCCCATCTGTGAAACCTGTCATAATATTAGGATGGCCCCATCCAGATATGTAAACCTTGATATTGAAATACTAGAATATGAAAAACATCGCTATTCGTGATGTATATTGTACCAGAAATCATTTTTTGAAAACAAGTTATTGACACCACAGGGCATTAAGGTAAATGCACCTGAGGTGAACAGATATGTATCTTTCTTTGGACAAACTTCGGAATGTTTTTTTTTATTGTACCTACTACCTACTGTTTGTTTATCGGAAAGACGGTCAAAATAGCGCATTATGATATTGTTAATGTAACTGTATATACGGCAGATTAGCGCGATAACATATGCACCGAATTCTTCTCTGCGCAGTCGGAAAGAATGACTTTTTGTCTATACCTTTAGTTTATAAATGCATGTCCCCCCTAAAATATTTTTTCTGATTACAATTACATCTCTTTAATTACCTTTGCAGTTATATAGTCTCAGTAGAATTGATTGTTTAGGTTTATAAGCCATTGACAGGTCCTAAAATGGACCCCTGATTACTAGGGCACAGGTTTATCAATTTGTTGCATTCTTTGGGAGATTTGATGGTACTGATATATGAAGATTTTAGAGAGCATTTCTCTGCTATAAAATCCTCAGGGAGTGATTATTTTTTTTTTTTTTGCGTTACTAGGACATTGACAAGATCTTCAATTAACGATTAAATAAGATCACATTTTATATTTACTGATACATGTACTAAATACATGTACAAATTTCTCTTAAAAAACTACCTCAATCTCAAACTTCCCATTTCTACTATATTGAAGAATATCTTGTCACTCTGTCAATTCATTCCAGAAAGCCTACAATCTGAACCTAAGTTGTCCCCCTTTGAATGTAATATTAACTTTTATCGAAACAATTAGGCCAATGTACTTGAATGCCCTGTATACCAGTAGACCACTTTATTTCATAGATAGATATATTTGATATATATGTGGATCATCAGAAGCTCCTTACAGATAGATATATTGACAGTTAAGAACCCAACAGAGACCTGCATGCTCAAACCAAGTGACATTCATTTTGTTTACATGACAATACAGGTGCTCTGATATGTTTGTTTTTAATATATCACTGTTTTGTCGGGACGGTAGGTCAGTTTTGACACATGAAGTTTTGTCATTTAATTCGTCCTGCGAACAAATGTGAAATGATTTAAGTTGCGATATGTTTAAATACTGTATCGTCTTGTTTATTGGTGCAATGGAATATCTTGACACAAGGTGTTTTGATCCCAATTTGGATCAAGTCCCATTTATTAAAAAGAAGAATAAAAAAACTTTATACTCTCATTAGTGTCAGCATTGTAATTAGTTAATTGTTAATAGTTTATGCATGTAGTGATGAAGAATCTAATGTGCATTTTCATTTATATGAAGTTGTTATACTAAATTGAAGGAGTAAGATAATTTATAATTTTATTTTCCTAATTACAGATATAGCTTGTATAAATTAATCTAACTTTATTACACTTTGTTGTACCATATATTGGTAAATGGATTCAAAAAGTTTTCAAATTTATATATACCGCTGCCATCTCTTTGTACTAGATTCTTAACCCATGATATGTGTTGCGTAAACATACCAGCCAAAAAAGATCTTTAATTTCACACAATGAAATGAGACACATCAAATTGTTAAAAGTAAAGAGTAAAAGGTTTAGTTTGGTTTGCATGAATTCAGTAATGAAAATTTTAAATTTGAGTTTTTTTTTTCCACATAGCTTTCAAGTTACTTAAGATTCAGTCTATCTTCTGAATGTTATGAGATTCAAGTTTACCAAAAGTCTTAAATTATTCTACCAGACTTGTGAAATAAGTATTGTACAGAAAATGTGATTTTATTTCCTCCACAATTCTTGTGAGGGGTTTAATGTTTCACAATCTGCCATTCAAAAACTTATGGCAATTGTTAAAACCTTTATGAGAAGGTCAGTCATCAGCATAGAAAAGACATTATCGATATACTTTAATCACCATCTCGATAATCCGTATTGGTACATAAAGAATAATATGAAAACATTCAAGACATTTCCTCAATTATAAAATAAGGGTGGAGTGTTAATTGAATAAATATCAAATGCATGGAATTAAATGCACTTGAACTAGAGCATGAAATCGGCAGGTACGTCTCTAAATACCTGTATATCGAGTCATTGGGAGATATCTCGGATAATGATCAGGGTGGGGGGGGGGGGGGGTGTTTATTGAGGATACAAACCATCAGCTTTATAATGCTTGTCAACAAGTTGGAAGTTGAATACTTCCCATAATACTTATCTCAAAAACCAAGTACATCCTGTTATTCTTGAAGTATGTAAAAATAAGAGACCTTGATTGTAAGAAAAATATATCTTGAGCATCAGTTTCAAGTGTTTGTGATTGAACAGCTCTATGTTTGCCCTAGCTGTTTTAAAAAAACAAATATTTGTAGAAGTACATATCAAAGGATGTTATCATGCACCTAGCCCTTTTCTTTTAATGAAAATATTTGTAATTCAATCAACAACTTGCTACTGATATACTGGTACATGTATTTAAATTTGCAAATGAAGATTCTTATTTCACTTATTATCTGTATATGGGAAGCTGCATTTTTTATGACAATTTATTAAGAGTTAAAAGTAGGTTCTTTTGAGATATTACTGGTATAACTGTGGAGCATTGTGTCAATACATGTACCTGCTAGCAAATACTTGTAGAGTGGGAGACATTAATATATTATTGTGGATGAAACTACCGTTGTAAGATATGTGTAACTATAATTACTCTTTTAGAATTCTCAGAATTTTAGAACATTAAAATATTATCATACCAAATATGTATGACATTGTAGTTTGGTTCCATTGTCTCTAGATAAATGGATTGGGGCTGACTTTTAGGAGCTTGTTTTTGTTTTTGTTGTTCATGCTTTCAGAAGTCAGTATGTCAGACAATCAACAACTTAAATGCACCGGTACTACTATTAATTAAGTATGAAATTATAATGATGTAGAATTCAATTTCATAAATCATATTCCATATTATAAATGTATTTTGTTCAAAATGTCATGTGAAAATGCGTTTGTTTATACGTTTTATGAATTGCATAAGCAGAGATTGAGGAGAGCATGCTTACGGTACGAAGCAATGAATCGTACATTGTTTACAAATCTTCATCAAATGCTCATGAAACTTGATTTATATGGTCTTTGTTAATTTACGTAACCTACGTTGTTTTTTAGTTATTAATGGACGTTGTTATTCTGAGCTAATTGGGATAATGCTAATTGCCGGAGTAGTGTTATTTTGGTACTGAAGAAATGGCACTAACTGTGACCACTGGTGTCATGGAACAAATCTTGTGTAACATTATTTAAAACTGTCAACATCAAAATTTTGACAGCACAAAATGTATTCAAAATTTTGACAGCACAAAATGTATTCATTTAATTACCAAATTGTAAGGACACACATTAAGAAAATTTATCTCGAATATTGCAGGTTGAAATTCCAACACTTGTAATACTGGATGGGACTGAATTATATTGGATTGCTTGCAGATATACCAAGAAGAGTTAATTAAACTGTTTTGTGTCTTAATAAAATTTGAATTTTTGACAGAGAAAGGATTAGATTGAATTTTCCCCCTTTTGGACATATCAGATTTTAGGCTTTAATTCTATAGCGTTGAATATGGTGAAATTTATAAAATAGTGTGATTTACAAAATACAATACTGAATAGATTTCAGTCATTTCTCCTGTAGAAAAGCTTCTAAATTATGTCGCCATAGGAATCACTCTATCAAGCAAAAAAATCACAGCAAGATAGTTCTGACTATGGCTGTGAAGTATATTAAAGGAAAGTATAAATTGGGACATTGAGTTCAATCGCCCTGCAGTTTTTGCACTAGAACACCCTGGTTTCTGTCTTGCAGTGGGACACAAACATGTAAAGGTTCCACTGGTGTAAATGCTACATGTTGTTACTGATTGCCTTGATCAATGACAAGTACCTGTCTATCAGTGTTGATGATCTTGTCTGATTGACTCTGGGTCTAAGACCTCATCATCTTATCCCTGCAACCATCTGATGGTATCGGGGCCTCTCTGTTATTCCGAGCATTTAATACTGTCATTGCTATGCATTCATGGCAGTTTCCCGGTGCCAGTCAATGAGTTTAAAACTCTACACATCAGACTGATCGGTAATTATACTGCAGTCAGTGTTTTCACCTCTTTGTAAGTGAGCAGGAATTTTTCAATTTATGTTGCAACATCTATAAGTTTTTTGACCCCATCCCCCACTTTGTTTAACCAAAAGAAGTTTGTTTCTTGTTTTAGTGCTGCTGTCACCAATTTCACAGAAAATCTTTTTGATATTCATTTTTGTTTTAAATTATCATTAAGGACCCTTTATATACAGTTGAGAGACTTTTTTGGGGACTTTAAGAAATTTAAATTGCTTAAACCAGTACACTATTACTCAAAGGTGTACATGTTAAGTACATTCATATGTGGAACATTTTCAAGTTCTCCATTGCATGCTGTATCTTGGTTAGAGAGGTTTGATCTCTTGATTGAACTGATTGCAAACTATGGCATTCATTGTAAAAATACAGTTTTTGATTGGAAATCAGGTTTAGAAGTCTTAATATCATCACATGAATCTTAAACTCTTTAATTATTGGGCAATGGCATACTGTTGAGTGCTTGATAGCATTGACCTCATAAAAAATTCAACAACCAATAAAGTACTTGTTACAAATTGAGAGTCAAAATATCTCACCTTTTATGAATGAAGAAACATTGTAAATGTCAAGAATGAATGGGAAAGTCACTAGGTAGAGAAGAATCTTCTTTCATTTGCCTGACGTGAATGTGATGGGAATTTTGGCATAACAATATTTTTTCATTGAAGTGACTGATATGTAAATATTTTGTCAGCTAGCTAGTATTGTATGTTGTTGTGAAAAAACAACTAAACAAACTGTAAAAACATGGAATTGGTATCAGTTTGATGTTGTAAGATTTGTTTATTTTATGTTTTTCTTTTTCTGTAGAATTTGATCCATTGTTGCAATTGTCTTTTATCAGTAATATGAACCAAAGAAAAAACAACAGCCAATTATCACTCTTGGAGAATTTAGTGGGAATGTTAAGAGAATAATGGATATTGGTCCTATTTAAATTCAATGTAGTTGCAATGCATACTTTCATTATTGATGTTTATAAGAGAAGTTTTCATGATACAAAAACTGTACATGCATGTAGTTACCACTAGTTTGGAATGCTCAGAAGTGTAAAGATGTATGATTTTGAAATAATAGCATAAAACTGGAATTTAATTAGGGATTTCTAAATTCTCTTTGAAAATATGATTATCATCTCTAGGGGGGTATTTATAAAGGCAGTGAAGGTGCCTTTGAAATGTTAAAACATTCTGATTTGTATCTAGTATTGTATGATGTAAGACATTATATAGATAGCTTTTATTCAAATGCTTTTCAACCTTCCTCTGAAGCCCTTGCAATTCATATTTGGCGGAGTCCGTATTCTAGCTCATAAAAGATTTGACCTAATGCACGGATGCCATTCTGCAGTGAAAGTAATGATTGACTATGATTGATATTAATTCTATGGGTAGATTAAGAGTTGCATATAAAAAGCAGCATGGAGGCAGATGTTCAAATCTGTCAACCATGTGCAGAAAAACAAAAGGGGCCCCTTGATTACCCGTACATTTCCTGAATTTGTCAACCATGAGAAATGTTTCAAGAAACCTGACACAACTTTTTCTTTCTCCTCTATAAACAGGGCAAATCGCATGACCATTGTCTCTAAATTAGCCGAAAACAAGGCATAGCATTAAATTGGTCCAATGACATCTTATAGAAAAAAACTCCATGTCAAGATGTTCCTTGGGAGTAGGAGAAGATGTGGGCAAAGTTCTGTGAAAATGCACTCGAAACGCATGAAAAATCACTAATGTCTCCTCCAAGTAAATCACTATTCAACGAGGGAGCAAAGCCACCAGTCCATTTGTAAATGACTGACAACTTAATAGTAGCCCTTGCATCGTTACCAAGTATCAAAATGTTCTTCACAAATGTCTAAGAGAAAGTGATACAAAATCTTTTTTGGTCTGAGATCAAATTCTCCAAATCTTTGAAAATAGATTAGTTTTGGTTGCAATTAAGGCTATATTGGAAATATTGATAGTTTTTTATGACAGACAATTATCAGTAAGTTTTATTTCAGTAGTCTCAAAAATGGTTCTCAAAGTCTTGGAACTTGACAGATGAACGTTATCAATGCAAAGGTTTACATTGTTAGTTCGAAAATCATATCTATGCATTTGGTGTCATAATCATTCTAAAGACACAAACGGTAGCAGTGTTACATAATTGAATTAATAAGCCATAAAGATGAGGAAGAATGGATATGGAAATCATCCCGAAAGGAAGTGTTAAAAATGTTACGATGGGCAGGAGATGGGGCCTGAATGGACAATTGTTTGGGTATGGATGTGTCTAATCTGGCGGGAGTAATGAGAGGGGTGTCGTGCTGAGAACAAGCCAATAATGGCAGCCCAACAAAGCCTCCCAGTCACGAGTCCAGTCCACAGATTAAACGGCCATTTGAGGGATGCTCCTGTTCGCCTTGTTTGGGCAAATATTTTGACATTGGTGTTGCAGAGTGACCCAAGTGAAGTAGTTTTGACATTGAGTTTGGAATAGAAAGTGGCCAGTTCTGTTTAACAAAACCGCAGGTTTGTTGGTAATGTTGCTATACATTCTATTTATCCATTACAGATATTTTTTAAATTTGATATATATGTAATGCAATTTTAGCTCACCTGAATTTCATTCTATCTTTGGAGAGTTGAGTGGGATGAATCTTTTGAAAAACTTATATAATACCTGTAGGTATAAACAGTCTTCAAGCTTTCACATATTACTTGACTGACCCTTGTTTGTGACAATTTTAATTTTTTTTAAAAAGGAAGTAAAAATAAAAGACAACTTTATTTCCTATAAACAGTTGAGATGTACTTTATGATTAAATTGTATAGTAATACTATATGTTTTACAAATTGGGTCAAATTCTTGAAGAATCTGAGAATAAACAGTAAACATGAACCAGAATCAAAGCTATACATGTAAGCAGGGTTGCGTGTTTGAAGCCTGTAAAGAGATGTTTGTCTAATTTGATAAAAATACCAGTCAAGATACAATACATTGGTTCTAATTTGTGATGTGTTTGCATCTAATGCTTCATAGACAAAAGGTGTGGAGTCTGTATTAATAAGTTTCTTGGAATCGTGCAGATTTTGGTCAACATATGATATATTGATTTTGAATTGATCTTCCTCCTATTTGTTTATATAAGGACTTGAATAGATGCCCATATCAGATGGTATTTGTACCATTAAGACAATTACTTTTATTTCTTTTCAAAAAGATCCAAATTATTTGAAATTTTGATGTTTTAGGAACTTGTTGGTAGATGAAATGCCCTGTCAAGAATATACATTATCATAATGATTGTATCCTTGATATGGACTGATAGGGCATAAAAAACAGTGGCAAGGTGGTTTTAGGGCTAATTGAGTCCTATCTCCTTCAGAGGCAAAGGGTATTAAGATACAGATCGGCCTGATGCCTTGCAGAGCTTTATCGCATTTCAGATAGTCATAAAAATACACATCATATAAATCTAATGTCTATCAAAACTATGCTATGTTTATAAAAGCCAAAAAACTTTTCTTATAATCTGCATCTGAAGCAGTTGTAGATAGCTAGATGTCACATAATAGTTTTCAATACACAGCGATATTGTGTCAAGGTATAAACTTTATCTGGGTAACTTTAACACTGGGTTCCTTGCACCCATGTACTTATTCTGGTAGAGGGGATTCTGATATCTCCTGGCCTGACTTTTAATGTGGTTTGGGAGCACATGTTTGGTTGATTTACTGTATTAATGACCCATCATCATGTTCCCTGCCTGCTACAAGGTGATAAATCGGACATCACGTCCAGGTGCACACTCTTGTAAGAATGACTGCACGCTCTGATTTAAGACACCTTCCTGTGTACCTCCACCTCTTCTTAAGCAGGAGATATGATGAACTTGTCACCTCTCTGACAAAAATTGAAGCTTTTTCTGGGAGATAACAAGATTTTGCTTTTTGCTGATGTGAAAATTTTTGCCTACAGTTTGACGTTTTTTAACATGACAGGATGTCTTGTGAGGTAAGATTACTTTTAATATGTTGTTTGCTATGCGATGAGGTCATTAGTTCTGAAGTTTTGCTCATTTCTTTTGCAAAACTGTACCATGTGGTGATATGGTTTTTGGGGGACCTCAACAAATCCACTTAATGTAGTCTTGGATTTTTTTTTTAAATGAAGGATGAGTACAAGGAGAGCATGTGGAGACATCAGCAATCTGTAGATTCTCAGGGGATTGTTGATTTAGATGAGAACTGTTTCTCCCACTGTTTATATACTCCTCTTGTAGGTATTGGTGTTAATGTTTCCTTTCAATTGTTCCTTCTAATGCTGAGGGGGTTCACTGACATCCCTCCCCACAGCTGTTTCATCAGGCGCTTCAGACCTGAGCCGATAAGTCCCGGTGGTGTTCGTGGCGTTAGGTGGTGTTTGGGTTGTTTTCTTGTCTCTGTCTTGTGTCAGATGCTCTATGTCTGGCTCAGGTGCTTCACAACTTTGGGTGGACCAGCTGTTTTAAGATCCGTGCCATATTGTATAGATTCATTGGGGGGGGGGGGGGGGGGGCCAATTCAGATATTGAGGATTTCATGGACAGCCCCCTATCACACAAATTTTTTATATGGTACCCACAATAATGATATTTATGCATTGTTTATTCATGATGATATAATTAATTCATTACATATAATAACATATTGTGGCAAATACTGGTAAAATTACAATTTCTGTTGTTCTTATTTGAATTTATCTTGAGAGAAGGAAGTTTCTGAAATACTTTGAATGTGTGTAATACTCAATGGAGAATAGATTTGATTGTTTCACAGCAGCATTCTTTATTCCCCAAAAATACCAGCAAAGTGCATCTCTTTATTATCAGTGACAGTTTTAAAAGGATTTTGACCTGGCCATCTAAAGAATTTGCATTTAGAAGAAAACAATGTAAAAATTCAATTAAGAGAAAAATCTGTCAGAGGCTATCTCTTTCTTATCCAATTCTTTGTTTCTATTTAGTGCTTACCATTCCTGTCAGATTACACAGACATCTTTATAGTACTGTTAGAGCTAAAGAAAGTGGGTCGTTTGGAGGAGATTAATGGCCTAATATATAAACACCATTCTTTTGTTATTGTCTGTCCATTTATTTTTGGATTGAAGTGTACAACAGTGTATTGTAGACTTTAGTTGTAAACTGGAATGATATTATATGGCCTTTGTCTTAAACTCATTGATGTCTATCTTTTATCTCATCAGCATTAAAAAGAAGCAATCTTTTTACTTTATATTTGCGAACGGCAATAAATGATTTGATTGCACATTTTTCCAAGAGATTTCTTGGTGCAAAATAATTTCTTATCTTTTCTTTCAATTAAACTGATAAATTTCTGTCATTTGATAATTATTTTTTTTCAGAATGGGCTATAAATTTGAAATATTATTTCTTATTTTTCAAAACATTATAGTGCTAAAAATAGCTTGTTGACTTGAAATAACAGCATGTATTGAAGGGCTCATTTCATGAGCTCTGTGGTAGGTTTCAAGTGGAATATAAATGCGCACATCTCAAAATTAGACATATTGTACCAGTTATCAAGACCTGCAAAATTTAAAATATTCAGTCGAAAACATTTAAAATGTCATCACTCGGTATGAATCATGAACAAATTATGATGGAACAAGAAGATTGACAAATTGTATATTACGCAATCTAATTAACATGTATTCTTAGAAATTAAGGCAGAAGTCTTTACAGATTAAAGATCATGGTCCAAAGGATTCTGAGTAGTTCTGCATTAATTTGAACATTAATTTCATAATTTTCTCAGAAAGGAAAAATTAAAGTTAGAGGTATTTATAATTCAGGAGCTTATGGGTATATGTATATATTTTTAACTAAACAATTTTGGTTAATGAATTTTATCTATACAATCTCAATATACAAGGTTTTCAAATAAACTTGTGAAATTCATCTGCAGAGGAGCATCTTTGATTTTTAGCATTACGAGTTTGAGTTTTGTTTGGGCTGTTTTCACAGAAGCAAACCTCAGTAATGTTGTTTTTTATACTGTTTTTAACTCCTTGTGGATTTGAGATTTAGTGAGCATTAAGATAAGGAGGTAAAGGCAGTTGGAATCCAGTTTAAATACAATATTTTGGCCACATTAAGCAGTCAGGTACCAGCAGGCTTATGCATGTAATGAGAAAACCTATGAGGGATTTAAGAAATAAGGGGCTATTAGGTACAATGCTTGATGGAAAATGAAATTGAAAAATATTTTAAGATAAATTTATTTGTAAAAGTATATAGGAGAAATATAAACTTCAGATCACCAAAAAGTGCACATTTTCAATTTCTCCTTCACATTGAATGTCAAAACTTTGAGAGAAAAAGATGTTGCATCTTGTTCAATGTTAGGGTTGATTTCGTGGTTTTTGCTTAACATGTGTTTTATTTCGAACTAAAGTTAGACCATCATTAATTTGAAATGTGAATTGATGTGAAACCAAGGGCTTTCAACATGGTTTTTCAATGGTGTGTAACATTTTATCTTGCAGAATGAAGGAAGATTTTGTACAGAGAATGTCTCTGTAAGAGCGGCTGTGTGCATGTTCGGTGGCGAGGCTAAAATTCGGAAACTGCCAACACCCGACAGGACATTCAAGAAGGATGCTGCTAAGAATGCAACATCACCACCGTTTTCAGACAATGCGGAAAATTCAGATGAGAAACTTGATATTCAGGAGACAGATGTAAAGGACCAAGCTAGCGATATGGATTACACCATCAGTGGGACTATATCCCCTTTGCCTGGTATTCACGAAAATCCAGGAAAGAGAGGAACGGAAAGTAAGATTTCTTTTGTGTTTGGACGACCCCCATCTCCTACAAGTCGATGCATGTCTCCGCCTCAGGAAAATCATGTCCCCGCTGTCACTCGCAAAGGTCCAGGACCTGCTAGGTACAGGGGTCGGAACGGTAAGCCTCCAGTTTACGTACCTCCGAATAAGTCTGCTAAAGTGCCTTACCTAGCCATTGTAGGGATGATCGGGAACCCGGGGCTGCAGTGCTGCGACCAGTGTGTGGCCTGTCTGGTAGACCTGAAGCAACAAGCACTTCACCTGATGAACTCCGAGGGTTCTATGAAGAAGACCACTTTTAAGGTAAAGAAAATGCATTAGAAGCAGGACTAACAGCTCTATAGATAGCTACCTTACTAACGCCTTGAAACTTTGTTTTTAGCTTACCTGGAAGGGAAGCTTTATATCACTTACGCTCTGAACCAGTAATACCTGATATTGTCTTTAGGTTACCTGGCAGGGATAAAGGTGGTAGATTTGTCAGTTATTGATTTGTTAATCTATCATTGAATGGTTTCAACATTTTTAAGTCATAAACCCAATTTACAAATTTCAGACATTTTACAAATATTTTTATCTTGACTATGAATTAAGAAACAAAGAACTGTTTATACAATATTAATAGTTTAATATTAGGTAAGTCTCTACATTATGAATTGGTTTGTAAATTAGAGCAAAACTTTTCTTTAAATGAAACTACCTCTCCCCCACCTCTACTAATCCTCTGAAATATTTTCTTTATAGTCACACACATGCTCAAACTGATTCATGTTTCATGAGGTTGATAGCCAGGAATATAGTTTCATTGACTTTTCTTGGTATTAGCTAGAGCATTTTGTTAACACCTTTCTAATTGATTTTGTTATATTGAATGATATTCCACTAAAGAACAATGAACAAAAATTCACATACAAATGAATAACAGGTGTTGTAGATATAAAATATTAGTTATTCTGCCTGTACAACATTTAATAAAGTAGAACTTTATACATCCAGGTGAGAAAAAGGTCAGGTTTATGATGAACTGTGACAGGTTACTAGTTTGAACTTGATAACTTCGCACCTGATCAAGTTCAAATGTCCGAATCATTGCTCTGTGCTCGTAACTCTTATTGAATTAATAACCGGCCAAAAAAATGATATGGTACCTGGAGGTTACTATAAAAATCTCTAGTAGGTGAACACCTGCAGTGACCACAAGGTTAGGCTCGTTAGTGTACATACCTGTGGAATTTTTTTTGATACCTTGTGATTTTGATATTTTTTTTTATTAACACTGTCTAGTGGGGAGAGCCTTGATTGTTTTAGCACAATACCTGTTATACAGAAATTGTGTTATGATTTTAAGTACAGGGCTTTCAGGCATTCCTTTCCAGTCAATGAATAAAAATTTATGGACTACTGCATTTTGTCAATGTTTGAACATTTGGACAGTTAGTTCACTTATGGGAATTCAAAATTGACCACTAAATTATAGGGCCACAAAATGAAGTCATAAAAAACCCTGGTAAGGTGGCCCTGGGGGGTTGTTGTGGTCAGCTCTGGACACTGGAATGCTGGTCCACAGCCTGGGGCATGGATAACAGGATTCAACCATAAAAGCCAAATTTAATTTCATTATTGCCGAAAAACTTGAAAGAGAAAAGGGAAAGTATAATGGGTATGGTATTGTACTGACAGATGTTTAAAGGGAGGAATTGGACAGTATCAGCGTGTCTTAAGTCAGAAGCTGGGCCATAATTCATGAGATTAGAGCGATTCTAGTGAAAATCAGAGGGTTTAAGATGTATAGGTGAGAGCTTTCTCACTGGTAATTTGTCATTATTTAATTAAGCACATGTTCCTTGTCAGATTTTTCAAGAAACTGTCTAAATTTGACACAGTATAGCATACCTCAGGAAAATTTATGATATTGTTCTTTTTTGGTTAGAGAACTCATAATAGAACTATCATTCTCTTGTCTTGTAAAACATTTCAAAGGTTTTGACACATTCTTACATGGGAAATTGCCTATCATAGTTTTAAAGTGGTCCAAATATAGATATCAAAATTCCACAACTTTTACAAGCCAGAAAATTTGACCTTCGACATCAAGTGATTATAACCTTGTAATTAATGATTTTGTTATTTGAAAGTTTTAATTAATTGTACTTATTTTTTTGAATATCAGTAATAATATGAAACAAATTTCCATACTAATGAAACTGTCAGTTTAGTGTTTATCATTTAATCACTCCATATATGATTGATTTACCTTCTCGTATGTTTGTGGAGAGAAAGATTGATAGGAAGAGAGAAGTAGATTTGAACCCTTTTAATGGCATAAGAAAAAAAAAAAAGAAGAGATAACTGCATGTCGTAAATACTCGGGAGATTATCAATTACTTTCTACTTTGATTGAATAGGCCAATAATACTTGGTCCTGTACTGCTATTATTAGGGGATGGTCTTGTCATGCCGTAAACTACTCAAGTAAAACAAGCACCAGAGTGCTTAATCCGTTTGATGTGTTTATTTTAATAGCTCTTTTTAGTCATTTTGAAGAGGATGCTCATAAAAAAAATTGGCTATGGTACAGTACAATGGACTTTTCACAAGAGAAAGTAAACAGACACATTAAAAAACCCCTATTTGGTCTAAAGCGGTAAAAAAAAGGGGGGCTATTTTTAACAAATTGCAGCACAATTCACTGTCAGACACCATGCTGAATCAATTGTCTGTCTTTGAACTATAAAAATGTCATTTATTGTCTCCGAGTTGAGAAGTATTATCACTGCATGGTACTACTTGGGGTTTCTATAACAATGCTGTAAAGGAGACTGAGCTTGAAAAAGATCTGCAGGATAAGTGAGTCACTGAGGTCCACTAAAATTAAGACTCATTTTGCTCATCCAAGCTGAACTGATTTCATCAAAAATGTTTCTGAAGAGACCTTTTGATGCTCATTGCTGGATCGAAAATGACTTGTGGATCATGCTTCGGTAGGACTGGTGAAGATGACCGAAATGGGATTGGATGAGCGGATAAGGCTTTAGGAATGAGATTGTTATCTGTGTATCAAAAATGAATGGATGGAGTAAAAAAGAAAAAAATAACAACCGAGAATTAATGTCATCTTGAATTAATCTATTGTCAACTCAAATTAAAGGTGGTTAATGGTTAGGATATTATCAGCAGTATAATGCAGATCCACAATGAAATGGAGTTCTCTTTCTCTGACCCAGATGGACTAGCTGTGTTAAAATTCCTTTACCAACTGTCTAAATATTCTTGTGTAAGCTTTTTGGATGGCCATTTGCAAGCAGGCTTGAAAAATTAACTTAATTATAAGAAATGGGCAAGGAATGGAAGGGAACTTCTAAGACTTTGGTCTGTAGGATGTTTGTTGTCTATCTGTCTGTGTTGTGTGTTTATAATCAATCTTATCTTGGTGATTAGCCTTCTGCTGACGGATTCATGAAGCTTTGCAAAAACAAGCTTATCTTTCCATTCTATGCATTTGTGAAAGATGTTTCAATCTGCTTTTTTGTGTGGGTATTTCTTTTTTCAAAACAGAAAAAAAATTGTAGAAATTGTCTTATCAGATGGGTATATCTTCCATCAGCAGGTGAAAAAATTGAAGACTGCTGGGAAATGCTAGCTAGAGCAAACAGAGTCACTTTCTTCAACAGAGATTAGCTGATACAGACATCATTTATTCATTGACCCGACAAAGAGAGAAAGATGACAATCTGAAACTCTGCATTCAAATAAAATTTCAAGGCTGTTTCCTGATTTTAGATCATTTCCAGTGATGCAAAATCTTATTTTAATATTTTACAGTACTCTTTGAGAAAATTACTATTTTCAGTTTAAATTGCATGCAGGTAACAATTTCAGAATCTAGGGTTGAGTTATTTGATATGTTTTTTTCATGGAGTACACAATAAAATGCAATTTCAACACATATAAATGTCAGAGCTCAAATTTCACAGAACACTGGGTATTAGCTCCTACAACAGATAAGGATAAAGTTGGTCCATTTCGATCAGTGGAGACTGATAGGGGAAGTCAGATCTTATCTAACAACTAATTATAAATGTATTGAAATGCAATGATTGAATATGCATTATATTGTCTCGCAGTATGCAATTTTTATTACGAACTGTCAGTTGTGTCATAAACGGGTTTCTTAACTTGGGTTTGGAATTTGCACAGTGGAGTAATGAAATTATTCTGAAATTGTGATTTATTAGAATGAACATCTCTGGTCCCTTTTTCGAGACATTCATTTGGGACTAGTAAGAAGATGCTAAGATCCTGTCTTGTAAGGAAGTGATCTACTATCTCTATAATTCAATTTTCTCTCTTGAACTGATGCACTCTATTCCATCTTGAATTACATCTGTACCAATCTCTCCAAGATAGATGGCCATCATATAGATGAGTCCCATACAATCTACTTTGGCTGAAAAAAAAATCATTTATTTATTAATTTTGTTTCCTTGGTTAGTTGTGTTGGAAGAAGATCTAGATAAAGTTTCTCCAGTGACAGTAGTTAGGATGTATGATGTCTGCCACGCTCAACATGTGCTAAACATTCTTTGATGACCAAAGAGTTAAATAGCTGTTGTTTATCGAATTTCACTCCAATCAGATGAGTTAGCTTGTCAACAAGTGATTTGAACCAATCAAGAGAAAAACCATTTGTTTTAACTACAGATTAAAAACTAAAGATTTATCTAGAAGTGTATTAAAGATAGACTTGTAGCCTGTAAAAGCAGGATATATTGAACTGCAAGGAAATATAGAATGGAAGCTGTTATTATATTGATTAAGACTGAAACTCATAAAGACATCATCAACTTATTTCCCAGTTGGTATATTTTACTGTACAAAACCTGCAGATAAATTTCACAACTTTCTAGTAAAATACTCATTTTCCTGTATACAATATATATAAAAATGTCAGTGGCTTCTCGATCAGTTCAGTTATATATTGCCAATAGCACACAGTCTTTAATATATACAAGCTGGTAAGTAAATAAGTTCCTGGTTACAACACACCACTATTTGGCATCATCCACCAACTAAGTTTGCAAAAAGGGATTATTCCGACAGGCAACAGATGGTTGTACAAAAAAAATAATTTTTAAGCTGAGATCAATATTTTCTTTTGAAACCAAAGGAAGTTAGCATTTGGAGCATGCTTAACTTTTTGGAGAGGAGTGCCTGTTGTTCTGGAATTATGGATGGAAGGTGCCAGATTGTCCCAATATTCTCTAAAAGTTACAAGGTCAGGTGCAATCAATGCCAATTAAAGATGGTCTGTTCTCTAAACTGATGGAAACGGAATTAGGTAAATGAAGTTGTTGTTCAGTGATTGATGCCTTGCATAGCTGTGGGCCAGCTTTAAATTCACCTTGTTTTTCACCTGTAGAACAAATTATTTATGCACATATCAATTGAATTAAAGGAAACTCTTTTTTTGTATTTTCTTGGAGATATCTGAGAGGAAAGTTGGAAGTAATAAGAACACGAGATAGCCAAGCTGATAGAAAACTTGATTATGGGAACAAAGTTACGATTTATAGCCTTTATTATTTCAGATCTGCAAGGCATTACATAATTTTTTTTTCGCTGCATTAATGGAAATGAAAATGCGCAAGGCTTTATAGAATTGAATAATTCATGAACTTCTGGCAAAATCATAAAATGCTCATAATGTTTTTAAAATATTGATAATTTTTGCCAATGTTGTTGACCCTAAAAGTTTTTTCACAGGTTTAGAAGAGAGATAAAGTGATTATTGTACTAAGAAAATGACAGAGTGATGTGATTTTTCAAAGCAACTTGTTGGATGTGTAGGAGAGAGGTTTGAAATTATAATAACCAAGGGAAAATCGGTGGAGTCATAAAGTTTAAGTTTAGGGGATTTGTTAGAATGGAGTGAAGAATTTTCTCTTGGATTTCCGACTGAGCTTGGGAATTGCGATGCCTGTAACTCGGTAACTCAGATCATCTGGGCGGCATGTGACTGCCAAATAAAACAAGATAATCCATTCATAATGATAAGAAAATAGAATGATGATTTCATTAGGATTACCTGCTTAATTGGTTGAGATTTACTGGCTTAGGAGTCAGATGAGGTAAATACAGGCCCTGAGAATCTGCACTGAATCTCTCAAACTGCATGATGATGCAGGGACAGCATGAAGAGCAGAGTGGGGGCAATGTACTCTTTGCCTTTTGAATTTAAAGCAAAGGAAATTTACTAAGAATTGCATGCATCTTTATTATTCCACCTCCTCCCTTTTCAACATTTAATCTTGCAATCAAAGTAAATTCTAAAGCATCAAAAAACATACCAATAAATAAAGAAAAATTGTAGAAATTTTCCACTTCCCTCATTTATATTCTATAATTTTAGAGTCTGACTCATCATTTTTTTGTCATGAAATTTTTGAAAAGAAAATGGAAGGGCACATGTCAAATGCCCAGTCATTTGTTTTCTTGTTACCAAAGAATGTTTTAAAAAGAGTCACCAACCTAGCTATAGCTCCTGTTATTAATGAGTAAATAAATGGCCGCGCACTGCCAGGTGGTGAAATATAGGTGTCTCTGTGTATCGGGTCAGGGAGGTCTCTGTGTACAACAACCCCCACGCAAAACTTGTACAATATACCTGAAAATACTTGGAGCATTAAATGATGAATATTTATTAAATGCTCATTTTTTGGGGTTTTTTTGACATTCAAAGTTCATGATCATGTAAGATAGGTGCAAACTAATATTAATGATTTTTTATTATAATAAGAAGGTTAATTTATATCTAATAAAACTATTTCTTGGCATTTAAAGTTTTATTGATTTTTCAATGAGTTGAATGCAAGTGGTCAGTGACTAGTCTATAAGTACAGTTGGTAGAGAGTTGCGGTATAGTGGTATGTTGGTACAGATATTCTTCAGTGTCATAGAAATACCCCACTAATAATCGCCTTTGTTCATACTCGCCAAAATCCAGGGCACCTGTCAACAAGGGTTTGTTTATCGGTATATGGGCATATAGTCTTGTCAATTACTGGATATGAATTTATTTATTTATTATAATGACATTCTAAGTATTATTATTTTTAAAATTGTAGATTTTTTTTTTTAGATTTATGAATTTATTAACATTAAAGCACGTACATTACATATTTCTTCAACTTGGTCAAAAAAATATGTATATGATATTATATGTTCTATTTTAAGAAAGACAATGCATTTTAGGTGCACCAAAGAAATTGCACTATAAGACAAACACATCACCTGCTTAAACTCCATTGATTTCTTGGTTCAGACAGTCATTTAAATCGGTTAATCAGAATACCTCTTTTGCAGACTGCAACAGAAAAAAAAACCTGCATGTGATGTAATTTGTTCTTGCCCTGTTAGGGTTTTTATTTTCTTAGTCTGTGTCTATGCATATGTAAGGTGACGGCATGGCGAAATTCAACTCCCTTGATGGGGTTCACTTGAAAAGAAATCAGAAATTCAGATTGCTTGGAGAGTTGGAATGTTAATTATTACTTGGTTGTAATTGTAATGATTTTCCCATTGCTGCATGCATGGCTGCAGTATTTTAGCTGGAAAGTTGAAGAAGAAATCAACAATTCGGACATGTGGAAATGGATATTTGGTGGGGATCGTTTTTAGAAACATTCTACCAGAACTTCTTTTTGCTCCAATATTATAATGAACTCTGCAGAATGATTTTATGTTCGTTTGTTTGGAAAAATGATGTCCATGTCCATAAACAAAATTAGCACAAGACAGAATATGTTTATTTATGGGGAACTTTATGAAATGAAGCAGTTAGGAAAACGAGCAAAACAGGGAAAAGATTTATGGAGAAATTTGATTATTTCGGAGAGAGAACAGGGAAGAATCTGAACTTATAACCATAACTCTGGTAAATTGACTCCTGGATGTGAAAGGTCGGTTATTAAGATCCCCCCCAAAATGTATACAGAAGTAAGAGGCTATCCAGTTTATTTTATCTGCAGAACTCTGACTGCTTTGCTTTTTAGCAATTTGTGAAGAGAGAGTTTACAATATGTTGTGATTGGCTATCCGAGTGCTGTTATGTAGATGTATGTTTTAAACACCATTGTGATAAGGAAAACTGTTTATATTATGAAGCAAGGCAAATGGGATTTGATTTTGGAATCCCGAACATTTTGTTTAATAGTTTTCGATAAACAAAAGATTGAAATCTTAATTCAGCTGTGAAATTTGGTATCAGATATTTTTTGAACAATTCCAAAACATGAAGATTAAGTATCTGAAGAATGCAGTCATTTCTAGTGACTGTTTATTATATGACTCAGAATAAGTCTTATTTCATAATGAAGCAGAATTGAGGGTTTAAGAAGTCTTTTCCTCCAGAAACTTTGCGCCATTTGCACAGGGAAACGCATTAAGGCAACAGGTGTGGAAGATTCTTGTCTTCTGCAAGATCTTCATTAGGAATTGTCAGATTCAGAAATCTTTGAAGTTAAAAGATCTTACAATATCTGAAGTACAGAGTACTTGAGAGACTTAAACATGCAAAAAATGGCTCATCGGTCACCTGGTGCTTCAAGTTAATTGAGCCCAACCTTGGCCATAACACTTAAACTCTGGAATCAGTTATCTATCTGTTAATTGTTGTAAAAGTCTTTATTTTGGTTAACTGTACTAATGTCATCATTGTTAAAAATGTTACAAACAGTGATTTATTAATCATTGAAAATGATGGAAGTGTGTGAATTAGTCAAGATGAGGTCATGCTAAGAGAGATATGGAAGGGTAACAATTGCTCATGTACATGTGATGCAAGCCTGAACTTGAGAAGACATTCTTTGAAAAATGCTAAAATGTTATTTTTTGTATGTAACAAATAGGTATTTATTGGTCATTTGAAAATGATGTGTGGATTATTCTGGTTGAGGTCAGCAGCTGTGATTTAGAGCAGGGGTGCGAGAGTTCAGCCTCAGGTTAATGGCGGTGACTCCCTTCCTGAGTAGTGGGTATGTTTGCTGGTGATCTACCTGTGTGTATTGAGGAGATCTCCCCTAATTTCCTCTGTTTATATACATCTACACATCAAAAGAAAGTTTCAGGACACCCATACCCATCACCTAAAACAAGCATTCTTCTGTAGTTTTCTCTGTCCAAGGTTTTATCTGGCCGCTTGTCTACACTTTGATAACTGCTTCTTAATTTCCTTCTTGTATATAGACTGGCAGCCTTAAATCTTCATTTACAGGGATGTATGTACTTGCATCAGTACAATATATGATGCTGTATGATAATGAAGTTCTATCGTCATATTAGATAACTGTGATTGAAGTAGATTAATTGGTAATTATTTAGACAGACGATTCACTATTAGTCTGTAAATTAAATAAAAAGAAAAGTCGATCCCCCAAAAAGATCATACAGACTCCTGTAAATATTATATTTGGGCGAGTTTCTCAATTACAAAGGTATGAAATTTCTGAGATATTTATATGTTTCTCAATCTGTAAAGTTTGATATGCAATATTTGTGTGAACCCTCTTCTCACAATTACCTAATTTACCCACCTGTAAATTAAAGGTTTAGAATGGTTATAATTTTGTTTCAATTTCTAGAAAGTATTGGAAGCTTAAGTCTTAATTATTATGTTCATTAAGGATTGATATATTGTAACAGTATACATGTATATATTACATATATACAAGGTACATAAACTTAAAATATGTATTTTATTCATGCAAGTTGCATGTTTTGTGTTCATGCAGTATGGATCAGGCAGTAAATAAGAAATTATCATTTGATTGAGGTGTAAATAATTAACATTCTATGCCACGATCTTTTTAATTAAAGGCAGCCAATTAAGGTGGCATACAAAGTTGTATTTCTGATCCAGTGATTGGATTTAATTTCATTGGATTGTAACAAAGGCAGGTTGAATGTTCAATGATATCATGTGATTGTATTTATTGGAGTCCCTTTCATTAACTGTTATGTGGGATCTTAATACACATTTCATACTTCACACTCATTATCAAGCAGATGGCTTGATTGCATAATTCATTTTTTGTCCCTGCCTCATCTGTGAAGAGGGATGCATTTCAGTGTCCAGTTCCCCCATCATGGCCCCGTTAAATTGAATTGAATGGTGATTTAAAGTCCTTTCTAACCGTACCAGGTGCTTCCTCCCTTCCTGATTTAATGGTGACAGATTTTCTCATTTTGATGCTAAAGATTTTTTTTTTCTAATTTAAACATTGTTCTCATTAAAAGACAGGGTATTAGAGCACCACATTAGCAAGAATTAATTGCACTGTCAGGCTTAAATTACTGTAGAAGCAGAAATATTCGTTGAGGATTTAATTTCGTTATTTTCGTTGGCAGTATAAATCAACGAAATTAAATCCATGACGAATTTTTAACCCAACTATTATTTATTACAAAGAGGTTACGATATGATGAAATTAAATGCCAACGAAATCTTGTTTCGTTTAAAAACAACAAAATTTTGACCCAACGAAAATATGTGCTCTACAGTAATACATGGAGAGAGAGAGAGAGAGAGAGAGAGAGAGATTTGCATTAAAAGTATCCATAAATTATTTTAAGATGCCACAATATTTTTCAAATTTTGAATTTTTGAACATACGAAAAAAGGTGTTTGTTACAGGATGGGTTTGAACTCATTCAGGAGTGACTCTTTGTTTTAAACCTAGACCACTTGACCACCAAGACCCATATTGGCAAATATGGATACCAAACAAGGCAATATATGAAATTCAGTAAAACTCTTTGTTGGCCTCATGTATTGGCAAAGTGTTGAATTGGGTCCGAGTTTGTTACGTGGACAATTGTTAATTTGAAGTTTGGACAGTTTGAATTGACATAACTAAGGATTAGCAAGAGGGCAAACAGTGTTTTAGGTTTCTGCTTGTGACACGCTTGTTTGTTCAGTTAGATTGGGATGTTTGGGCCCATGTGATACTGATACACAACACGAATGACGATTGTCAAAACTTCTGTGTCTCATAATAGAGCCAAATATACCAATACACCCTAGAGGGGGAAAGTTCTAATTAACGACGAGTTAATCTGGGTAATATAAAGTGGGTGGAGATCGCCGTATTTAAACAAGTGTGGATTTGTCAATAAGAAAACATTTTTTTGTTGTATCCTTAAGGCTAAAGGGCTGTGTTATATCTTTAATTAGAGGAGTTGGAAAATGTGAAAAATTGCTGAGAAAATCTCTTTGAAGGTGTTTGTTCATACCTTTTTATCCGGCTAAGTCAATAAAACAGTTAAAATGATAATTTTTTGTCTGTATACTTAAAGGAAAATCAAAGGATGCCCTGCTAACAGCAGAACCTTTCTAGGTTGTTATAGTCCTGTGATGGTGAAGAAAATGGAGGCTAAATACCTAGGTCAGGGAACATTTGAATAGACAATTAATTTTTCATGTCAAAGAAAAAAATTGGAAACTTCATACATATACGTATATTACAAATCCTTGCATGGATTTCCGTTTTCTCAAACTGTTTTATGAAATGGAACCGTTTACAATTCCATTATACAAATGCAGCCCAGGTAGTCCAATTGGGAAAAAGAGGTCAGAAGTTTGTTGGTTTTTAACCTGAGAAAGTAGTTGCAATGTTGTTTTAATTTATTACAGTAAATAATCTTCATGTAAGAAAGAGTCCTAAGTATTTGCCTATTGTTGCACAAGTGTTCTTGACTATTCCTAAATATTGGCTCGGCAAACAAGATAAGTCCAGGTTTATGTAAGAATTTATTTGTTCAGGCCTCAACACAGTTTTTGGCATCTCCAGTTTTTGACTGTTGATACTTCAAACTGAGAATGGTAGAGATGAAATTTGCACCCAAAAATTAACCGCAAGATTTATCGGCATTCAAAACAATATTTTTGTATTTTTTTATCTGTTAAAAAAATTGTACTGGGTCACCGAGAGCAGTATGTGGTTATTTTCTCCATGTATTTGTCTATCAGTGGTCAGTGAGAGAGAGGGAGAGTTGTCTTGTAGTGATAGCACTAGGGTATTATAACCGCTGGTCAGTGACCTCACCTGAGTAAATTGGACACAGCCTAGAGATCAGGGAAATGGAAACTTGACACCTGTGAGGAAGTTACTAGATAAACTGATCAGGTCACAGTAAAAAAAATCCCACAACAAATAGTATTCAGTCAGTGAATTACGACAGCTAATGTTTGATCTTTAAAGTGACAGGAGTAATTTCTAGTAGATCGCTCAGAGGGATCAATTAAGCAGTAAAATGAGAAGAGATATAAAATGGTAGGTAATCAATTACGTTTCTTAATAATTTTTTCTTTATATTTTTGTGTTTTTTACAGTACTGTATTTCTTTTCTTATGGAAGTAAGAAAATGTTTTTAATTTTTTGTCTTGAAATTTGTTTTCTGCTATTGAAAATTATAGATTAAATTTTTTGCCAATTTGATTTTAAAGTTTATCATGCACAGCGCGCAGCCCTTGCCAATAACTTTTTTTAAGAGTCGCAGACTTCAAGAGTCGCAGACTTTATGGATCTGCAGATGGATTTTAAAAGGTCAATTTTAAATCTAACTTAATAAGCCTTAAGCTTCCTTGTAAAATAGAGTGGGTTTATGCTTATTAAATGCTTCTTGCAGAATGGTAATCTACAAAGTTGTGGTTTTTGCATATCTGGTCTTGAAGTTTAATTGCGCTGTTCTACATGGATAGAAGTGAACGACATGGGCCTACTAGAGTTATTAAGGCTGGATTAGGAGTATGCTATCCTCTTTAGTTCTTATGTCAGCTGTTAAGTAGTGCTCTGTAAATATCCAGATCTGCCTAAATGACAGAGGGTGGGAATTTAGGCACTATTGTCTATATCTAATCCGTATTTGTCTACTGCTTGCCAAAATATTTACTTTTGTAATTGTGTTTCCTTTAACAACCTTGAACAATGGATATACATATTGAAGTATAATCTCATATGTGAACTTGAATTTCACAAGGAAAAGCCCTTAAAACTTTAGACAGTTAAGGGGTTTTTTTTTTCGTGTTTGCTCGGAATACATTTCAAGCATGTGGCATTTTGTAAACATTAGCTTTATGCATGTGTTAATGTTTTTACAGGGAAATCGGAAAAGTAATTGAAACCTTTGATATACTATATTTACGTCAATAATTGGAAATACATCTCATTAAAGTGCAAAAACTGGCCTTTTGAGATTTGTAATGTTCGCTGTCATTATATTTGTAAATGTTAAATACATGTATAAATTCTTTGATAAGGTCTAGCTTTGATTTCTCTATTGTCAGATAAATAGCAAACTTGTATGGAAATGAAGGTCTTAACTTGTCGGCTATCAGAGTTGACAGAGAAATGTGTGGGATAATGTTTTTTGATGTGGCCATGTCTGAATTCCTCGTTTTATGAATGATGTAATAATCCCTTGTAATGCGCATCTCTTAGCGTGCATTTTGACAGATTCATTCATACAGGTTATGATTGAAAGCCAAGCCCCAAAGTCATTTATTTTTCAGTCCAAGATAAGAAGAACAGGATTTTTTCTCACCAAACTGTTAGGTGTGACTTTTGCTGGCAGTCAAGTGTATATTTACAGAGACAAACTCTAAATCTAAAGGCTTTACAAGGTTATAAAATCAAATATTGACCCTTATGTATTATATTTATCTACCAAGAGCATAAAACTGCATGCCTTGAATTTTAATATGTATATACCAGAAAGTCGTCATGACATCTTTAGACATTAAAAAAATTTTGTGACTCTGAAAGATGGGAATGAATCTTGAAATCTTATCCATTTATGCTCGGACACAAAGAGATTTTATTGGAGGGGGATGTTGAGTATTGACTGAAGGGTGATATGATGGAATTTGGGGTGAGGAATGTTAAGATATGCAGGCCCATGTATTCCTCGTTTATGTGTCTTTATCTACTGACATTACAGGCCAATGGAAGGAAAGGTCAGCTTTGATCATATGTCCAACGCTGCATCCATATACACATGCTGTAAGAATTAAAATCGACTTCCATTTCCGAACATGAAAGAAGCTCTATACACACTGGTCACTGCAATCAGAGGGGTGTATATACTGATGGAACATCTGTGGAAGCGTTAAAGATGTGGCAGACACGCTTCTGATACCACGGTTATGCTGCTGATATCGTGTAAACATCTTGGGATGATGCAGCAGTCATTTTGTGTGCAGTGTATGATAGTGGTATCATCAGCGTAGGACAGGTTTATTGGGGCACCTGTCGGTAAAGGTTATCTTGATGAACCAGGCCCTCTCCCTCTCTCTCTCTTGTATGTATATACCATGCTCTGAGTTTACACAGAAAATTGCAACTGTTTGCATGATTCATCAAGTTCCGTTGTCAGTTTGCACTCCCAATAAAAACCGTTACCCTTGAAATGTGTAATTACTTTTTTGTAATGATCGTAACGGGAATTTTTGGTTAAAAAAAAAAATATTTTCTACATGGTGAGGTTGCAAGTTTTACAGACAGCATATTTGATGTGATGTAGAAATATGTATATCTGTATTTGATTTAGGGATTTTCTATTATCTTATCCATGGTGATGAAAGGTTGCATCCTGACAGTAGATAACCAAGATACGAGATGTCCGAGATTGTCTTCAGATTAGTCTGACTTGACAGGAAAACTAACAATTGTATGGCAAGATGTGCCCTGGTTATGTTGACAGAAGCTATTTACCTGTGACACAATATTAGTAGATACTGTGCCCATTTTTGTACATAAATTATAACGGAGAAATGTTCCATGAACGCCTAGGTCCGAGAATCAAATTGAGTAAATCACAACACCTGGGACCTTGGAAAACACATTAACATTTTGTATTTCACTTTGAATTGCACCGAAACAGACTTATTGAATGTCACAGATTTTTTTGGCCATCAAAATTTTTTTCTCAAGTAGAATGGCACTCTTTAGTGTATGACAACAGTAAAATTAAAACCCAGTTTTCTTTTGAGAAGATATTTTATCTCAACTCAATTATTAAAATCAGATGAATTTTTTTTCGTTTATACATATCTCAGTGTCATATTTTTTTTATTTGACATTGTATACTTGTGAAGTAGTTTATAATTTATAATTGGGCTATATGCACCTATTTAGGTTAAGAAATGCCATGTTCGATCTTAGAAGTTTATTTAAAAGATGTCTGCATGCAAGATAGCTTTATATTCCTGCCAGGCATATTAAATCTTGTCTTTTGAATTTTATTCAGAAGTTCTGTATTAATTTTATTTAATTTATTATTTTTAGCTCATCTGATACAGCAATTTATTCAAGGGAAAAAATACTTAATGCATTTTCATTTTGTTTAATTGGTGTGAAATGAAACGAAATTACAGTATCAAATAGGGAACCAGATTAAGGGTTAATGTCAGAATCCTAAACCAGTGTGAATTGTTTTGTTTATGTGGGGTGGGAGGTGGGCGCTTTGAGACATAGATATATAGGAAGTGTCATGGTGTAGTCTTGTTCTAATTTGGGTCTCTTTTCTGTGGTCTCCTTGATACAAGCTGATAAATTGATGCAGGATTAGGAAGTCTCTGTGACCTAATGTCTGAAAGCTTTTGTGTCATTATGTCGGTAGGAAGAAGACTGATGAATGGATGAAAATTGAACATCTATTCATTGATCGTTTATAAGAGATTATGTATGGAGACATTAATTTTCCTCCATATTACATGCATTCAGTTTTAGAGATGAAATGCCAAACGTTAGGTCCTTCATTTGCATCCAACCTTTAAAAAAACGGGTGGGATTCAAAGAGATTAGAACAAATTTGAGGGAGAAGAAAAAATTAGGTTGTACAAAATCTTGTTTTTCTCGTTGTTTGTATGATTGGTAATCTGCATAAAAATGTCATGAGATTATACAGTTTTAGATATGTTTCACCTAGATTATATATGTTAATGTTCATTTATACACCCTCTCCACGGGGCAATGAGGGGATATTAAAAACATATTACTGTCATGGACTCTTTCTGTGCAACTTATCACCTTCATTTTTTTGGAAACTCTTTGCACTGTGTTGCATCTGTTGGGAATTTAACATAGCTGGTTGCTTAAAAAAAATAAGACAAGATTTTACTCCAAGGTATCACTTCAAAGTGTGAAGTAGCAGAGAGGAGGGGAAAGTTTCGCAGGGAATAATTAGCCCAGATAGTGATGCCTTCTCTGTCTTGATCTAATTAATGGTGTTGTGATTTATGTGTAAGATGATGATGCCTTTTTTCCAGGATCATTTTAATGTTTTAATCACTGTCATACATTTTAATTATTTGTCAATAAGAGGTTAGAGTTTAGTCATCATGAGGGTAAAAGTAATTGCTGCAAAGTGCATTATGGAATATGATGCATTGAGTATTGAAGTGTAACACAGCTTGTAGCAAGCAGTGCAACCAATGTTTGTGTAGATGTAATGAATTTTATTTGTGAATACATCATTTGGGGTATAAGATATTTTCTATCTCTGTCATATTGTAAATATAATTATTTAAAGACTTTAAAGACAATATGAATGATGGGGCAGAACCCTGCCCTATTTTCAAAAGGTTGACAATTAGTGTGTAATTATTCATGTAAAGGTAATATTATTTTTTGCAGAATTTTGCGGTGGAGAGAATCGGGGAGCAGCTACAGATTCCTGATGCATGCAGGCAGTTTCAGCAGGGTCTCTGTAACGTTTGTGACACGTCTATTGTCCAACTGAAGCGAGAGGTGACCGTTATGGTCCAGAGCATCCACCAGGCACAGACGGAATCCCCGGTCCAGTCTGGTCATGTCATCACACAGCAACCCAGCAACAGGTGAGTTTACAGATGGAACCCCCAAAGACAGGGCCACACTTACCCACTGTAGTAAATATAGCAAAGGACAAGAGATGTTAATTCATTATAAATATCTTATTTTGCTGTCACACTATATTACAATGTCAATATTTTAGGATAAAGGCTACATTTAAAATAATGAAACTGACTTTGCTGTAAGCATGAATTCATTATAAGCATTTACACTATAACCATTTTGTAGTGTTCTGACACAACAAAATATTCAGTAACTTGATGCTTGACAAATCTGTTCACAGTGATACCCACATATGTTCACAAGTCTTTATGATGTCAATGATTTGGAGACAGGTGTCATTGAAAGAGACTAAAAAAAGTTGTATGAAGTACAACATTTACTGCTATTTTTCGACTTCTGAAAGAGCAGATTTACTGTTCCTTGTGGTAGGCTTGCATGTTACAAAGATAACAGATTTTCACATGTTATTTGTTAATTAGTATTTAAAAGACCAAAGTTCTTGTTTTAAATGGTCCCCTCAGAGCTTAATAGTCTAATGCATGCAAAACTGCTAAGCAATGGCTTTGTTAATCTAATCATTATTGAATAAAGGTAAATCACTTGGAATTCCAAATCCACTGTGCTGGTAGTCGGGAACACTAATTGCTTGTCATCTTTGCCTCCTGTTGAATTCACATGAATAGTGAAGCTGAAAATTATTCCATGGAAAGTTGGTGTCAGAAAGATCAGTCTCCTCTTTAGAAGGCATCGAAATCGCCAAGGAGATGAAGCAGTCAAATGACAGCCGCCATTAAATATGGATATCATGAGTATTTGCTTGCATGAGTCTTGAAAAATCACCCTTTGCATCCGCCAGACAAAACAGATAGCTTTTTCATAAAGCTATTAATTATTCCGCTCCGTTCCTGAGTGGTGTGTTTGCTGAAGTGTTTTATAAATCAGTGATTTCTTGCAGTCTCATCGTCACGGAGACATCCCCATCATTCTGTTGCCTTGGGGGCAGAAATTAAAGGTCAGGGTCACTGCAAAGTTAGCTGCAGTAGTAATTAGGCTGCACTTTTAATTAGGCCTCAAACCCTTCTGTATTTGTAGTAGACATTGTATTATCATGATCTTTATCAGTGGGTTTTGATAGATCACTTATCAAAAGGTAATAACGTGGTGAAAACTATATAATTGATATGACCTTGAATAAAAGGAAGTGTCATTGTGTATTTGTAAGTATAATAGGGAACTGAATATTTAGGCTCTATTTTAGCAATAAATGTATAGTGTAGAGTAAAGCTCAATACAAGAAGATTAGAGAATGGAGCGTGCCAAACAAACGTCTGGGCTGCTGACACGCTGATGACAGAATTGGTGATAGTCTGATTGCCATGGTGATAGATCTCAATACAGTGCCCACTCTGAATCCTCAGTGCAGGAGAGAACTGGACAGGGGTGGAGGTTCCCATAGATCAGTGCATCCATCACCACATCTACACACAACCCCCGCTAATATATCATCAGCAGGCATATTGCCTCTGTTATTTTCTTTTATGGAGAATATTCATGGTAGAAGACAATTGGGAATCACCCAGGCAACAAGGGATGCTGATAATTTAAAGCAGAATTGTAGTGTTTTGGGGGCTAGGGGGATTAGATGGCTAATATTTTTGTTAATGTTTTTGGAATTGTTGATTTCCCAGGATGGCAGAATTCTACAGAATGTTGTCTAGAAGTTTCTTGATAGATATGTAAAAGCTGAATATATTGTTTAGACATGAACTTTCACTTTATTACTGGGATATTTATTATTCATTGAGATGTAGGAAGAGGAGGATTCTGGTAATTCCTTGGACAAATGTTAAGCTAAATGACACTTGGCAGTAGATAGTTCTTTTACCCTTTAATCTAAAGCTAGAAGTCATTTCAGATGTGTGCAACTGCAGTTAAAATGACAATTGTTTCATTTCAAAAAATAAGTGACAGGAAAAATTTATCAATATTTTAAAATGATGGTATTCATTTGAAAAAAATTAGTGATAGAAATTCCTTTTTGGTTTGTTTTGAGATAAGACTGACGTTTTCATGGTAATGAAACGAGGTAGGCTACAAGCCTGGAGATTATCGGAGTGATCGTAGTCTAATTGTCCCTGTTTGGGAAATTTATACCACCAAGTAAAACATTAATGTCGGAATTAATGAAGTTAGTTTTTCTTGGAGGAAGCACAAAATGATGGAATTGAATGAGATAACCAAGATAGGATAAAGGAACACCGAAGATACTGCAGTACATCAGTATCAGGTCGGAATCAAAAATGATTCTGGCTTTTTACCTCTGACTGTGATCTTAATGAATTTCAATACTTGTCTGTGGGAAAGAAATATTTATGCTCTGTTAGCTAGCAGAATTAGTGGCGATTCCTTAACTTGTAGAGAGCACTGGACAGTAATTGGGTGGGTGCCCTCCAATAGCAGCTGAAATTTAAACATTTACAAATTGAACATTTCTCTGAGTGTTTCCGTGAGTATTCAAAGATGCAGGCTACTTAACCTGAAAGAAAAATAATCCCATAACCTGGGACCCTATATTTTCCTGATCTATTTGAAGTTGATTAATTTGCTAAACATTAGATTCTGTGATTAATATATCAAAGAGGATTAACTTCTCAACTGTGTGTTTCGGACTTTGATGAGGAGGAAGGTAGATTCGTAGGGGGGCATATTTTTTTTGATAATTTTTCAAAATGACCCTCCTCATTGGAACTGCAACTTTTTATCTTGGCCTTCCTTAAATCATTAAGAGATCAATGGCTTTGATGTACCGGTACATCTTTAATGAGGAGATTTGATACAGAAGTGGTCAGAAACCTCTTGGATTGCACACAGTTTACACGGTAAGCCATGCTATATGATTTTCTAAACATCAGTTTGGAATTGCGAGTGTAGGAGTAGTAAACCAAATACTATGAAAGAGATCAACTTGTTTCGGTTTTAAATTGTGCAGGTTTGTACGGACTGGCATTAAGTCTTGTAGGGGTATTTTTTGAGGATTGTTTATGCCATCATTGTTTGCACAGCATACATGTCATTTGAAGTGGTCAAGTTTGGTATGCTAGAAGGGGGGCTCAAGGTATAGAAAATTACAAAGACGTGAGCCAATATTATCCTGCTATATTCCTCTAAAGATCTGTAATTCCTGCTTCCAGGGGTTAAGGCTTTCCTGACAGATTGGTGCGAAAACACACATTTGGTCTGCAGAAGAGGTGCATGTAAGCTTTTGATATGGCAAATATTGAAAGAAATGATTTATAAAGACTAATAGAGATCAATTGATTTCATTTTTAGAGCAAATGTTGACACAAGATACAAAAAGGGAGATTAAATCTACAAGTTTGACAAACCTGATAGATTGTAAGACTATATGAGCTAACTAACTGTCACTTTTGGAGTTTTTCAAAGCTGTCATCTATGAACTCTGCGTGTTGGCATAGATAGTTTTTTTCCCTCCAAGGGGGCGACAATTTCAAGTTTGTAAAGGAAGCGAAACTAGGTCAATATAAGTTTCTGATGGAATTTCTTTTTGCATTTTTTTTTTCGTTAAGAAGGTGCAATTAGAAGTGAAATTTTGCTGATTTAGGTTGTCTTGTATTTCACATTGTTTGATAAACATAATAGAATATTGACAATATTTTATAATTGGAAGACTCCAAGATTATGTTATTTGAGCTTACTCCAACAATGGAAATTCAAGACATCTGTCTTCAGATGAGGCGTATTAATGATCAAAAGGTAAAAAATAAAAGGGAAAAAACCCAACTTGCCCAATCAAATTTTTAGTGGAATTGCAGTTTGGAATGCGTGCATGCATAGTTTTTTTGGTCTTTAGACATTTTTACGCTGAGTAAGGAGTAGATATAAAGGGCTGTAGGGTATTCCGTTTTGTTTGGGTCTGACAACTGGGATATGTTTCTCAGTAAGAGAACAGTGTAGCTCACACAAACTGACAACTTAATTACACTCTTTGATTCAAAAAGATCAAAAGCTGTAGTTAAAATGAAATTTAAACTAATATGCAGTAATTAGATGTTGGAGATTTCGAAATTGAAATACATGCATTGAATGCCCCAGAGAGTCTTTATTTCCGATTGTTGGATTTCAGACCAAATGGTGTTAAAGACCCATAAAATAACTTCAAAGTATACAAAGGACAATTGACTGCAATTCTACACCACTGCAGTGTAATATTGACAACTTGTGACCATTGTTGGGCCCTGACCCTTTGAGGATTCATGTGCAGTCTGAGTTGTGGGGGCACTGTTTACCCAGACATGCTCCAGACTGGGTGGGGAGCAATCTGAAGTTCCTCTTCTGGCTTTACCTCTTCAAGGGTGAGAAATTCTAATGCCTTGAAGTTGTTTTGGGATATTTTTTATTCTATTTTTTTTTTTTTTCATTTAGCAAAAGTGTCTTGTTTTTGTAGTTAGGATTTTGCTTTTGATCTGTGTAGTATTAATGAACTGCCCGTCTATTTGGAGTAGATTTAGATATTGACCGTCAGTTATGCTGGTATGACAATTGTATTGACAGGTCAGCAGATCAGACGGAAAGGTTCTTCCACTGAGTATACAATTACTTGGTGGGATATATATGAAGCTCACATGATCCTCTTCGAGATTTGTCAATTAAGATTTTTTTATTCATACTGTCGTTATGTAATTTTGAAGTAATCTGTACTTATTGCCATGCAGTAGGTTTTGATTTTACTGTAAAGGAGTACTTAGATCTATCATTTGATTTATGTTAAGATGTATTAGATTATTTTCACATATACTGGATACCTCAAAATGATTGATGGTAAAAAATGAAAACCCAGGAAAAAAGGGGCTTGTTAAATTGGTGTACCACTAGTCTGATTCATTGTGCAAATACTTGATAATTCCTGTTTTTAATATAGGAGGGACTTTTTTACCAATCATTTTCCTCATATTGTCACTGTGAAAGTGTGTATCACCCATTTCCCCAGTGTTAAAGAATATTTTATGTCGTCAATTTAAACTTTCAAGATGTTTATCAAGTTTTCATGGGACAAACAAGCATCAGGATATATGTATTCCTATTTGATTCAATCCTTCATATTGAGACGAAAGAAGGCTCTTCAAATTAATAGTAGTATTTATGGCTGCAAGAAATTTGCCCTAGTGCGTCAGTGACATTTAATCACGGGCATTAGGATATACATGTAATACAAGTTGCCATCCTCAAATATGAAAAAGCTTTAGAATACACAAATGCATTAAATGGCAACTATTCATTTTACAAACAATTTAACTATGTTGACAAACTTGGCTAGGGTTAAACTGTCTTGTATAAAGCTATAATTAATGTGTTTTTGGTAAGGAAAAAAACCCCTTATATTATTAATGTGCTTTTTTATTTCTCAGGGAAGTGAAATTATTTAGTGAGTTTCTTTTCCTTCATAGCACAGTTGCCTAAGGCATGAGTTAGATGATGCTATTGCAAGGAAGAGAACTCTTGGTTCCTCCAGCATCAGCAGTTGAATTGGATGTTGAATTGTAATTTTAAAATTTTTCTTTAAAAAAATAACTGCCCTTTTTTGGTGTAATTATTTTATGGAGAGCTATTTTTCAGCCAACTAATTACAATGCAAACATTTCTTTTTGCCAATGATTATACGTTCTTATAGCAATAAACTCAATTAATGAGGAATAGTTTGATATCTCATGTGGTACAATTATCTGAGAGGGGATAAAGGATGGATGGATTTTTCACTTGGTACGCCATGGCAATTTCTACTTTCTGTTTTGTTGATGGACATTAACGAGCCAATTTGATTAATTGTCATCAGCATTATCAACAAACAAGGTCTGTCTGGGCTCTTTAGTGTGCTGAATTTTAATTAACTGAGTTGGCATACATTAGGCATAAGACAGTCATATTACATCTGGTCATTGAACTAGTTTTACAAACACTCTTGAATTTAATTTAACTTTAAGACTTTAAAGTTGTTCAAGCTATTGGACTGAAGTGTGTTATTTTATACCTATAGCTGAGATTTTTCTTCTTGTAATTAAAAAAAAAATGGGAAAAAATTCAATATTGTTGAATTTCATGTGATTTCATGCAGGCTTTGGGTAATATATTGATATGTATTATTCATTGTTTTATTAATTTTATGATAAAATAAAAAGAATTATTGCAATGATCAGTTTATATATTTCATAGAGTTTGAGATTGTTAAGGGATTACCCGGTAACAGTTGAAATCTTCTGACATCCAAGTTTCATGTAAAACGTAAAACTTGCATGCATGCAGTCTTCATGTTGATTTCTTTGGAAGTCTTATAAGCCCCAGAAATAATAATACCAGGATGTATTTCAGTATCTTTCTAATATTGTTTATACTGTCATGAAATGACAATCTCCTACGCACATTCTTGAACAATTTTGAAATCATTTTTGTATCGGAGCCACAGTAAGATCAAAACAAGGTGGCCCATTGTTCATTGGTAACATTTTTATGTCAATGAGTAGAGATGATTTATTCCTTGTGAATTGTCAACATAGGAGACTCATGTAGACACTGAGGTGTAGAATATTTTATATTTTTTTATTTGAAAATATGTAAATGAGGTCCTGTCAGGCCCTCTATCTTTCATCAATGTACTTGCTGACAGACTTTTGATCTACATGATAATACACATCCAAGTGTTTCACCTATCACTCATCCGAATCCACAGATCATTCACAAACTTTGGCTGGGACTCGGTGTTCCAGGATATATTTTTTTGAATGAGAAGTTGTAAATTTTGAGGGATTGTGAACCATGGTCCTTGTTGACAGGTCTGTACAGTGGAATTCTGATTCCACATCAAAGATTTTTCTTACTAACACCTGGTTGACCCTTTTTTTTGACATTGAAGAAGTTTGGGAAAAAAAAGGGGGGGGAGGGAATTTCATTGGGGTTTTATTTCTGGTTTTTGTAGACCAGTTTTTTGATAGAGTGGAAGCTCATAAAGCTTTACCTAAGTGCAGTGTGTATATATTCGGTATAGATAGCTATGTAGATTTTCACAGGTGAAACTTTGGGCCACAGTTTACTGTAACAATCTGGCCGATCGGGTCGAGTTACAACAAGCGGATGGTAGAAATACCCTCCAAAGAATGGGATCACAGGCTATAACTCTGGTTTCTCTTTTCATTTGGAAAGAAATATATGTTTTATGATTGGTGTCAGGTTTTACGCTTCGCTTTGCTTTTCCCGTTCTTCAGAGAAAGTGTAGAAAGTGGAAGAATTCCTGGATTTTGTAATTAGAGGGGTTTTTAAAGTGACACTAAAATTTAAATTTGTCTTCTACTGCAAAACTTTAATGATCTTAAGCTTCTTTTTTTAAAGAAAATCTTGGCAGATGAAAGAATAATTACATAACAGCATCGTTTACAGCCTTCGCTGCATGCTTCAATGGAAACTTGGTAAATCGGTTTAATAAAAATCTCATTATAAAAGATAGATCTCGTGATATCCAGAAACAACAATATTTAATATAATTTCAAAGTATTTGGCAATGGAAGGTAATGATCCAGGTGTGGAAATCCAGATTGCTGACTGCAGGTGGCTTTTTTGTAATTCCATATATATTATTAGCATTCCCCACGTTATGATGGGGAACTTTCCCATTCCGACCGCAACAGCTAATTTAGAAATAAAAATGCACACAATGCGCATTGAAAAAAGACATTTGATTTATATTGGTGTCATCTTCAAAGTCCAGCGATTTTCAATACTGGAAGCATATTTTTATCTATTTCTGATCCTATTTTGAGGGAGGAATGGTTGATTTGGGTGAAATATTGATACCAATTTATCATCGCTCTTCTCAGTCGTTGCAGTAAAGCAGACTGAACCTTTGTCAGGGGTAGAATAGCACTGGACTTCTCTCTGTAAAGTTTATTGGAAATTGACAGTCTGAGAAATTTACAGGTGGAAGTTATGATATTATTGAATTAACTTTTTGTTGTTCGTTTTTGTAATCAATATGCTTAGTGAAGCGATATCGATGATGCAGGACCATTAGTGAATTGTTTTATTACTCGGCATTTTTTTTGTATTGTATTACCAGCGTATTTTACTAACTAATTTTCAACATAAAGACTATAAATTGAGATAAGAAATTGACAATATCCGTGACTCAACATTTACTTGTGCATTTGATTTTTGAATTATCAATACAATATATCCATCATATCTGGAACTCAAGAGCTAGCATATGGGACTTTCCACGGGATTTGTCGTAAAATTGAAAGCATTAATCCCCGACACACTTTAATCCTATCTTTGTTACATGTAAATATTTCGAGTGGCTTGCACATAAAATTCACGTCAAAATGTTCATTTGTTGACTGAAGTGTTCATATTTCATTTTAAATTAATTCTGGCTCTCGTTGTATGAATGATGGAATATTTGTATGAACCAATATTACATCAATGCAAGCTCTTGAGTGAAAAATCAAAAGCTCCTTTTGTACTTTGGTTCAATACTTAACATGGAAGGGTGCATGTTTATTGCAATGTACAAACACGCACAAACACAATTAAATACATCTGATAGGGCCAAATATCAGGCTGAAAGTCAGGGCCTTTTAGGCTGAATTTCCTTCAGGGAAATCGTGTTTAATTTTTGCCCCATATATTTCAAAGATAGAAAAAAATCTTGACCTTATACCATGATTAGCCACTAAGAAGAATTATCATTATGGACACTTTCTCATGAAGTTACTAAGTCAGGTTGATTTTCATAGTTTGAATACCAGTAATGCATATTAATGCATAACTTGAGTTATACCATTAGTTGAAATAATGTATTTATAAAGCCAGGAAAATTGCATGTGAAACAGCAGTTTTAATAAAGGGTGAAAATGCATGTTGATTTCACATAAAATGTTAATAAACTTTCCAGGGATTGTAATGTTGAGGAATTTGGATGTTGCCACATATTTCATTTATAAAATCTGGTATGTGCATTGTATGGATGCACCAATTATGAAGTAAGGGGAAAAAAAAATAAAGAAAAGTTTTGAATCCATTCCAGATCGTTGAAGCCGAAGTCTCAAGGAAGCCCAGTAACCAATGGAGGAGGGGGCTCCCACAACGGACATCTGGAACAGCCCCACCTGAGCAACCACCTCTCCAGGATTAATCAGGTAAGAGAAACTTCCTCCATAACCTGTAATCACCTTTATGATTAAAGTTTTATGTATGAGGACGTAACAAATCTATGCTGCGATTGTGCACTAAGCTCTTACTTGATTGCGTATGTATGTACTGTATACACTCCGAATTGCAATCTCCCCTAAATTTTTAAAATGATGCTTTTTATCCGTTCACAGTTATGGCAATTGTGGTTTATAAAAAGAACTAGCTAATGAAAGTCATATCTGACATGATATGTTTGAATTCTAGAAGAAAAGGGAGAAAAATTAATTAAACCATAAAAAAATCTTTGTCTCAAGTCCTCTTTTTTAAGGTTAGCTTTTATCTGTTATGCGAGTAGACAGAGACTTGCACATTAGCACACAGACAGTATGATAGATTTCCTGTTTCAAAGTGATTGAGAAGCTTGTCTCTAGAATCATTGTCTTCAGCTGTAATGATTATGTCACCCACAAATTGAGGGACAGCCCTTGGATTAAGATGATCTTGCAGTGTCAGTTGTATGGAAGTCGCTGCAGTGCTGCGTAATGTGCTCCCTAGTGTGCTACTTCATGAAATTAACAGGATTGTATATCAAAGGATGCTCGGAAAATTAAAAAGGAACAGTAATGCAACAAAATTGAAAAACGGTTAATTGATGGAGAAATCTGATTACAAAATTTGTCTGTTCTAAGGATAATTAATGTTAGAAATATTGGATTTAGATTTGTAGTTAATGTTACAACAAGCTAGGAATTGCTATTCAAGACAAAGAATACACACAAAAAATTTAGGACAGTCTAAATATTTATTTTTGGATTTACTTTTAGATACAAACTGTACAATATATGCTGGAATTTGCCATTTTCATGTTAAATGTATACACTCTCTGTATGGACTAAAATTGTGATTCATAAAATTTAGAAGGCTTTTGAAACGAAAGTGAAAAAGTTACAAGTCCTATTTTTCTCCTTAGCGTCCGGAACACTGAGCAGCACCATCAAAGAAAAACGGTGGATAATTATAGAAAATGAAATAAATCCATTGTACTGAATGCAATGTGCTATTTCCTGATGATTTTGCCACGAATAATTAACCCTTTTTTTCTGCCCAGTTTGGGATATAAAGACTTCAAACACGTTATTAAATTCACATGTGTGCACAATCAACATCGCTAGGCATTTAGTGGGATTTTACATGAATGTTGCCCATAGATGGTCCATGGGAGAGGGGGGTGATTTGCAGATTAGAGGAAATTGTTGTGTTTTTGAATTCAATGTTGCTGCAGCAATCTTCCGTGTTCTTGTCGCATTAATTCTCTTGAAGCCGCTGCTTGCTGTTTGTCCTTCTGATGGGTAATTATTCTCCGATTAAAGTAATTATACTCGTGGAAATATTGGAAATTATTTTTTTTTTTAAAGCTAGTTATAATCTTTCAAGGGAATCATAAATACTATTTTGACAGATATTCTTATTTAGAGCAGTAATTGTGATTTGTTGAAATACTTGGAAAGTGGGTACCTTATATGCACTTAATGTGTATAGTTTCTACTTCAAGTTTTGCATGGAAATATTGAAAGACAATGTAAAAAAAAAAATCATCCCACAAGGATGGAAATACAGGAATATGATGCCATAATGTCATCCCAAACAGAGGGCAGCATATGAGAAATAAAGAGATGAAATCCCAGTTGAGTTGACCTTTGTTAGGCCTACATGGCCATGTTTACTGCAATCTAGATGCAGACTTGAACAAATCCTCCTTTTAATATGTACTCTAACACGCAATTATGATTTTTTGGTCTGTGGCTTTACTTTGTCAGATTCTGAGATTGACACTCGCAGATTTGTTTACAGTTGATTGTGATTAGGTTTAAACGTGTTGACTTGTTATTGTCCCAGTAAAAGTACAGGGTATAAGGGGACAGCAGAACGCATCTCGGTACTCTACGTGGAGTTCAAACAACAAGCCTATACATAATGAAGACACCGACTTTCTCATTCATGGCCATTGTGTAAAGGTTCTAATATTCAATTATCTAATGGCACAATATTCTGTCAAAATATTGATACAAGCCTTAGATGGAATTCAAAAGCATTATAAATAGGAAAGAAGATGTGTGGTAATCGTACAGTTAATGACCCGGCCAAGGTTTAGGCTTCACACAGATGTAAGTTAGCAGCATTTAAAACAGTTACGATATCATTATACACTGGAATAATGCAAATCAACTCACTGTAGGCCGTTGATCAATGACAAAATTTATTGTGATAAATTTTTTTTTGCATTTATAAGATGAGAAGAGAACAGCCTAGTCCTGTATGGTAGTAAGGGTCTTGATTGATTACTTGGTTCCGAGACGGAAAGTTAAAAGCTCTGTAAAGTATCACGGGCCGATTTGGATCAATTTTCGCAGTATACTTAACTACTTAATAGGAAAGTAATATTGGTTACACTGTTACAGATATTGGATCGGAAATGTTCACCTCCGTCAGAATCCGAGCATTTTTATTGCGCCTTTCTAATGTTCTTTTTGTGTGATCCATAAATGTTCATTCGGATGACTCGTCTATGTCTTTCTTTAGATAGGAGAGTTACTGTATTACATTGCGTAGAATAACAGCATTGATTTAAATAGGACTGCGACCGACCGTTGTCTTAGTTAGACCGTGCGTACGGCCCATTTAATGTGCTCTCTCTGATACTTGACAGCAGTCCAGGTGCGTTCGCGCGTCTCAGGTATTTAAATGTCTGTTCTGATACACATGGCGAATACTGTCAGCTGAAGAACTTAAGGTATAAGGTCCATATCTGTGTGGAGAACTTATCTGCAACTTCTGTGATATTGGGAAGCTTCAGTACACATTGTCAGACTATAGCAGTGCTTCCTGTGCATTTTGTGACAATTACAGGTGTGTTGGACAGAGGTGTGTAATTTGAAGTGGACAAGTAGTTCTGTAAGGCCCCACAGACAAATTGGAGAGATGTAGCAGTGGCATTGAGACACTGCATGGCTAGTGCTAGAGGTGTGGGGTTCTTTACCTGAGCTTTAGTGTAGACGAGGAATATTTGGTGTGTGATAGGTGATACCTATTCAACGGAGTAAAAGCGAAAAAATATCTGCAGGGATGAGGAAATCTATTAAAGTGATCAAAAATTGAATTTTTTTTATTTGGGATTTTCATCAAATTGACAAGTTTATTCACCTCCCAAGTAATGAAGAACAGAGGAAATGATCTGAGCTGGGAGAATTGATTTATTATTTCTGAGATGCGTCCTTATATCAAGACCAGACCTGGAGCTATGTACAAATAAGTGATTTTTTTTTTAAAGGAAGGTTTGTGTTAGGTCAGTTTATTTTTTTTTGAAGTGGTGTAGTTTCTTAGCTATAGTGAACACCAAGAAAGGATTGAGATTGAACATAATTCATGAATGTTTAACAGAGGTCTACTTTTGGAGATTTATTCTAGTAGGTAAGGGTTAAAGATAAAAATAATTGTGTAATAATTCAACAGCAAACAAACAATTTGTCTTTTTCATTTTTTTTTTCTTCGAAATCATTTCTCAGGAAATAACTTGTAGGATCACAGTGGTAATTTTTTAATGTTTATTTTGGAGTTTTATTGCCCACATTTGTTTAGAGAAAAATTTCTGACGTTAATTTCAAGACTGAAATATTCTTTGTGAAGTGAGGTGCAACTTCACATTAAGAAAATTGTCAAATGTGACTCATGTTGGCCCTTTGATGTAATATATCATGGAGGCAAGATTATTTCTACAGTTGAAAAGCACTGACGGCAATGTATATATACAACTCTTCAAGTGATATGGTACTTATAGTTTCATTCAGAAGAGTCTGGAATGATCAAATTTTTCTCACACCTCGAGTTTCCTGTTTTTATGAATGAATTTTGTAAATTGGTAGTTAAAGGGGAGAAAAATAAGCGGTGGTAGAAGGATCAATCGCATGATGCTCATTGACTGAGAAAGAAACTGACAAGTGGCATCCAAAACATGTCATTTTGTGGTCGTCGCACGAAAGTTAAAAAGTCTTCATATTGGTGAAAAATTAGAGGAATCGTGTTGGATGCATTGTTGTTATGTAATTGATCTGTGCAGGGTCTAGGTGAAGTTTTTACATAATCTTGTTTCAGATTCTCATGTCCATGCATATAATGAAGAATGGTTGTCTATAATGAATGCTAAGGGGCATGCAGGAATGGTTTTGTGGTAAAGGTGAAAAAGTTTATGAATGAACTTGGTCACCCTTCAGATATATTTTTTTTTTCAAAGGGGACCAGGCCAAACCTCCAATATTGCATACTTGCGGGAGATCACAATGGAAGGATGTCCACTTGTGAATTGAGGGGGAGGGACAGGGTTGGTAGTCGACAAAGAAATTATTTTTATTAGAAAGGGCAATGTACACTGATCCTTTACAAGGATTGTTAGTCATCTTTCCTGGCCATGTCTTAATTTGTATTTTCAAAGGATATTTAGGTTTGGAAAACATCGCTGAAGGGTTGTGAGCAAGATCGTCTTTGTAAAGTATTGGGCAAAGCTCTGGAGATGAAGTTACTCTAGCTGGAGACATTTTTAAAAGGCATTCAGACCTCATTTGTCAGGCAAATGTAGATAAAGACTTCCTTTATTGGTTCTGTTACATAAAAGGACTGGTCATTATCCTAGTTGGACTCATCGGAATGGCTTCTGTTCGGGGTGGGATTTTTTCGCTCATTTATTTCTTGAATTTAGACGTGGACATTTAAGCGAAATTTTATC
>WFKH01006014.1:27628599-27683348 GCA_016163765.1 Magallana hongkongensis | reverse complement strand
GGGGGGATCAAGGTTAAAGCATTCTCTAATATATATACAGCCTTGATGCGACTTAAAAAATGAGAAGTGTTTAATTTACATGCAAATGTATAGCAATTGTGGTAAATGTCAACAAATAAAAGTGACAGGGGGTTGATTAACCTTTCCAAGTTATTAAAACCACATGCTTTATTTACCAATTAAATAAAACACACAGCTTACCGAAATAATATTAATACATTCCATTATAAGTATTAGTGAAGGGCAATTTGTTTATGTTGGTATATATGGAGGCCTATAATGCTCCATGAAATGCAATGATGTAATTAATAATGTAATGGATTGATTGCTTCTCAATAGGCAATAGCTCTGTGCACAGTGTCACTGGCCCCTTGTGGGGGCAATAAGCAGTCATTATCTGGATCACCCCCTTGTTTTATTTCTCTCACCCAGTGCCTTTTTATTTAGCACCCTAGCCGAAAAACAGGACAGAGAAAGCCCTCATTATCCAGGAGATTTGTTTAGAAAACAACAGGGGGTCAAAAAAGTCAATTGTTGCAGGAGGAATTCTTGTTGATCACTTTGTGTGGGTCTGGTACCAGGTGTGACTTTGAGTGACTTAATTACAGGTAGCAACTTTCAGGTATAACAAATGCACAGTCAGTTTTCATGGGGTGGGGTGGTCCCTCTGCCAAAAGTAGGATTTTCCATTGAAGACCAAAATCAGACCCACTGATCGTTAGAACTGTTAATTAGCCCAGAAAATGGGGAGAAAAAAAGACGACAGGATTGTTAGCAAATCAGAATCACAAGTGTTATGATTGGATTCAGTGTGTAATTGAATGGTAAGTTTCTGTTTTGATTGAAAAAAGTTTTGATTTATTGCTTAGCAAATTGATTGGCTTATTTCTAAATGAATATACATGAATATTTTAACTACTACATGCAAGAAAGTTGGAGGTAATTTATTATCACATCAAAGCTTTTGAACATTGAACTTGTCAGTTCATTTGCAAAGGAATGTTGTAACATGGAGGAGTTTGTTTAATATTGAAGGGTTTTAAGGAAGTGATCAGGTTGGGAAAATATTTTTATAACTCTGATTACGTCTCTTACCTGAATTAGTTCTTAGCAGGAAAAGGATGTCCCCCGCAATAAATACAGCAAATATTTAGACTATGGTTGACCAGAATGACTTTCATCTAAAAGGATACTAGTATGAGGGGCTGATAAGATTTGTCAAACTGTTTGTTTTAGTAGTAAGATAAGCACTGTAATGATGCTTAAGCCCCTCCGTTTATTGTAGTTGAGTATAGTGATTCTCTCGGAGTCATGAAATCTGCTCTCTTGTGTGTCCTATGTGTTATCAGGTCAGTGTTAAACAAACTATAGCAGGATCAGGTTTCCCAGCCCTTTGATGATGGAGACCTGAGTTACTTACTGGTCTGGTGGTTTATGATGTAACGACCCCTTATTAATGCACCCCGGAGACTCCACTGTAATTAGACTGCAAGGTGGCTGTAATAATTCTCCTTGGTTCAGAATCCTTTAGGAGGTTCACTTGCTGCCTCACACAGCCAGTAAAAAGAGGTCATTATTAATTTTAAGCAGTCTTTGGGAATCTAGCTGAGTCAAAGGGAGCACCATGTTTTAATTCAGCGGTGTCTCAGATACTAGCTCCTTATCAATCTGGTTGTCAGTGAGTAGATAGTGAAAGTTCCCTGTATCGTACTACCAGCATTATACCCAAAGGTGATCATGACAGCAATTGGAGGTAGTTATTGCAGAGTTTGGAATCGATGAAGTGATACGCCAAGTGGATTGTCTGGGTTTTAGTGGAAATATCCGCGGTGGAGGTAGGGTGGCAGGGTTCATCCTTTTGTTAATAACAAGCTGATAACAAATTTTATTTCTCTTTTATTTCCCTGATAACCGCTGTCTTCAGGGACCACAGCTGACAACGCTATCCACAAATACTAAATCTATTGGCCATTTTTCACACCTGGCAGGTATAAAAGCTAACCAAGCATGTGGGGACTCTATTCTGTCCAGAAAATTATTGGGACACATAATGTTTAGATCTTTTCTGAAAATAATTTCATTCATGTTTGATAATGTAAAAAGTTAGAAACCATAGATAAGTTTAAAAAAAAAAAAAGGCTTGGCTTTTTTCCCCCAACTACAAGGCAACTGTGATAAATTTGTAAATTATGAATGAAGATTGGAAAAGAGAGAAGAGAGGAAATAAAAAACACTGTTTATAAATGTTAAGGGATGATGGAGTGAAGTGTTGTGTTCAAGGTGTTAGCTTACAGTTCTACAGCATAACACCAAAACTGATTTACATTCTACAACAGCTAAAGCAGTGTACAAGCAATAAAAGCTGTCAAAAAGTTACCAAACCTTCAATAAATAATAAGAGACCCTCCTCTTTGATCTGCGAGACTATGACACAACTAATGCACTTAATGGGAGATAAAGCTGACAGTGGATAGAAGTTAATATCTATTATGTACTGCTGGTTATTGTGATTCCTGAACTGTCCTGCTATGTGTAATGTATGGGCCATGTAGTGAAGATATCCGACCAATCAAAACATAGCTTTAGGGGGCTATACTGGTAAGCGGCTAGATAGATGATGTCTTCATTCAGATCAGTAGTATATGACCCCGGGTCTTTGATCTAAGAGTGGGTCCTGACACTCAAGTTGAGATCAGAAACATTTCATGTGCACAAATGCATATTAATATATCCATTACAGCGGCAGGAAATGGTGCATATAATAATTTCTGCAATGTGTTTAAATTCAAGAGGTTTATGTTGTGATGTGGGGATCAAATTACACCTATATTGCCGATACATGGAATCAGTGTTTTATTAATATGCTTCAGTGGTATTGAAGATTGGCAGTTCAGTGTGGAGAGACTGACGATGAAGGTGGTATTCTGAAGTGATGGAGTACCGTTATATTGTTACGGAGGATTAATACATGGAGTGTTCTCCCCTTTATTAGAGGTTTTTGATACTCGTACACATGTTCTTATATTGGTCATTGGAGACTTATAACTTTGCATTAATGTTTTTTTTGTTTTGATCGATCCATCTTATCTTTATGGAAAATTTCATTAATGTTATCATGAAAAGGAACAAGTTTCATGCCATGACTTACCCTCCCAGACAAACCTTCATGCCTCAGTGATACTGCTCTTTTGAAATCAAATTTGGCATAATATGAATATAATTGAAAGGGTCTGTTACAATTTCTTTTGTAGTCTGATACCATAACTGTAGATATGTATTTGTTTGATGACCGTTTTGACGATTGGCCTTATCTTTACAGATGCTAGCACAACAGCGGGCCAGTGCTTCAGGAACAAAGTCATTCCCTGAAAACTTATCCCAGGTTATGGAGCACTCCATGATGTATCCGGGATCTCCTCACTCAGTGACACCCATTCAAGTCCGACAGCAGAATATGCATTCAAACTCTATACACAGTGCCGAAATGGGACATTATAATCCTCCTATGCAAGCAGGCCACAGTCCTTACCACGCGCAGCAGTACCCTCGCGGTGTGCATACCTCCCCCCATAACTACCCCAACCAGCCCTATAGTGCTCAACATGTGACCCCCGGGTCTCCTTATCGCGGACAACCCACAGGAACAGTGTATCATATGAACCAGTATCCGGACCCGGTGCAAAGTCCACAGTATTCACATCTACAGTATTCAGTGACGGGAACTCAGTATGGCTCCCCTGTGATGAATTACTCTGTGCCTTCCTCCCCCATGTCTCCTGTGCCCCACCACGCGCGAGCGATGTCGCCCCCTCAAGTGATGTCTCCCCCTCATGCCATGTCGCCACCCCCATTTTCTAGAGTTTCCTCCCCGGGGTCAGTGTCCAGCCAGCAGTCTGCAGCGGCTTCTTTCTTTGCACGGTAAGTCTTTGACATTTATTTTCTAACCCATATACTGTATGTCATAACACAAAATTATCTCACTGATCATAGACTATTGGTCTAAAAAATCTATAAAAAATTAAATGACTGTCGTATTTTTTTGTGGGGGGGGGGGGGAATCCTAATTTTCACTTTTAGAATATTTAGTGTGAGAATATTTTTAAAGTTTATGATGAGAAATAGGTATGGGATTTTCTCTGTGTCTTTTATAAGGAGTTAGACAGACACCCTTGTGAATGAGAAACTTGTTAGTACCATATAGCTTTGTAGCCAACATCTGAATGTGAGGTAGTGTACATATTTGATTTGGTCTACTGGACAAAAGTGTACCAGAAAAAAACTTTAAGGTTCACAAAAAGTAAGGAAAATGTCAAAATTGATAATTGATTAGCATATAGGTGTGTGGAATTCAGTGTTTGAACTCCTTTACTTTCACAAGTTTCTTTGCTCAGAGAACTTCAAATATTTCTTCAATGATTCACTTGAGAGAGTCTTTCATTCAGAATACTTTCGCTGTTTATGCAAGAATTAACAGACCAGTGTTAGGATATCCAGTGTTTCTCGCCTTTTAATAGTTTGATTAGGAGGATAGGTAACAGTGGATTAGAGAGTAGATAGTATTTATCAGGCACTTTTGTTATGACTGATTGATACAAGTGCTGACAAATCGCCCTCAGATTAAAATCTGATAATCCTGTTCTCACCTTGTCCGGCCTCAATGACCTAAAGTCAAGAAAATGTCAAATCTACAGGTGTGAAATACCAGAGGAGGTGTCCATCAGCGATCACCCATAAAGCGTAATCTGGTTAAGGGAAATTGGCTAGGGTGATGGTATCTAATCACGGACAAATCTCCCAATAATAGGTGTCAAAACTCCTTTTTCTGTTCCAATTCATTTGATGCTGTTTTCTCTTGTGAGGAAAATGTCAGTGAGAATTGCTTTGTCAATGTTGCTGACAAAAGAAGAAAATAGGGGGAAAAAAAGATTTTCAAGAATATGTGTCTTTTTGTGCAGTGCTGCAGAGAAAAGAACGCAAGGAGAAATGAGGAAATTTGTCAAAATGGTTCTTGCAGATTCATGTCATGATTAAACAAATCTCTGATGTTGGGAGAGCAATTTTGAAAATTGATCTTCAGTCATTAGTAGTGCATTTCAGTAAAAAATTTTATGAAGTTGAGGAGATGATGCTGGAATAATGAGAGACAGACAGAAAAGAATAAACAGCTTAAAAACTCTTGTCATGGACTGCGGCAGAATGTCTTGGAAGATGAAACAGGAAAATAATGTGGAAGTTCTGCTTGATTGGAAATTTGTATATCCCAAAATCGATTGAAATAAATTGCAGATGATATAGATATTTTCAAGAATGTAGTTTTCACCACGGTTTGGTAGTGTATTGGCAGATGGTTTTCACACACATGTCCAAGGAGGATGTTTTATATGTTTGAATTGATACAGTAGAATCTCACAAGTCACATATGGTTTTATAATAACATGATTTTATTGTTACTTGCTGGATCAGGTGATCAGTGTTTGGATAATCTGGCTATATCAGATGGGTAACAGATAGGTTCAGTCCTAGATCCTCAGGATCACAGCATTTGACCGGGTTGTCAGTTGTCAAACGCTTCAAATTCCTGTATCAGTGAAATCTATGGCAGATGAGTTTTATTGTTTTGCCCCCACTTTTGATTGTTCCACTGTCACACCTACCAAAATATCTACCAGGCAAACAGCTGACACACTTTTTAATCTCGGTGATGGTTGAAAAGAGAAAACGGTAGATTGAATATCTGATTGATTAGATACAGTGGAGATAGAGACCATGTGAAGACCAGTGCGGAACTAATACCAGTTTATAGTGAAAATGCTCAGCTAATGTTCAGGAAGAATTACTCCAAAAAGTATTCTATTTTCTTTCTTCTTTTTACCGTTAAATGATATAAGGTCATTACTTTCTATTTGACCCCCCTGTGAATTCAGACTCTTAATCAAGTTAGCTGAAAAAGTCTGGTCTGGTTGATTAACAGTAAAGATTGATTATATCACCTAAAAACAAATCTGGTTAAAATTAAGTGTCAATCCATCTGCCTGGGGGGACAGAGTATGTACGAGGAGGAATCTGAGGGACAGAAGGACTCTTGTGACCTGGGCCTTTGCTAGATTCACCTTTTGGACTGCAGGCACTTTCACCTTTTGTGCAGAGTTCATGCACAATTCTTTGTTTCCTGTTTCCCTAGTCCCGAGGCTGTGCCATCTTGCCGTCTTGTCACGGTCGCGAGGCTTGTGACGATGGTGGCTGATGCTGGGGCCAGATTTTCCAGGAAATGAAAGTGTTGACAACTTCCTCCTGACTTTTGTTAACATGGCCAAACTGACCATTATAAAAATTATCTTGATTTATCCCCGAACAAGTGGACATGCAACACTGATGATTAAAGGCTGGTCTAACTGAATACCGATTGTCAGTGGCCGTTCTGTGGTAATTATTGGTAATTATATTCATTTTCCAAACAGAACTAATTGTGTTGAGAGTCTGAAGCTACAAATTTGATTCACTCCAGCCACTGAATGGATTTGACTCATCCTTCTGATTTATGCTACAGGGGTTAAATATCATAACACTGATACATTCATATGCTGTTGATACTATCATTATAAAAATCGGAAAATTTCATATTCAGATAATTTTTTCAGGTCCAGTTGATTCAGAAAATAATTTTTCAAAAACAAAAGAAATTAGCATAAAATTGATAAAGTTTTACTGAATTTAAAATATAACTCACAAGATATCGTTTCAACATTACTTAATGGATGTTAGTGAACTGCATGCATGCACAGCTAGGCTAATTGGGCTTAGGGTTTGGAAGCCATTCAGAGTTATCTTTCTTGTAATGCATGCAAAAGATAAAACACTCGCCTCTAGTAATTAGATCCTTCATTAAATAATACGGTTGGGCGACTGTGAATGGATAAACAACGATTTCCTTTTTAAGCTCTTAATCCTCTCCAGTAATATTATTGGACTTGACAGATACAGACTAGGATGAAACAATAATGATATTTACATTGCATGTTTGGGCTTAAGGATGAAAAAACTCTAAAGAAGTATTGCAGATGTCAATTTTTCAGCTTTTGTATTGAAGTGGAAGATCTTGATAAGGTATTGAATTTTTTTTTTCAATGGGATTAAAAGAATTACAGCCTTCTCCAAATCTATGGGAAAAACGGCATTTTTTTTTACTCAAGGATTCATGTGGCAATAGTTCCCATGGCCAAATGATTCATACAGAATTATTTCTCTATGTAGTATCACCAATTTTCACAACTTGAAAAACAATTCCTATTTAGTTAAAGGACTTCCATTGAAATGAGGGAATTAAGAGAGGGAAAAAACCCAATATGGATATTTAACAGATATAAGCTTTAGTTTTAATGGGGGGATTGATTATGCTAAATTGTTCATTTTTTAAGCTCTGATGGTAAATGGCTCTTGTTGAACAAAGTTTTTCCGGGTATTTTTGGTGTCGGGTTGCAGAAGACGGATGTTGTTTCCGTTAGTTCCATTCATAAGCTTGACATCATCTTTTCCGAGGGTTAGCTGCCTACAAATGTAGGTCTTTTCATAAACATGGTCAATATATTTACTTAATGATTTTCTTTTGTGACAAAGAATTAATTTCAGCGGAACGTAAATTTAAAAATTAAGTGATATTGACAGCCCCCTCTCTTTGATCCTTTGAGAAGTTGGATCACTAGAGAAGCAAGTGATGCTAGCATGCTTGTTGAGCATCAATACTGGATCAATTTTTCTAACATCTTTGTGCCAGGGCAATCATATTTGCATAGGGAATAAATCAGTTCGGACTTTAGGAGATTTCATTTCCCACCCCCTTTTTATTTTCTTCCATATTTGCATGATATAAATGAGAGGGGATCTAGAACCCAGAATCTGCCAGCCTTATTCTGGTCAATAATATATTCCTCCTCATAAAAAAAAAAAATATCAAAAAGTTCATTTCCTGACTAGGCAATTCAAATATTACAACTCTTGGATTTTAGTTGTGACTTGAATATCTTCAGATCAAAGTTTATGGCTTTTGCTTTTGAAGATTTTAGAAATGAACAGTAATTCGATGCTAGAGTTGAAGGTCTTGATCTAAGGGTATGGCTTTTTGCAGAAAAATCGAGGTGACTCAGATCTAGCAATTAATCGAGAGAATTAATATGTTGCTATGATAAATGCATCGAGAGCCATAGTTAAGAAATGGTCAGATCATATCAATTAAATGGCCAACAAATCGGAAATTGCATGGCTAACACACATTAATATGAAGAAGAGTTATTACCTCGCAGAAATTCCATTCTGTTGCTAGGCTAATACATTTCAGACCTAGAGTTACTTCCCTTTCCAAAAAAATGCAGGAAGAAAAATATTCTTTTCATCTTGAAACACATGCTCGTGTGATGTATCCCAAATTTTGCAAAAGAGTTAAGTTGAATTAGATGTGTGTTTGCTAACGTGTAGGAATCATGTGGTTGAGATTATTGAGGCAGCCTCTACAGGAGATTACTCATTCTACAAAACGCACCATGCACCTGAAAAGATTTACCTGCAGCTAATTAACAGTCTTATTTCTAATTCGGCTGCTGATGAAGAACAAAAACTCTGGAGCCAAGCGGGCTCGTGTTGTTTATTACACGGCTCACTGAACACCAATGGCCCTGTGATTCATTCTCGAGGGATGCCCCAGTCCTGGGCAGGTAACAGCTGACCATCGTATAAATCACATCTCAATTAATTAAATCTTGTTTTGAACTCGTAATGACTTTCATTCCCTTAAAAGCAAAGTAGACACCATGTCCGTGGATGGCAATTGAGTCAGCCCCTGAGTCAATGTTTCAGTCGTGTGTGTTCGTGTGCTCCGAGAGAGTTTGACAAAGAGACAGGTGGTTGTTAGCCATCCATTTACATTATCAGACATTTCATTATTTTAAGGATGAAAAAAAACCCACCAATTATGAAAAATACAGCTATGTTTAAGCACAATATGATTTCTGCTGCAAACGTACTTTACAAGTTCTAATATTAAAATGACTGCACTTCTGTATATTAAAATTAGTTGTCTGTTGTCAAAAGTACACCAATTTGGTAAGTACAGGTGGGATGGAATTTGTTCACGTAATAAATCACAGATATTATAGTCCTGTTACGAGAGGATTAGAGATCCCAGCCGTATAGGAAGTAAGGCTGATACCTGGTGGTACATACATGTCATATTGAATTAATATGTCATCTTCTGGAGATATACACCTCATTAAAATTAAACACAAAACATGTAGGTATAGGTGTCACCGTACTGCATTATATATCTCTGTCGACACGACCAGGGGTGACAGCCCGATTGTAAGTGCAGGGGCAATAAATTCGACTTCAATGCAATGGAGATTGAAATGAAATTGGAACTGCCTCACCTCAGAGTCTGCAATCTCAGTCACAGTACACAAAATCTTTTGATAGGGAGGTAGGAGATGAATTTTAAAACCTTAATCCCTGACCATAAAATAAACATGAAAAAGATCCCCTTAAAATCTGTGTGTGGAAGTGTAACATCTTGTAGGAGACAGTTTATTAGGAGGGATTTATAACTGACTGAAATTGTCCCCAGGTCTTGTACAAAGTGGTGCTTTTACTTGTAAAACATTTGAAATTGTTAAAGTGATTCCCTGTAGAATCTTAAGGTTTTAATAACTCGGTTTTTACACAATGTTTTACTGAAGGGCACTGTAGTAAAATAAAAAAGAAATTGACTTGTCCTTATGAATTGTACATGAGATACTTAAAAATGATTTTTTTATTTTGAGGAGAAAGATTTTACTTGATCGGAAAAAAAAATTCCTGCAAGGCACTCATCAGGTGTCAAGAAAAACTCCATTACGAGGAGAACAGTGATAGATATGTTGGTATTGTGTGGTATACATTAGCATGATTTTGGCAGATCAATACAAATGACACTGTGAAATTCAATTTTCTTTGTGTGTCACCTTTAAGAATGTGCAACAGCTTCTTCTTGTACAGTATTTGTTTGACTAATGTTATTGAGAAACCGTCCCCCTTCTAAAGAAAAGCACCTCTTCTCATCCATTGCAAATGTCGTTGGCAACTGTAGGGTGATTTGGTTTTTTTTGATTTGGTTATGTTAACAGTGTTGTTAACTTGCCATAATTTATTAAACTTGGCAGATGTTGGTAGCTAGCAAGGGGGAATATCTTAATGGACAAATTAATTTCATTTTTTTTTTCTCTCTCTTAACTTCTTCATAACTTAACAGATATTTAAATGTTGAAATTTAAAGCATATTTTTTCTCGTAGAGTACTCATCTGAAAATATAGCCTCGGCTAGATATTGAAAATTGAATTTCAGTCGAGGTGTACATAAATGGAGGGGAAATAGTATAGCTCAAGTTGTTTTGGCAGCCAGAGTGACTCATAGAACAGACCCAGTGTTAGAAAGAGTTGCCTCTGTGGCTGGCTTTCCCATCAGAGACACATAAAAAGTGGAAGCAATCCATGGCCAATAGAGAAAGAAATGGTACAATATTTCCTAATTGACGGTATTGTTTTCCTCTTCTTATCAACTGATCTCTGATTTGCGACTGACACGTACCCTTTCTAACTGTCAACATAACAAAGCCAGTTTTGCACCTCGTAATTGATTTCTAATGTTTTTTTGTGCAAGGAAGTTGGCACCGAAAATATCATTGCAGCCAAAGAAAAAAAGCATAAAAAGCTCGGAGCATAGAAATGCATGCTATATCACTTGTTGATCAGCAAGATGGTTTCGATGGCAAAAACGCAATGGAGTCTGCACGGAGATATGTATTGGAGTTGCAAAGGTCAACAAAAAAGCATAACTTTGTCCCTGTGAAGCAAGTTGTTAGCAAACTGAGAATAATGACTTTTTCCCCAAAAGCCTTGTGTATCATGTTAACAATGTCTTGAGAGGTGAAATGTTGATTTATCAAAATTGATACTTAGTCATTAAGTGTTTGTCCTGAACCTATTAACATCTGTCGATAAAATAAATTGCATGTTTGTTTGTTCTGGAATCGTCTTTATCTCCCAAAAAACTTGCTTTAAAAAATATAAGTTTGAACTGAGATATATTCGATGAGGGAGGTGAGGAATGGGGCAAATATTTCCCCCTGTCATAAAGCTGGTATGGACACTGGCTGAGAAAGGTCTAGGTGATGCTAATTTGATGTAATGTCTGTGACAGGAAGAATTATTTGTTTATTGTTGGTGGTGATCTTCTTTGACAAGTGGCCTCTCGATACCTCATAAACCTGTTGTGCTGATGCATCTCTCATCAACCATCCATATCGAGTCCAAGGGGTGCTGAAAGGGTGCATGAACTTTGCACTCGGTATTTATATGCATACAGCACCACTATAAAAGATTTTGGGTACAATAATAAAAAGAGTCAAATGGACTAGGGGTAGAACCATTCATGGCTTGTTCAAATGCAATTGTGTATTGTCATGCAAGCAACTATGTGTCATGATTGGGTAAATAGGGATATATAGCTATTTAGCAGGGTGCTGGGCTGCCGCATTTTTGTACAGCAATAAGATGTCAAACCACCTAGAGTGAATCTTTTAGTGAGAACAGACACAACACTGGTAAGCACTGTGCCAGGAGAAGGTCGACATGTGCTGTTGTTGTCTGATCTAATTTGTTAGCACATCAAGTCAAGATCGTGCTGGACAGCACAGTAAATGTATATTCACAGCTTAAATTTTTTTTTGTAAATTGTCATGAGATGCAAGATATTAAATTCCTTAATGCAAGTAAATTGATATTATCATGAAATGAACTTTATTGATGAACTGGCAGTATGGCTTCATTGGCAGTTTTTAATAATTTCATTTTTCCCCCTATTTTGAAATCTCTACATTATAATGATAGTGTTGGTGGTATTGATTTTGCATAGGTATTACAGTGTAACTGATATAAGTGGTTTTTCATTTTTGTATAATCTCCCACTTGAATTACTCCTGGCTCCTGGGTCAGGAAATTCATCAATGGTAGCAATGATAGATTTTTTTCTGTAATTCTTTTCATTTGTTTGATTTAAAAATGATCACAATGTTTGCTTGTTTTCATTGATATATTGGTGTAATTTTATGGAGGCTGCTCATTTTCTATTTAGTTCATAAAACTGTAGACGTGGTCCATTCCAATGAAAACTTCCAGCGTGGACAGTTTGAGTGAATCTGTACTCGGTCTTTCTCCCAATAATCAACAAGTTGGCCTTGTGTGGATAACTTTGCCATTTGTCATAAATACAGCTTTGATGGGACATATTATTGATGACTACTTGTGTAAATAAGATCCTGTGTTTGCCAAAATCCTTGTCACAGAATGTCTGAATAAAATCATCTTTGGCAGGAACTCTTCAACTTCAGAGGCAAAAAAAATGTATGCCACAGCTTCACAGGCTGTTTGAAGTTTTTAGATTTACAAGACAATAGAAGAGAAGTAGAGGCCATAAATGTCTCGAGCCTGAACTATGTGGCAAAGCTAGACAAAGAGAGAAGTGGGTTTTTATACAAATTTCCTTTACACACAAGTATCGGGAAATTCTTGGTCACTGATATATGGATTGGAAATTAATTCTGTGTATGTAGCACATAAACTGTTGGCCATAAAGCACTAATGGGAGTTTTTAAGTTGATTAGGCATATTGAAAGTTTGAAGCCAGTAGGTAATAATGTAGTAGCCTCCTGGGATGCTGTTTGCCATACAACCGGAGAGATGCTGAACTGATTACTACTGATTAAGCACCTCGGAAACCCAGAGCATGTGTAGTCAGATATAGATATTATATTTCTGTACAACTCTCATTGATCACTTTCGCATGCAGTGAACACAGATTGATGACATTGTTTGTCAGGGATTTTTTACGACTTCCAAAAAAAAAAAGTTAACTTTTCTCAAACTCTGGAGTGTTAGGTGAATTCTGATTGGGATTTTACATTGACAGTTACCTGAACTGCGATTTGGAATTGATGAGCTCCAGAAGGTTCCTTCTGTCACTTTTTCTGGAGTGATTTTCTTTCCTTCAGAATGCTAATTTGACAAGGGATGTGTGCATATTTTGGGGGTAAAACTTTCAGTTATTGCATGACACGCATTGTATTGACTGCAGTTGGTTGAGTGACAGTTGGCGTGCTGTAAGCTTCAGGAAGCAGAAAAAGTCTTGGCATTAACTGTGATTCTGATATGTATATTAATAGTTTACAGGATTAACTTTGGCCTCTGGAATTCAAATGTGAATAAAAAATCATGAATTCACCAAAAATCAAAGACAGGTAGGACATAAGTTTACATTGACCTTAACTTTCCTGCAAACCACCATATAAATTTTATCATAAATATCATTTGAGTTCCTGCTGCAATTGCTTATATAAGACTGGTCATAGAACTGACCCAGCATCTGTTTTTGCCAATAATTGAGGTCATGTATGGTCTCCAGGCAGATTAATTTTATTAATGTTTCAAATGGGAATAGAACATTGATGATTTATTGGTGCGGCAATCAATATTAGTTACTCATAAATTAGAAAGCTCTTAAATTGAGTGTAGCTACCATTATTGAAGGGTAATCAATTTACAAGGAAAAGGTTTTCTTATTTCTTTAGGGCATTTTTGGTTTTCAGATATGGATACCATATCAGTACTAATAACATATTAAACCTGACATTTCTTTTGATATCATAATTAGATGGCATTGAAAAAATAGGCTCAATTTTTCCTATTATACCGATTTATCAAATTATTACTTAAGATGATGTTTATCCTCCTACATATGTATGTAAAACGCATTATGCAACCAGAGTCAAAAACCTAATTAGGCTTTTAAAGTTTTTCTTTCCTTAAATGATACTAAAGGATCTCTGTGATACAATCTAAAGAAAGGGAAATTTGGAACATTAAGGCTTAGTGAACATGGATATCAATTCTCCTAGACTCGGTTTTCAGTCAGATTATTAATGCAGTACGCCAGTGCATACCATGTACGGATTGAAATATTGGTGAATATTTGCATGTGCAAATACCTCGTGATGGATGATAAACGAGAGAAAGTGATGAATGTGGCCAGGACAAACATCATTTCCTGATAATTGCCCTCTAATCATTGAAACCCATCATTTCACATTTCTTTGTACTGAAAGAACTTACAAAACATCACAGTATCAGCATTTTCCTCAGCAAAGAATACATATGTATGGTTTTTTCTCCCTTGTCATCTCCAAGACATCATCTCGCTAACAAGAGAGAGAGAGTGAGTGACTTGTTACATAAATCATTTCATGATCACAGAGATTATCCATGGAAAGAATATATATTGTGAAATGGGCTTCTCATCAGAGAAAACTAACAGAAATTGATAAGTTTTTTGGGGTCTTGTTTATTGCTAATATTTGTTTTGGGGTTTTTTTTGCATTTGAATGAATCATTTTGATATTGGGAAAATAAGATCTATTCATTTTGGTACAATTTGACCATTTAAAGTTTGCAAAAATCTCTACAGAATAGTGAACAGATGATACTAATTATAATTCATCTGATCCCTGAAAATTCCTATGCTGTTTCCTTCAATATTGCAATAAAAAGTTGTTCCTTGGTCTTTGAAGGAAACTAACAAATTATGTAAACTTTTGATTAGAAGGAACTTTATTTCTTCTAGATATTAATCTGTCAATTTTTCAGGAATTTCCCGCTGAGTAAACACATGTATCAAGAATGCTGAAATGTCTTGAATAGAACATTTATCACTCTATCTGGGTAGGTTAAAAGTTTGGTTGCAGCATTGAAGTTTTGCTAGAAGTTTGTGAATGAAAGCTTTGAGCTGCAGATTTTAATCCAGAGCCTTTTACCAGGTCTCATATTCACTGCTTTCTCTGGCAATTTTTACTGCCCTATAGAAAGTGAGCCCGAAATACAGTTAGTATTGAGTATGTTTTGGGAGGTATTTTTATTTCGAAACAAGAACTGGTATTGTGCAAATATCACTTTTAGTGCTTTAAAGTTAATATAGAATTGTTTATTTTTCAGGGCAGCACAAAAACTTGGAAAGAAGAAAAAGAGGCACCAGCAACAGGAGCCCGACCTACCCCAGTACCCCACCAAATACAACGAGGTCATCAAGAACACCCCACCACCGGCCCCACCATGTCTCTTGAGGGCCGCAGGGCGACTCCAACAGCCTGGAATAGGAAAGGTAATGTACCAGTAATGTTTTTTATTGATGATTTACATTAAACAAGGATGAGGGAGATAAATGGAGAGTCCTAGTTGAAATGGCAGAAACCTCTTCATTCTTTGGGCCTGTGTCAAAGTGGCCAGAGCAGGTTTCTGAAATTTGTAGATGAACATGATTAAGTTGTGCAGTTTTCATCAGGGAAGGAGATGGTTAATATCATCGGATCTCAGGTTCATCATAAAACTGCCAGAGCTGTCCAGGGTTGTTGTGACCCCTAAATGGTCCAGCACCCAGGGGGGATGATAGATGGGGACTTGGCGGGTCTCTTCACACATGGAATACCTATCTCTCCATAAACATGTCTGTCTTATCAGCAGTGATGGATTAGACTCTAACTGTATTTACAATTTTTGAAAACATAAATGTACCTGTTGTGCCATCTCTCAGTGCCCAGAATGTGTGCCAGTCTATGAGAAAGATTATTATGTTCTCTCCTGGAGAGAAGGCTTCATGGTCAAGCATACCCATCTATCAAGCAACTGACAGAGAGCAGTGTTTTACTGTCGAAAAAAGTTCAGATGGCCCCCTAATACCTGTGAGGTTTCAAAATGGTCAAACAGTGTAAAAGAAATCAAAGCAGTAGGTTCGAATTTGTCTTGACAAACTCCAGGGTTGTTTTGCAAAGCGGCAACATTGCTACTTAAGTCGGTACAGGGTCAGCCGTGCCAAGGATGTGTAAAGAGGCTCTTTATAGGTGTACAGCTCATTAGCTAAACAGACAGAGAGTATCCTGTACCTTTTGCTGATGACCATTATCTGTAGCTGTAGAAATGAGGTGTCAGGGGTTAAGAGTTGATGAGAAGCAATCAATCTCTGGCATAGTAAACCAAACATTGGGGGAGTAAGTTACATAGCAGTGGTGTCAGAAAACTGTCTTCTGCCCATAGCATAAGCAGCATTTTTTTTAAGAGTTTGTGCCAATGTGTCCATTATTCTATATATGATAACAACACAATGTCCTAGAAAAAGAAGTTCTCACAAAGATTGAAAAAGATATTGGGGAGATTATCATTTCACTTTAAGAAAGTAAAGGGTGTGCCATTTCATGAATGAAAATTTTTGAGATGGTTTCATGGGTGGGAATATCTTATCAGTGAATTTACTCACAACAAAAATTGGCCACATAAAAGCTCTTGAGTTTTACCGGGTCCAGCTATGTAAACAAATATTGAATGTTTTCAGCCATCCCTCTTTGATTCTTGAAGGTGGTCAAGTAACAGGGATAGGCTGGTGTTGCTCTGTGAGAATCTATCAAACTCTTATCAGGCAGGGCAAGATGATAATCCCCAATTATCCTTCTGTGTGACCTTGATTGAAGTGCTGGATCATCAATAAAAGTTTAATTGTAACAGACTCTGATCTGTGGTCAATCTGTAGGTAACTGGAAGTGTATTGTGGGGATTATGATAAGATGGCCCAGGTCTTGCTGTGTAAAACTTGGTACCATGGGAGCTGAGCTAGAAAGGCCAATTAATCACTGTATCCATGATGTCCCTAATGCTGTTACTCAATGCCCCATTATACTACGAGAAATAAAGTAGATCTTGCCTAGTATATATATTGTGAATATTGGGATTTTCTTGATGCTGTGGTTATCAGGTTGTCATGATATATCTGAAGTCTGATAAACAATGCATGTAGTGTTTTTTGTAGGTTATAGGGAAAGCTGTTGCTTTGGGAGGCTGGACAAAGTATCGGGGCAATGGTTGGTTACAAATGTGACCAGATTGGACATCTGTTCCTGAATGTATATCAGTCATGTTAACATGTAAATATACAGGTCTGAAAGAGATTGATAGGAGAACAGTGATTGATAGAACTTGTGCTGGTCTGAACTTTTATGTTGAAGCACACCATGTCAAAAGGTTAAAACTTTATGATGTGCATAGAATCATGTTTATGTTTCTCTCTCTCTCTCTCTTTCCTTTCTCCTTTCTCTCTCTCACCCCCCCCTCTCTCTCTCTCTCTCTCTCTAAGCATGGAGGCAGGGGTAATAGGTTTATATTGCACACACCAAAAAATATTCAATGTCCATGCAACCAACTGCATTGTTCCAATCCCATAACACATAAAGAACATGCCTCAGTGTTTCAAAAATGTAATTTTTCTCTCTCCATATCTTGAGTATGTTATATAATGATATTAAGTTGAATCTCCCTGTGAAAACGGTTTTCAGATAATCTTAAAAAAGATTAAATCTAGATCTTATCAGGAAGACATTAAATTTTCACTGTTTAAAGAATGTTCTTGATAAGCATGTTTTTGATGCTATCGACAGTTAGGGACAATAACACACAGGAAATAGGGGTCCTCAGATAGTCGCCCTTTGTGTAATGTGCTCCTGCTCCCATATCCTGCATATGAATGGAAAAATCATGATTTGGGTCTCGGGAAATAATCAGGCGAGATTAAACTTTGATGATATGTGATGAAAACTTCTGTATTTTAATTGGAAACATTTTTACGGGTAAAGAAACGGCTTTGAATTTGATGATAATTAATTTTTCTGCACTTGACGTGACTGTTGCAGTGTGCCGATGATAACTTGTTGCCTGCTAATTGAAAGGGTCTCTGCTGTTTCCTGGTCAACTAATGAACAGTTCAGGTTCCTTTAATGTCGTATGAAGTAACCTGCTTGCATATTTGATTCCAACACATAATCATTTCCAGAAATAATTAACACAGAAAAAAAAATCTATTTCAGTAAAAACTATTTGAAAAGAGAATGAATGCTGGTACTATCTGTTAAGTGGGTGGCTGAGGTATCAGAGGAGAGTTGGAGGTATATTGCTATCATAGGAAAATTGATCTGTCATCAGATGGAGTATACCTCTTTAACTTTAAACCTGATATGTGACCGTAGATCTGTTGTGGCAATCTATGATAACTGGAAAGGTCTATAGTGACCTGTCAACATGATATAGTAAGGAGCAAATCAATGGACAATAGCCTCCAAGGACTTTCACTACTGTTAGTGGAGTTGCCCCACTTCTGTATATCTTGACAGGCAGTGGTCACTTAAACGTTAAACTGAATGATACCCACTAATGGGGAAATTGATTTCAGGACTGTAAATTTAAACATTTGGATGTGGTAGAGCAGACTAGAGCTGGAGCCAGAGAGCCTGGCTTGCATGTAGCATCAATACACAGGGTGAATGGAACAGTGGCATACATTAGCAGATAGCCATCTCTCAAAGATTCCCCAAAATTAATTTTAAGGATAAATATTCATGCAGAAAAAAGATGGAGATAGTTTAATGGCCAATTTATGTCTACCTCTTGATGTTAGCCATGAGTAACCACTGATGCCAGAATTGATAGGTTTATTAAACTTTATGAAAAATTCAGCGATGATCTGAATTAAATACTAAGATGGACACAAAGATAAGGCTTTAAATATAGAACAAATTCACAATGGTCTTATCACCCACCGGAAATATTAGGAGTGATTTATGCATGTTTGGGGACAAAAAAATCTTTATTAATGAAGTCCAATTAAAATGCCAATGAGCGCTGATTAGTTCTCTGCATCAATAAATGATGTAAAAGCAGATATTGTAGAATTGTCTCAGAGGCATTACTTTGTTAACATGTGGTTGCCAAACAATAAAATATGGCTCTCTATTAATTGCAAAAGGAGAATGTTCTCTGAAAATACTTTTTTTTGTAGAACATTTGCGCTGTACATAAAAAACCCGGCTAGTTATGAATATGAACAAAACATATGCCTCTGAAATGTGCCAAAAAATGAAAAGTTATTAGAATCTCAGGAGGTGCAATTTTATGGTCAGCTGACCAGACGTGGTTCTTGATGGCTATTAAGTTTGTTAGTGGTTTGTTGGTTTGGAAAATATTTGCAATGATTGTTTTTTTTTTTTTGCTACCACTTGCAAAAAATAAAAATTATGGATTTGTGTGAATTTATATTATGTTCTATGACCTAACAACACCCACCTTCCTCCTCTACCAAAACTTGAGATCCTTATTCCTAATACCATTAAAGCTGAAGAAAGTTTGTAGCTGTCCCTTCTAATGTTTGCATTAAGATTTTGGTCCTATTTCTATGCTGTATTAGAGAGCATGAAATCTAATTGTCTTCTAATTCAGCATTATTCAACAGGTTCTACTTGCAATAAAAAAAAGACTCGTGGCTTAATGAAGTCCATTTACACTAGGTGCTTGATTTACCAAGTGGCCAGAGTTCTGGGTGAATCAAAGTTTTTTTTTTCCTGTGGAGGAAAGGAAATCTGATTTGATGGAAATTGCTCACAGAAGAGACTTGATTTAGCGGATTAAAGTCTTGTACTCAGCTCTTCGGCTCTTCATCTGAGAAACAGTATTATAAATGCAAGTTCCGAGAGATGTGGCAAAGCAAGGTTTTATGATCATCATGTACAAGATCTGATATTATTTTCAAATGGCTGCCATTTTATTATGTTGTTTGTGAATATTTTGCAATTTTTTTTTATATGGGAAAGGGGGTGGGAATATTGAGTGACATTTGACCAACTTGTGGAAGACAATTACATATAAACACGATATCAGTTTATTCATTAAAAAAACAGAACAATTTTTAGTCAGTAAAAGTGCATTGAGACACTTGCAGGTGTTCATTTTGAACTCATCAGCTGACTAGTTTCTAGGACCATTGTCAAAGCACTTGAAATATTAATAAATCAAACGACAGAGCTATCAATACAATGATAGATTGATGAATTAAACAGCACTTGATGCATGATATGGCTTATCATATTAATACCCTAATTCTTATGTAATTTTTCATTTGTTCATTATGAATAAATCAAATGGTGATCCAAGAAAACTCTCAAGTTGATTGGTATTGATACAGGTGCATATTATTCATATTCATAGTGTCATTGTAATGTTGAAAAAGCATTTAGGAACCTTTGTTTAAGAATAAGTTGTTAAGTTTACAATTCATACAAGCATGTAAAAGTTCAACAATTTCAGTTAAGAATTTTATTAAATGACCTTTGTTTTTCCAGGTCAAGGTCATGTTGAAGATTTGCACTGAGGGCTCACACTCGGAGCAAGCACAGTCCTGTTTATCAATTGACCCACGAAAGAAACAGGTCACTGTGTTTGACCCTTCCACTGTAGGAGTCACCCTTTCCTCCCACCGTAGGACGACACCTGTGGCCCCCAAGATGTTTGCCTTTGATGCAGTGTTTTCACCTGATGACTCTCAGGTAAATTGAAGCAGGTGTTTTTATGCATTCATTGAAGTTATTAATTGGTGCTTAGGAAAAAAAAGTCTTTAGTATCAACTAGATGATAATATGAAATGTTGAACAATGTATCAAATCATGACTTTTCTTATAATGATTTATAGAATTTGATTGTCAAAAACAATTTTGGGTATCAAGAAATGGTTTCTTGCCATTTTGCAACTTCAGTAAGACGAATGAAGATAGAAAATTGCCTTCCTATGTCTGTCTTTGTAATGCAAATTTCCTAATTTCAGACTGAGATTTGCTCCAGCAGCTTGACAGAAATTATCCAAGGTGTTGTCAATGGAGCTGATGGCTGCCTTTTCTCCTATGGATATTCTAGACAAGGTTTGTGTGCGTTACAAAGAACATTTTTTACAGAGCCGGAAGAGTTCTTGTGGCATTTGACTTGTGGGGCCTGCTGCCTCCCCACCGCAACTGTTTGCACTACAGGTTGAAGTCACATGTCATTATACTTAGATCATTAATGATGTTTTCTTCAGTTCATCTGAGATTTATTAATTCCCAAATAGTTTTTCATCAGCATAAGCTCCATAATGTGCATTTTTCGGGAGATAATTAAACTGGTGTGCAGTAGATACATCTGTTCCAAATGATAGCTTTTATTAAATGTGGTGAAGATGTGTACAGACAAAATAGCTTACAAATTTATGTGATACAGATAAAATGACTAATGTTTGAGGAAGACCCATTTTGCTGGTGTATGCTCCAGCAGAATCTAGGGGAGAAAATTTTGGTGTATAATGTATCCTTGAGTGTATACACTTATTTTTTTTATTAGATGGGTTTTAGCAGTCTGTGGAACAGATCCTTTAATTAACTCGGGGAGCTCCACCATGTTCACAGTTTACTGTAACAGAAACAACATTTTAAAGGTTGCCATGAACATACCGACTGAATAGTTTGTTAATTGTTGACACGAGATTTACCTCCCCTCGCCACTAGGGGGCCTCCTGGATCTTGTCTCTCTGACAGTCCGGGATCTTCCTAGAGTGAGAGCACACAGTTCTGACTCATGTTTCTTGTGTGCCAATTAGATTGGAGAGGCTAAAGGGATTTGCTATCTTGTCCCTTTGTTTTTTGTATCTGTTTGTTGTCGTTTAAAAATGCATTATGCCCAAAACCACCTAGATCTTTCACAACCACAACAACTGAATGCTGAGATGAGCAGGGGGAGATTATGTTCTCCAAAATGTCAGAGCTGTTTGGAAAGTGTATGATTAAAGGATTTGAGTGTGTTTAATTTTTGTCCACTAAATATTAATCAAAAGAACTAGAAATGTTCCTAATTGAGCATGTTTGTTGAATATTTTAAGAGAGACTTAGTTATTGGGACTGATAACTTGGGCTTAGCATTCCCAGAGCTCTTGCTGGAATCCAGTGTCCCCCCACTAGTTGGAGTGACTCAAACTAAGGCTGAAAGAAATGTGCCAAAATTTAATTAGTAGCCAGCAATTCAGACCAAGCTAGTGGGCTCTCAAACAAATAAAAAACATGCAAATATCAGTTGCTTCCTAACTAGATTCCATTCAAGTCTATTATCATATTTGGAGAAAGTTTTTCATTCATCAATTAAATTGATTTCGATTGGAAGAGAGAGAGAATGGTCCTCGCTTCCTTGAATAAAGAAATTGTCATCTGACCAGTATCTAAATCTGCCAATTATTATGCTTATTGAATTTAATCTATGGAGAGTAATTATTTCTGATGATGATATGTTTGATGTTAATGGGATGAATTAGGGAGATGGAAACTGGTGTGAAGTGAAAAGAAATCCCTTTCTCTTGTCAGTGCTGGAATGTGGAAGGCATCAGTAATAAAAAGCAGAATATATTGAATTCAAAAGTGAAGTTGCTCTCTCATCACTACAATCCATTTCATAAGTCATAAAATCTCAGATATATTGATTTCAAAACTGGGTAAAGAATACTCTTGCTTAGACAATTAAAATATTTTATTGCAGCCATTAAACCAACATTTGAAGCAGTATAATTTTACGCAAAAACCCTTTTTCAATGCTACCTCCCTTTCTCGTAAAAGAAAGATAATTTAGGAAAAGAGTACATCTTTACTGAGAATAATACATACATGTTCTTAAAACGTTTACACATTTTAGAGAATGAGTTGGAGTGTATTTGATTTAGTGCCTTTTAGTTGTACCTATTTATATACATGTATGCACATATGTGCTTGACATATAGCAAGGACTTAAGCCAAAGCTTTTTTCTGCTAAAAACCTTATATAGAGTACACAACCAAATGTAATATGTTTAAAGTAGACTCGTGGTATCTGCAGAAATTAAAAAAAAAAGTTTTGTTTAATTTATTTATTTTGCTATCTCCACAGGTAAATCATACACCATGATGGGGAATGATGTGTCCGCCCAGTCCCTGGGGATCATGCCTTGTGCCATCGCCTGGTTGTTTCGCCTCATTGATGAACAGAAGGAAAAGACTGGGGCCAGATTCTCTGTCAGAGTTTCAGCAGTGGAAGTATCAGGAAAGAACGAACAGTTGAAAGATCTACTGGCTGATGTGGCAAAATGTAAGGGCACCCTTTTAATAACTTGCTTCTGTCATCTTTTTTGCAAAAAGAGATGCCATTATCACAAAAAAGATGCCATTGGGTGAATTACAAGCATTTCGGTAGCATTTCTCTCTTTGATGTTGTTACAGGTTCCCCAAAATTTTCGTTTTCTGTGTAGCCCTTTTTCTAAGAAGGCAAAAACTTAAAACTATTTCGACAAGAAGGAAGTTGTTTACTTTTTTCCTAATCATATGTTGTTTTTGCAAGGCTGCATGTATGCTACGAGTTGCTAAGGTATTTTTTTTTAAGGCTTTATTGCATACCAAGGTGTGATTAGGTTGGTGCAACATTATTGGAAGTTTGTTTACATTGTATCAAATGATTGTTTTGGCTTAGCCAGTAGTCTCTACCAGTGTTGTAAGATGTTCTCCAAATGATGATTTGATAAAACATCAATCAGACAAGCATGTGTGCTGCATGTGCATCAGGAAAAAAATGCTGTCAGAGGAAGCATTATGAAGAGCTTTGCTGGCATTAATGCATGTAATGATCTGCACCTGAAATTCATCTTTTGCTATGTTGGAGACTATATGCATTGTTGAAGCCAGTAATTGCATTACAATACAAACCTTTAGCAACTCCATTTCATTCCTGTTGTAGATGTCTGCATGACATCACTGCTATGATTAGCGTTAATTATGCTGCTTTTATACAGGGAAAACATGCAACAGTCTCTGAAGCAAAGGGGGAACGTTTGCTTAGTTTTGCATACTTTGTATGAAAATGAATGCACCGAGTATAAAAAGAGAGAAATAATCTTGATGGGCATGTATTTCAAGAATTTATTGTAATAAATAACATGCTCATTAAAACATGGTGATTTTATTCTTCTCAAACAGTCAGACTTTTATTGATGCTTTGTCTGGAAATAACAAAGAGACTTGATTAATTAATTTATAGATAGAAGAAAACTTCATTTCTCTTTCTCTGTTTTTTCAAGTGCTCAAGAAAAAATCGGGTTAGGCACTTAGCAATTTTGGCTTCCATAGGAAAAATGTTTATCATCATTTATTATCACAAGGTTTTAGCTACTTGATCATTTGTTTTAATTCAATTTCTTTTGTTTTACACTTCTCTTAAAGATGCTTAGAATTAGGCTCTTTTTATACTCCTCCAAAACGAAAAGACTTGGCTGTTACATAGTTCTTTAGGATTTTAACCTGGTCCTCGGGTTCAATAACTTAATGGGAAAAAATGTTGATTTAATGAAACAACAACACTGGGAGGTATTTTTTGACTAATTGCCTCCCATTATTTGATTACCCAAGATGAGTTATATCTTGAGTGGAAATGTGTTGATTTTGACAGCTCTACCACACCTCACTATGTGGTGCCCTTGCTTTATTGCCAGTTACTACCCCTAAGAGGGGAGCTGGCTAAAGTCAAGAACCATTTGTAAATGCCTTTTTGATTAAAAGAATTTTTTATGACCCCTGCATGACACTAGAAAAAAATCTGCTTTGTCTAAGTTCACTATGTAGGTTTTTTATTTTAAAAAGTTGTATTATAATTTGATTACCCATACATTATCAACAAGTGCACATTGGTAACTTTACAATTTCAATTGAAAATTTCTTCTTTTGTTTGGGTGCATACTATACATAGGAACAGCATTTTTCACCCAATTTTGAGGGATACATGTTGTACTTGAGTGCGTACTATACACAATACTTAACAGTAATTTGAATTTTTTTCTGGTATGTAGATACAGAAGCAGGAGTGGGAACAGCCCCTGGTGTCTATCTGAGGGAGGACCCCATTTGTGGGACACAATTGGAGAACCAGAGTGAACTGAGGGCCCCTACCGCAGACAGAGCCGCTTACTATCTGGATGCTGCCCTGGCTTCTAGAGCACAAGGTGAGGTTCAAATTATTAGGGTGTCATCTTTCACTTTTCTAAATGTCTGAAAAGATGTAGTAATGAGATAAGGAAGAGGATCCTGATTTTAAAGAGCTATGATGAATGAATTTGATAGATAAATTTGTAAGTTTCATTGAAGCTGGCTAACAACATGAAATCGCAGCTTTGAAACACAAAAACAGAAACTGTTACAAGTGAAGGAGCAGACAGTAATGTGACATGAAAGCTGGCTAACTCACCCCGAAAATTCTCCTGTTGGCAGAAAACATGTTTTTGCCCTTACTGAAATTGACAATGTATTTCACAAGTAAACATCTGGAAATTCTTTACTTGGGTTTTTAAGACTGGCCAACCATATCAAGGTGCAATCTTGTGCAAAAAATAATGAATACTTATAACAGAAGGGTAAACCAAGAGAAAAAAGCTTGGGATATAATCTACCGCAGTGACTTACACACAGCAGTGTTGCTCTCTTCGCTCTGATCTAGCACTATTGTTTTGTGTATTACCTAGGATTTATTAAATTAATGAACAGATGCCTGATTATTAAGTGCAGAAAGAACAATGAACTTTAGATTGCTTTCAAAGGAATATTCTAGGTCCTAAAATTTCCAATGATTTTGCAGATGATGAGGAGTTGAGGTCTTCACACATTGTATTCACCCTCCATGTGTATCAGTACAGGATAGAGAAAGCTAACCAAGCCGGACTTCCAGGAGGTAGGCTTACTTCTGACTGATAAAAAAATTTTACTTTGAGAAATATAGAAATAAAATTCAATATCTTTTCAATTAGTATTTTACTTGTTGTTTCTTTTTTATTTTTTACAATTCTTAATAAAAGATGCTGAAAAGGGAAAAAAAATCTTTTTATGTTGCAAATTTTTTGACTTACTAAATGAATCTACCGGTAAGTAGTGAAACTAATAACTTAAACATACTATAAAATAAAGAAGTGGGAATAAGGATGTCATATTTCACTGTTGCAAGAAGTTATTCATAGAGTTTCTAATCTGCCTGTCGTGAAAATAAGGACATGTAATGTTCTGTAGATTTTCTCTTGAATGTAAATTTGAGTATCCCTGGTGAGACATCCTAAATCAAATTTAGTATGCTGCATGCCAATCACGGAATTCTTCCATCATCGCTAAATCCAATTTGAAAACTTGATTCGACACCAATTCAACTGGTTGTTGGTATCGAGTGTAGGCATTTCTTTGTTGGTGAAAAGAGCAACAAGTTGAGACACTTTTCCTTTAAAGTGAATGCATTTGGGAATGATCAGGAAGGAAAAAAGATATCAATTCTAGAAAGCTAGGATGTAGATGACAGATTTTGAATAAGGCAAATATGACCATAGTGCTTCTGGAAGCAGTCTGTTAATATGGTATTGAAATCAGCTAGTTATTTATAATGCTTCTAGATACAGAAATGCCTAAAGTGAATGCAATCAATAATGTTAATCCAAAGTGTACACAGAAAGGTTGATAGTTTCTCAGCTTTGGAACAGCTCTTCCCAGATCAAGTAGACCTCACCCAGGACTAACATCAATTATCCCACTTCTCTGTTAGCCAAACTCTTCAATCAATCAAATTCAGAGAGCGGCGAAAAAGATAATTCAGTCGCTCTTCTGTTCAATTCTTCCGAAAAATAAATAATTACTGTATGCTATACTTCACGATTTTATCTGGAGTCTCTACTCTGCCAGAATGTTTTCTTTAATTTTAACTCTACAAGTCCCACTGAGTGTTTTTCTTAGATGCACACACGTACACTCCTCCATATGTGCATTATGCAACATCTATATACAAATTTTACTGTATTAAAACAGATAAAATATATATTCTAATTTAAACATAACAATCTAACAGTAAACTTTGTTTTCAGTGGCTGGGGGTAGAAGTCGACTACATCTGATTGACCTTGGCAGTTCTTCCAAGTCCAAAGACCCCGACAATGTGTCGCTTAGTCTCTCTGCATTGGGAAATGTCATCATGGCATTACTTAATGGCCAAAGACATGTTCCTCACAGGTAACCTAATGGCATTATTCTGTTTGATAAAAATATACCAACATGTACACTGTAAATTAATTGTTTTTGCATACATATTTTGCGAATAAAACTACACACATTTTTAGTTATTGGTGTGCTTTTACATTTGACATAGTGACCCATTTAACATTACTTTTAAGAGTCTTCATTTTAATTAATATTTTTATATCTACTTTTCAAATACATGTACATGTATTAGTAGTTGTATCAATAATCACAAGCCCTACTGCTCCAAGTTGATGAGTTGAATCATCAAATTGTTGTATGAAATGCCAGAAATATACTAGACCTCACAGAAATGATCAAGAAAAGAGCTGGAAAGGCACACTTTAATACGTTTTGTCTGGATTATTAATTTAGTTTGCTAAAGATATTCTTGATCCAGTTTCTTTTTATATTTTATTTTTTCTACAACAAAAATGATAATGATGCACATGTGTCAAATCTCTATAATAATGTGTTTTTTCAGGCCATAAAATTAAACTCATTAGCTCTAATAAGCACAGTCCACAAATTGTGTAAAAATGATAAGATTCCGGATCTATGAAGCTTGACTTCGTAATTCTCTTCTCATTAGTATGACTTTCATGTCATAATGCCCAGGAAAAAAATATCTCCGTAATGAATTCGTTTGTGGATTAAAAAGCTAGTTTTGACACGCTTCAAAATCTTTGGCCTCAACTTCAAATAATTATGGTGCAAGTTATATAGGAAGCAAATTAACAAGAAAAACCTTGGATAATGACAAACAGATTTTTACACTGAAGAGGGGCGAAATAGTGTTTATTATATCTTGAACTTATTGGCAGATCTCCTATTTTCTAGAAGTGTTGCCAAGAGATACAATCTTTTATTAAGGTGTTATAAAGAGGATTGCAAATAAAACAGAGATGTAACTGAAAATTTCCAACTCCACATATTATTACCTATTAATGACAGAAGAGCAATCCTATCATTCAAGTACCTAAAGCTTGCTACTTGAGGTTGGAGATTTCATCAGCACCAAGTGCTGAATGGTAGCCCTTGACATTATGACACAAAATCGCTGGCTATTGGCTGGCTGATCCTGTAGCTATCTACATACATTCTTTTGATGTGCCAGAGTATTATGATTGAGATAAATTCATGCAATCTAGAATGAACAAATAGTTAATTACCGGTATATTCTGATCTACCCATGATGCAGGAATTTGTTTAATTAGTGGATAACATATCCTGCTTGCTTCCTAAGTGAGTTGAAGTTTCAACACATACAGCTCGGAGCTTGTTCATTAAATGGTTAGATAAGGTGGTCGGGATATCTCTTGAATTTAATAGAATAGCCATGGAAACATTGTGAATTTAAGAATATTATTTTGTCTTTCAGAGATAGCAAAGTGGCCCAGCTGTTGAGAGATTCACTTGGAGGAGTTTCGTGTCGGACTTGTATGCTTGTCCATGTCTCTTCTGCTGTAAGTCATCATAACGAGACTCTACAGGTCATTCAGCTGGCAGCCCGTATTCACAGAATGAGGAGGAGAAAAACAAAGGTAATACACAGCAATTCAAAATTGTGGCAATAAATTGGAATTTTTTCCTATTGTACCTTAAGGATTTCTTAATATATATGTATATCTTGTTTGTAGTTTTCAAGTACAAGTTCAGATGACAGTTCCACGGATGATGGAAGACTTAGAAGACCATTTAAGGGGTGCAGAATGGGGACCCTAAGAGAAGACATACTGTACCACTCTTCACATTCTGACCCTGACTATTATACCTCTAGCAGTGAACAGTCTTGTGATACAGTAATATATGTTGGTGCTCATGGACAATCCCTCAGTGATCGGGAAATAACGGACAATGAAGGACCACCAAGATCTGTTCCTAGAACAAACCCAAGATTACCCCGGAGACCAAGTGGCTCCAGATCATCTGGTGATGAAGGATCAAATTCAGACAGTGGAAGAAGTCGTGCTTCTTCAGATTTTAGATATGGAAGAGCTGCATTGATTCAAAAGGAGAATTTTAATGTGAATAGAATAGTATCTCCTAGATTCCACCCCCAGCCTGCCAAAGCTGTGTCGTCCCCTTCTGTAGTTAGAGATGTCAGCGTTGTGCAAACCCATGCCAAATCACCACCAGTTTCACCTATTGTTGGGCCTGGCCAACATCCACTTAAATCCCAAACCCGTTCCAGATCCCAGGATTCACCTCAAAGATTGATTGTGAAGGGGCCCTCTTCAGATCAACTGAAAGGAGAGCAGTGGATTGATGGACCAGGAATCTATTCAAAGAACAAACAGGTGGAGGAGCAGTGGATTGATGGACCACAGGCATTTGTCAAGCAAGAACTTGTCAATACAATGGACCCAGCCAATAAGCATTTGTTCAATCCTAAAATGAATGCAGAAGAACAGTGGGTAGATGGCCCCAGAGAAATGATAGCTGAATCTCAACTGCAAAACCGAGAAGCAAAAGTCAGTCATTCTAAAGCAACTGTGCACAGTAGCTGTAAAGGAGATAAACACTCAAAGCACAAAAGACCATTGCTTGATATCAAAGATCGGCCTGATAGTACATTAAGTGAGGATAGCAGTTCATCTCTGACTGTACAAGGCCCAGACTCCAGACCAGTAAGTTTACATGAACCAGAGGATAAACCAGATGCACCCCAGCAAAGTGTTAAGCCTTTTGTGCGCGACTGGGTGCAAAAACATAGTGCAATCGTTGACAATAATAGTGCTTCTAAGAGAGAAGATCGCTCTGAAACTGCTGAAACACCATGTAAAATGAAAAAGCCAAAACCAGAGTCTAATCGTAAATTGAGTGCTTCTACACCAAAACAGTCTCCCCTTAATTCACCATGTGCACCAAGGAAAACAAAGTGTGACTCGCAATCAATTGGTAAACTGCAAAAATCACATTTGCCCACCCCTCAAAATCCAACTAAACGGGTCAAAGACTGGATACAGTCTGTATCACTGGAGCAGACCCAATCTAATTGTGAAAACTTTGTTTCTGTAAATGACTTCTGTAGTGATCTCCCTGTGAGGACATCTGAATTGAATACGTCTCAGGATGTGTCTTCTTGTAGTAGCATTCAGTTGGAATCAACAGTTGAAGTGGACTCTCAGTGCGAAACTACCATCAACACAGCTCCTTGCAGCAGTGATGGTCGACCGGATGAAATGGCAGAGTGCAACATTGGAGACATTAGCTTTGACAGTAGTGTTGATGCTGGTGAAAACACAAATTCGCTCCACAGAGAATCAATCTACGAAATGCAAATGGATGCCCAACTTGAAAAGAGTGACGTGAAAAATGTTGACATCCCAGACAATGATACGTTTAGTAGTGTCAGCAAAGACGAGGACTCGGACTGTGAAAATGAACCACTCCTTGCCAAAGAGTTCAGTATTCCTCATTCATTAACTGCTGAAAGTTTAAAAACTCTTGTTGCAGAGCCAGTTGTTGAAGATGAGCAAAAATTTGTGCAGGGTCAGTCTTATCAAAGCAGTGAAATAAATCCCAACATCAAAGAAAGCTTATTCATTTACGATAAGGCAAAACCTATCTCTTCCCTACATCGTAAACCAGATGGTGCTTCAAATCCAAATTTAGTCAATGAACTTGATTATCAAGACAGAATTGATGTGAATTTCATTAGAGGAGAATATATCATCAACCAAGTGCAACATATTTCTAGTCAGAATGTAGATATTTACCAGAAAGCTACCTCAGTTTTGAAGTATGAAGAACCTGATTGCCGAAAATCAAAGTCTAAACCTCCTCTTCCAAAGCCTTCGTGCAAGTCTCATAGTGCCAGTCCTTCCCGTTGTAAGGATATAAGTCTTAGTCCGAAGTCTACTGGGTCATATTCAAGTCGAACATCTTCACCAGGAAGTCATGTTAGCCGTACAAAGGAAAAGTCTCGTCAGATTTCAACATCTTCAATGTCATCTCAGTCTTCTCTTCCCATTGCCAGTAGCCCAACTTCTAAATCCTCGAAGTCTCCATCACCAAGTAAACTTCCGATTTTCTCCAGCAAAAGTTCGCGCAAAAAGGACAAGGAGTACAAAGTCGGAAACGGTCGAGTAGTAGAGCTGAATACATCCAACAGAGGAACAGATTCCGATAGTGGTAACGACAGTGGTATTGTTGCACATGAAAAGAAATTGCTTTCTCCATACAGCACCGTCACAAAGCCTCGCACTCCTAGTCATTCTAGCAGCGGACATGGAAGTGACAATAGTAGCACAGTCAGTGCTGACCTGAGGTCCCAGCTAGGAATCAAAGACAAACTTTTGACTGGTGGAACCAGCAGTGGGTATGAGAGCATGCTAAGAGACAGTGAAGAGGCCTCAGCGACGTCATCTGGTCAGGAGGAAAGCACTAGTGAATCCCCAAACGATAAAAAGAAAGGATCCAAGAAAAAGAAGTCAAGTGAGTGCATTTAAATGTAGAATTTAAATGATATTAATTATTGGAAAATAATGTTTAGAAAGGTATAAATGATGCATTTTATTTTTTAATTAATAGGTACAAAACGTAGCCGTTCAGCACCTGCGAGATCCAGTGAAAGTCCTGATGGCAAGGGATCCGTGATATTAAGTCCCTCATCAAAGGCATGGGTAGATACGAGACAGATTCAGAGAATCAAAGAGGAACCTTTTGAAATCAAGTTATACGATATGGACGATGTGGAAAGGCTTGCTAGAAGAAGAAATGAAGAAGAGGTAACTACTTTACAATGCGATTTTATATGAAACTACATTGCTCATTTTACAGCGCGATTTTATATGAAAAGAAAGGTAACTCTTATTTAAACTTGTTTTTTGCTATTTTCGTTACAGGAAAATGAGTCAAAAAAAGAAAAGGGAACAAAACATGGTAAACCGATGGAACTCATCGACCATAAAGATCAAATTGTGATGGAGAACCGACACTGGAGATTTGACTGTCGTTTTTTCATGTGTTTCTGTCGTAACAAACCAAAACAAACAGATGTTTAGGTTGACAATACCCTTGCCATACTATTCTGTAAACTTAATTCTTGAAGTGCATTAAAGAAGAACAAAGGAATTATGCATTTAGTATGATTTTTTGAAAACATTTTAATGTCATTATGCATTGTACATTTTGTACATAGTCTTTATTTATACATATGAACTGCGTGTATTTTTGACATGCACTTGAAATGTAAACATTTTGTACATTCGTAAAATTATATGCAGTTTTCCCCTTTGCAATAGTATATGCATGATAGACTTTGGGAATATACTGGAGATGCATGACATCTACTTGATTGTATATTACTGTGGTAATAAATAAATATATTTCTAACTTTACCCAATCTTAATTATGAAATACTAGGTCTGTAGTAAAGATATGCAGGAGATTTCGCCCAGCTTAATTAGCAAGTACGTTAATTGGTTGACAATTTTACAAGCAGGCTTATTATCAACCCTGTTCATCTTCGAGTGATAGATACCCAGAAATATGATTTGAATCAATTGAAATGAGCACAAGATCAGCTTACATTTCGTTAAAAAAATTGACGGATTGTTAATATATATATATATAAATAAGGAAGAGTATTTATCCAAGTAAAAGTTATTAAGAGAAATGATCACAAATTCAAACTGAGAACCATGACGATTGCAATAGGTACATAACATTGAAAAATAAAACGGCTTTACATTCTAAAATAGCTTTCATGGCACAAATAACAAGATCAGTTTTAGTATCGGCTACAGAATATTCATGTCAGAAGTAAAGGATAATAATTTTCAATAGCATATAATCAGGAATAAAGTACTAGTTTATCAACTTACCTGTACGTTATATGTACATTTTTTATGTAATTCATAAACTTTTTGAAGGAAAGGAAGAGACTTTTTAAAAAACCTACAACATATAGTCTGCATTCTTTTCCACTGAAATATCTAAAATGGAAAGTAGTTCTAAGAAAAGTTGGTTTTTGTTCGTTTATTAAGGAATAATTATTTCTAATTCAATAATATCACAGACCACAGAATTCACGCGTTGTCAACAGTCACTCTCGGCAATATTAGCTGTCCTTTCTCTCTCAATGTTTGTCACAGCTTTTTGTTCGATGGTTTTCCTTGCCAGTGAAGCTTGTATTTCTAGCTTATTCATGAGTCTCTCGTATACTTCAGTATCATAAATTTACGTCTAAAATCACTGCAATGAAATTTCTGAAATTAATACAAGTAGTTATTTTAAACAAATCTCTCTCTCTCTCTCTCTCTCTCTCTCATTTTTAAATTTAAAAGAAAAGAATTACCTTACGCGGCTTTACTTTGGGTTCCTTCTTTTAAACATAATTTTCATAGTCCCTTTAGTGAGCTTTCTGGTCTTTCTATTAGACGGCACTATCTTCTGCAACAGTATACATAAATAATTATGTATAACACCCACAGATCTCATTGTGTGAAATTTGATCGATTACCAACGAAAAATAAAACTATCACAAAATGGTAAAGATTAACCTAAATATAATCTTACTATTGATTTCCTTTTATTCTGTTTTGGCTACGAAAATACGAATAAAAAAATATCAATTTTTGATAACTTTTTTTAAATGCAGTTATGGGTGCATGTCTACGGTTACGTTTGTCCAACGTATGTAGATAATGACACTATTAAAATAGTGTTAAGAATTTGAAAAACAACAGCTCCCGACACTTCAAAGTTCAATACAAAAAAAAAAACAAACAAACAAAACAAAACAAAAAACAACACAAAAACAAAAAACAACAAAAAAATATGCATGACAATTCAGCTCTAATATTCAGCAAATTTATCATTTCATAAATTTTTCTCGAAATTGCCAATCAAATTGAAAATAAGACTTTTTTGGGTTTGGAATTCCATATAAAATCATTAACGTAAAGTTTTACATCGATCGAAATTGTAGTTTTATCATGAAAATCAACAGTCAATTAGCTTAACGAACAAATCGCAATTTTTTTCAATTGGCATTACCTTTTTACGCGAATGTTTGTCTTGAATTCTTTTTCTCTGTATTCAGAGAAAAAGGTATCGTGAAACCAAAAGTGAAAAGTTTTCTTAATCTTATTTGAGGCTTTATATTGAAATTTGAATAACATTTCTTTTATAGAAGTGATGAATGTTTTTGATAATGCAATACCTTCTGAACTAAATATTTTTCTTGTAATCTTCTTTTCTGCAATACATGAAAAATTCACATAATGGGATTTCAACTTTTTACACTTAACATTCTAGTACTATTAATTGATTTGTTAACGTTCTGATTGGGTAACAAATTTCAATTTCTAGAATAATCATTGTATATGTAATAGTAAAATCAAATACCCTTTCTCGCCTTCTTTTCAGCTCCTTCACGGAAACGATGCAGATTCTTCGGTACTTTTTAATTTTTTGTTGAAGTTTGTCTTTGCGTTTCTGAATCAATTTCTTCTCCTAAAACAGATTAGTTTCACTACAACAGCAATTAAACGATTTTATAAACCTTTAATCTCTTAATATACAAATATACTTATCAAATACCTTCAATGTTTTAGCTGGAAGCAATGACAGTTCTTTCTTCTCTTTGATTTTCGCCCGTAGCTAGAATTTTTAAAAAGATAATGTACGGGTATTAATCAAGGTACCTCACTACATCAAGACTTGAACTTTAAAGACATTACGTCACAGTGTGGCGATTTAAGTGTTTTGTTAAACTGTTTGTACCAATAAATTTGGTTGAATATCATCGTAGCTCAGTGGTTACGATATCGGATTTGTGAATTGCACATTACGTGTTTGAATCTGCCTGGGGCTTTTGTTCATACTTCATACATTAAATGTTTGAAAATCATATATTTTTAAATTCAAAATTGCATATTTTTTGCGTATTGGACTTAAATATTTATCATGCATCATGCTATATATCATAATCAAGTAATTTTCTGTTGATTTGAGAAACTATTTCAAGGTGTAGTGAGCTACATTAATCCTTAAACGATTAAGACAATAACACATCCCTTCCCCACAAGTGAGTTACTTAACAGGCTAGATTTTTCATATTGTAAGCTTCACCTTTTTCTTTGTTTCTAAAATTTTTTGCTTTGCTTGCTTGTATTTCTTTTTGTTATCTTTAAGCTTCTTCAGGATCTCTTTTTTCTGAAATAGAAACACATGAAATACTTAAATAAAAAAGAAATTGTTGTAACAGGTGAACAAAATTAAAAACTAGTATGTCTTATAATTAATCCTGATCAATCGACCATAACAAAAACAATGCATTTAAAGAATATTTAGTGTACCTTTGCAAAGTAAATTTTGACCCCTCCTCTGGGAACATATATTTTTCTTCCATCTCCTGGGATTAATTTCTGAAATATTATGCAGAACATACATAGCTTAAGTTGAATTTGAAGATGACAAACATTTATATGCTCACAAAAAACACACACATATATATATATATATATATATATATATATATATATATATATATATTCTTACCATTGTATGATGTTTTGGATATCTTCTATGTTTAGTTATAACTTTTTCCTTCAATACAAAAAAAAGAAGTACATGTATCATGAATATCAAAAGATAAAAAACCCCACATTTTCTCTGTTTTAAACTAATATAATTTGTTTTTCTGGATGCATTAAATAACTCATTTTCGTATTGAAATTTTTTCGTTCATCAATTAAATAAAAATCAAGATCACGTAAACGTACCCGTCGATACTTTTCTTGTAGTCTTCTTCTCTGGGTAAATTCAGGTAAAAGCAACATTTGAAATAAGATTAGGAATAATTTTTATTGTTTACTTATAGTAATTGTAGAAACATACCTACTTATAAATTTTGAAATTGAAAGTTTTTTTATACCAAACCAAACAAATACCCCCTCTCGCCTTCTTTTCAGCTCTTTCACGGAAATACGGCAGATTCTTTGGTACTTTTTAATTTTTTGTTTTAATTTCTCTTTGCGTTTCTGAATTAATTTCTTCTCCTAAAAAAAGGAAACAGAAGAAATAAATCAATTTAAAACAACATTTATCTTGTCATATTCAAATAAATTCATAACTAACCTTCAATGTTGTAGCTGGAAGCAACGACAGTTCTTTCTTCTCTTTGATTTTTGCCCGTAGCTAGAATTGAGAGTTTTAAAATTGTAATGTATTAGATACTGAAAAAAAATGCCAAAAAAAGCAAAAAAAAAAAACAAAACAAAAACTAAAACAAAAACTAAAAAGAAAAAAATTAAGTAATCAAATATTACAGAGCTTACTGAGATGAGACATTACTCTTCAGACCAACTTTATCATATTGTATTAAAATAGCATATTTAATGCTCTGATAAATCTTATGATACAATAATGTATTGTGTTATATACTCAATTTCATATTGTATACAATACTATATTATATGGTATTAAACAATAAAATATTGCATCCTATGATATCATTTTTTTAAAAGTGTATCATTTGATATGATATCGAAACTTTGATATGAAAATGCATGATATGATACAGTATTGCATTATATGATTTAAATTGTAAAATGTATGATTGTGTCATATAAGATGATACAACATATGTTATATGTACAAAGTAGTATCATATCATACAATAACGTATCATATAATATAATACTGATATACGTATAATATTGTTTCAAATGATATGATATGATATTGTATCAAATGTTATTTTATCATATGATATTGCATCATTTGATACCATATTGCATCATTTGATACCATATTGTATCAAATGATACTATATGATACTATAATGTATCGAATGATACTATATTGTATCTTTAATATGATGTTGTATGCCCTGATACAATATTGTATCATATGATCATGTCAAACAAATGCTACAATATTGTATCAAACGATACAATATTGTATAATCAATATTGTATAATCAAGCTAGCGTCCGAAACCTTTGGCTCAGATTCAGCATTAAAGCCTTTTAGCTGAATATGTATCATAAGATGTCCTATCCATGCAAATTTAGTAAAGTTAAGACCAGCGGTAACTCAGTAACTTAGATATGGTCATCAAAAGGCACATGCTCCAAAAACTTTAAACTCCTCTAAAACCTCCTCTGGCATCTAAAAATTATTGCTCTGATTCAGCATGCAAGTCCGTTAAGTTTAAAAGTATGCCCAGATGTACCATCCATGCCAGTTTGGTGAAGATGGGCAAGAAATAACTTAAAAAACAGTACATGCTCTAAATAAAATCTTTAGCCAGGTCCGGAAGCCGACGCCACGGATAAGCTCCCCCCGATTTCGTCTTGGTGAGCTTAAAAAAGGATCGATTAAATAACATTTTTAATATCATGCATTATATTTTTTGTTTTCTATTTGAATAAAAACATCACCTTTTTCTTCGTTTTCAAGAGTTTTTGTTTCGCTTGTTTGTATTTCTTTTTGTTGTCTTTTAGCTTTTCCGAAAGTTCTTTTCTCTGAAAAAAAAATCACCAAAATTAAATAAGAACTTGTTTTTAAAAAAATCATGTGTATTTACAGGGACATTATTACGATTTGAGGTTAAAATTTTAATTTTTTTTTCATTTTTATGTCTATAATGCCTGATTAAGGTATTTTTAACTATGAACCGAAATTAAAGTGTCAATCATAGGAATATAAGTGAGATACAGAGCTCACAACTCTTGTTATGTAAACAAAGCTCAGGCCATCTTTTTTTAAAATGTGACATACACTAGATATTGTTTGTGTTCATAACGAACTACCAAGGAGAAAAAATTGCTTAAAACAAAACTTCTACAGGTATAACACAAAGACATGGTATCAGCCTTGTTTACATATCAAACAATTGTTTGCTCTGTATCTTTTCATGTAACTTGGTAAGTTATTTGCTGACAAACAGGAATACCCTGATAAAATACAAACTCCATAGTACTGTTTGTTTTAAGAGATGGGTTTAAGGTACCTTTGAAAAGGAAATTTTGACAACACCTCTGGAAACATATCTTTCTCGTCCTGATCCTGGAATAATTTTCTGATGGAAAAATCGTATAAAATACAAATTGAATGAGCTTATTATTTTAGTAAGTATATTGTAAATATCAAGAGGGAACTTTAAAAGTACATAAAAACGAGATAATTCTTTCCGACCAACGCATGATGCTTTCGTTTTCTTCTGCCTTGCTCTCTCACTTCTTCCTTCAATATTAAAATAGACAATGGATTCATGAATCAATCAAAACAAAAACAAGAAATACTTTCACAAATTTGGATGACTTGATATTCTTTAAATAAACTTACCCTCCGAATTTTTTCTTGTAGTCTTTTCCTCTGTGTAAACAGGATGAAACCCAATATTAAAACTTTCAATCACATTATTCATGCTAAGCAGCTTATAAATAAAGTCTTAAAAATGCTCTGTTATCGATAATCATAATGTCCGATATCTGTTGCCTTGCTCAGTCTAATTGAGAACGGTAGATTTCAAAACGGGTAGATTAAAAGATACATGTAATCATTTCTAATAAACACAAGTGTAACGAGTTAAAATGAAAACAGAGCAATACCTTCAACAGGAATGAAATGGAAAGCAAAAAACACCAAGCAATACTAATTCCAAACAATATGCATTCTTCACACAAACATTGCTCTTTGTACTAGTTCTGACTTTTGCAAATATCTATAATTCTAAAAATCAAATCTTATTTTAAAAAGATACGTTATACCCCTTCATTTTTTATTCGCTTTGTGCTCTCCTAGGCTTTGAAGTCAACATATAAATTTGCTGTTTATATTAAATAAAAATGAATTATTAATTAACATCGCTATACAAAACATATACCCTTTCTCGCATTCTTTCCAGCATCTTCCGGGAAATGACGCAGATTCTTCGGTACTTTTTTATTTTTCGTTTCAGTTTGTCTTTGCGTTTTTGTATAATTTTCTTGTCCTAAAACGATATATTCAGTATCTAAGAGGGCTGGATTGTCGTAGCCATTTTTAGACAATATAAATCTCCTTTAAAAAGAAGAAGAGCTCTGTTTAAAGATGTAGGAAAACATTCAAACTTTAAAATTAGAATTTATGGATATGTTCTTTACTAGATAATAGCTTCATCAATCATTTTTAAAAATTTAAGGTATATCAGATGGTTAATCTTGTTGACCACCCAGCCTACTTAAACGGAAATTGAACAACTTAAACATTTTTTGTCTTTTGATACAAATACATTTTTTCTATTACCTTTAATGTTTTAGCTGGAAGCAACGATAGTTCTTTCTTTTCTTTAAGTTTCTCCCGCAACTGAAATTTCACAAGTAAAATAAAACAATTCCAAAATTTGAAAAAAATTAGCAATTTCCAATTAAACAATAGAAAGATTGCAAATGCAATGACCACTTAAAAGAAATATAAAAAAAATACATCAAAAATATTGGCTTTAAAAGATTTCATTGGTCGCTTTTATAAAGAATACCTTTTTCTTTGTTTCGAAGATCTTCTGTTTCGTTCTGCTGTATTTCTTTTTGTTTTCCTCAAGCTCTTTAACTGTAGATTTTGTCTGGATTAGAAAACGCATAAAATAACTACGTATTAATTATTCATTTTAAGGAAAAGGGCATTTGTAATAATTACAATTTGTTTCCAGTTTCAGTTCACAAAGTAACGTTTGGCGAAAAAAATGCGGAATGCCAGGTACCTTTGAAAAGGAAATTTTGAACCCGCTTCGAAAAGCATATTTTTCCCTTCCAGCACCTGAGACAATTTTCTGTAAAGATTTTAATATTCAATTAAAAATATTTTTTATAAAAAAAAATTATGTAAATGGATGATTTAAGTTCAAACTTAATGTGTACAAAACAAAAGAAATGATTTCCAACCATAACACGGTGTTTCCGATTTCTTGTGCCTTGCTTTTGAACCCTTTCCTTCAATACAAATACACAAAATTTGAGAAATATGAGAAACAAAAATAAAAGAAATGCCAATAAGATTAAACCTTGATATATTTTTTATCAGAATGATTTGCTTTCTGACTTTTTCTAAATCTAGTTAAAATATATTCCCGAAACGTACCCTCCGATACTTTTCTTGTAATCTTCTTCTCTGTGTAAATAAAATAAAACAGGTTAAAAATAATCCTGTTTACAAAAAAAGATAAGCATTTTTTCTCACGTGCACAATGTTCATCTTGTTTGAAGTAAATAGTATCCAGTAAGCAACTTCTGGAAACATGCTTAGAAAACATTACTTCTCTGAATTATAGGAATGGAAAATGTCATCCATCTATATGAATAACATTATTTTAAAATTTACTTTAAATAATCATTCATATACCCTTTCTTGTCTTCTTTTCATCTCTTTACGAGAAATGCGACAAATAAGCACAAGCTTCTTTAATTTTCGGTTAAGCTTATTAATGGACTTCTTTTCCTAAAACAATAAAACCAACAAAAAATTAATCAATAAAATCAGTTTTGTCAAACAAGTTTTTATCGAAATAATACTTATTAATATACGTGGAAGCCACAAAGCATACGCTAATATCTATAATCGAATGCACGAATTACCTGTTTTGTTTTGGTTGGAAGCAGCATCAGTTCTTTTTTCTCTTTTAGTTTCGATTGAATCTGGAAAAAAAATGCAAAAAGACAATTGGTAAACATCGTTGTTTATTTTGAAAAGTCCTACAAACGATCACTATACACTTTTCGTTATTGATATTTATCAATGCAAAAGTATCACCTTTTTCTTTGTTTCTAAGATTCTCTGCTTGGCTTTGTTGTATTTCTCTCTGTTTTCTTTGAGCATTTTAGAAATCTCTTTTCTCTAGAATAGAACATCAACAATTTAAACAAGAGGTCTATAAGCCAAATCACTTAACAGGCCTAAGGGAACAAAAATCCCAAATCTAATTCCATCAACATCCGCCATTCGAATTTAATTCAAAACATGTTTATAAAAAAAAATATATCAAAATTAATAACTAAAAGTAGTTAAGTAAAGAACAGATGTACCCCAGTGAAATTCCTCATCATTGCAAATTCATATTCAATTAAATCTTTGATTTTGTAAAGAAACATTCATGATTATCGGCTTTAATTGATTCAATTAACGTTAGCATAAAAAACAACGAATGAATACATAGTATTTGAAAATAAATCAGCAATACTTGTTTTACTTCTCCATTGTCAATACATCTTGGTGACAAAGTTTAATGATTATGGTCCATGATTTAGAAAAAAATGATTAACTGTTCTTGAAATAATAAGCTTTGCAACTATCTACATTAACACATTGTGAAAGCTTACAAATAGTTTAATTATTCGAAATATCAAGTTTAGTTGATTTTGTAAATGTGCTTTTGACTGAAGGCGAGGGCATATATTACCTTTGAAAAAGGAATTTTAGCTGCGCCACCTGTAGCATGTCTCTGTCCTTCTATCTTTGGTAGTATTTTCTGAAAATATCAATATAAAGTACAATGTACAAATTAAACTGATGGCCGGATTTGATACAATCTTGAAAAATGTATCTACACAAATGCACAAAAATATTTTACAACCATAATACGATGTTTCCGGTGATATTTTCTCCCTTTTTCTTTCACTTTCACATTCTTTGAAAACACCTGAAACGTTGAACAGTCTTGAAATTTGAAATATTGTTTTATCTTTAAAGAATAATGATACAAATATAAAAATATAAAAACTTTTGCAAATAGTGTTTTGTGCATTTCAAATCTTTAACGGTAAATATTAATAATTTGTTCGATAGATATCTTTTCTTTCATTTGGTAGCAATTATCTTATACATGCATTAATCATTAAAGCTTCTTGCCCTTTAACAAAAATCTGGGTAATAAGGCGGATTCTTTAAAGTTACATGTATTTAATTTCGAATATAAAAAACACATTACCCAATCATAACGATTTTTTCTTTGCAGTTTTCTTAGCTGTAAATATACAAAATCTTCTTTTATTACATGTAATTAAAATGACTTAAAATATGATTTAAAAAAAACAACAACTATTCATTCATTTTTTATCACTTTTAGTAAGGAAAGAAACTCAATACCCGTTCTCGCCGTCTTCTCATCTCCTTCCCCGACACACGGCAGATTCTTAAGTATTTTTTAATTTTTCGATCAATCTTTTTTTTGCGTTTATTGATCAATTTCTTATCCTAAAATGTTTAAAAAAAAACTACAAACTACATTCAGTCTTACAAAGTATACAATATGACACAAAAACATAATATTTTATTTTCTTGATATTTTAAATTTGAATGTAAACTTAATGCTTCACCTTATCAGACTTAGCTGGAAGTAACGCCAAATCTTTCTTTTCTTTTCTTTTATTCTGTATCTGGAAAGAAAGTTTAACTTTATAACTATCTGTGTGTCCTATTATCGAAATCCATTTGTTCAAAATCACTTATACTTACTTTGAACTTCAAATAAGTTTGTTTTCAAACAAGTAATAAACATACATTTTTTAACAACTTGCTCCTTTCAGTAACGGCATGCATAATCTGTATCTTTCGTTAAAATAAAATTTCATTGGAACTATTTTGGATAGGAGTTCTGAATAGCCTCACATTTATAGTAAACATAATATCATGTTGATTTTTAAAAGTAGGAACCATGAAAAGCTTTCTTTAATGTAAAAGGAAACCCAACTATGTGCGCGAATTTATCTCATCTTGAAAAATAGTTAATCATCAGACCTACCTCAAATTTTATTTTACAAATTCTTCAAAATTTTTAACCTTTTTCATTCATCTAGTAAACAGTAGTTTAACACAGCATTTAAAACTCTCTGGTAAAAAAATTATCAACATGGATCTATATATCAAGGGTGAAGAGTACTTGACCTGCCGTAAAACTGTTTTCTAAGACACCGATGCTTAAAACTGATTCAGTCCGCCATCTCTGCTTTTAAATGTCAATATTCATGAGATTGTCATGATGATTCATTCTTTTCTATCAGTTCCATGTTAAAAGAAATTTTCACTGTCTAAAGTGTTCAGAAAACATAACCAAACTGTGTCAACATGAGCTAATACCAGCAATTGTGATTTTGAGACTAATTAAATATAGAAATATTACCTTTTTCTTTGTTTCCAAGAGCTTTTGCTTAGCAATTTTGTATTTCTTTCTGTTCTCTTCAAGTTGTTTTAATATCTCTTTTCTCTAAAACAAAGAAGTATGTAAGAAAGCATCTGTTTTAAGTCTGTATATTGAAAAATGAACAAACGAATTAGACGAAAAACTGATTCATTACATGTAGCAAACTGAAGCAAATTAGTTTGGTTTCTTTTATACAAGAGTCAAGACGAAGAAATATAACAATCTAACAGTCTTCTGTAAATTATTATACATGCACTTGCTGATCTGTTGATGCAATTTCAGCCACACACGATACCAGTTTTCCACTAATATCGATAGTAGATTCGAAATTAATAGTTCATAGTACCTTAAAAAAGGAAATTTTTGCTGCAGTCTTTGATAATTTACGGTGCTTTTCAGTCTTTGGCATTACTTCCTGAAAATTAAAGTTTTATGCATATATAAAAAGACTAACAACTGTAGATAACTGACATTTGTATTAAAGAACGTAAATATGTACAGAAAAAGAGGCCCTAACAATTCATCTTCTTTAGGACGAATAAATATACATGTATGTACATGTAATTTGATTTTTAAAAAATCCGTTTGAATAAGAACATAGTGTTTTAGATTATATATATGTTTTCTGTATTACTCTTTGAAACAAGGTACTAAGCATCTCAAGTTCATAGCTTTAACTTTTAAAAGAATATTATTTCTGTAGCAGCATTCCTACTATTTTTTTGTGGCGAGTAGTCTGTGTTTTCCTCTCTTCTTTGGTTCCTTTCTTTAGAATAAAAAGACTTGAATAATAGATATAATTTGAAATATACAATAAAATATTTAAAGTATTAACAACAAGCTATTGCAAAATATAGAAATGCACTAAAACTTTTGGTGGCTTAACATTCCCAAGTATTATTTTAATGGGAATACTAGTATATTTGATTTTACAGTTAAGAGTAAATAAGATATATTTTTGATTTGATTTTTCAAATATCTTATGATAATTTTGCTATGTTTTAAACAAGAAATTAAAATTTTGTTTAAGTTACAAATCATTACGCTCAAGAGCTAAATATCTAGGTAACGAAACAATATATAATTACTAGTGTCAAATAAAAACAGAAAACTCTGAAAAATCGAGTATTCTTAATTGTTATTTGTTTAAATTTGTTAAATTTGGATGAAGTTTGTTTAACGCTTACAATTTATAATATACAACAATAATAAAAATAATCGTATTTTTCAAAGAAATGACACTGCTGAAATAAAAAAAAAATATTGCTAATAATTTAAACCTGATGCATCCCATCATAAATAGATGAGTGAAAGCCAAATTTAATTGATTAAATCCTAATTATTACATGTAAGCATAATAAGGAGACTAAATTCCATCAATTATACTTGTGTATTGATGAAAAAACCTTTTTAGAAAAATGCAAGGTTATGATTATTCATAAATGGTTTTTAAATTAACTACAAATCCTTGGTTTTATTTGGACAAATGATTCACTTAAAGTACCTTTTGAAAAGGAACCATTGCAGCATTCTCTGAAATTTTTCCGTGCTTTCCAGTTCCTGGCTGAATTTTCTGCAAGTTTAACGATTTTGAAATTGCTTATGATATTTCTGTATACATATATTAAGATTATTTTATCAATATCAATTTGTTGTTGATAATTTGAATAATATTAAGCAGACTAAATATCGTCAATTTTAATTGTGTAGATTGCGACAATTTATGAAAGTATTTGAATATTCTATAAAGATTTTATTCATATAAATGATTATTTAAAGTTTATTTTGGCAGCATTTTCTGGAATTTCCCCATGCTTTCCAGTTTTTGGCATCACTTTCTATATAATAAAGTTCTTAATGAATTAATCACATTCTTTAATGAAACATCAAGCACTAAACATTCATCCCTAACATTTATGTATAATTTTAGGTTTTTTAATTTTACAGTAATTAGTTTCCTACCATTCTATGGCGAGTTTTATATTTTTCTCTCTGTTCTTTGGCTACTTTCTTTACAAAAGAAAAAAGTATAATTATTACATGGCTATATGTAGATGTATTTTTTTTCAAATTGTTTTTTCTACGTTAAGAATCATACTTTCAGATCTCCCCATCAAAGCAGAGTACATAAACCAATGGTGTGAGTTTACCCGACCTGTTTACTGCCTTTTAAACTCGCTATTATACGTCTTATTTTTTCTTTTGCTCTAGTTTCAGCTTGTTTCATTTTTTCTTCTTTCTGAAATATAAATGTGAAAATGAAACAATTTGAAAAATCAAATCTTAAGATGACTAATCAAGGTAGTTCCTTATTTTTTTAATCAACAGCAAATCGAGGGTAGTTTGACATTTTAAAAAAATAGTTCACCAGAAGTACTCAGCATATCAATTTAAAAACAAATCAATATTACAAAATTTTGTTATTACCAGAAATACTCAGTATATCCTTAGTTAATTTCAATATTAAGCATCACCGTTTTTCGAAATTATCAAAATTAAACAAGAAAAAAAAGAAGAAAAGAAAAAAGAAATTCATAGGAAAGATGAAAAAAAAAATCATTTTCTTGTATTTTTAAGAATAAAACCCCTTTTTTATTATTCCAATTTTGAAGGCAAGAAATATAACATTCTTACTATCGCATCAATAAATAAACTAAACTACTTACTTTTATGAGTTCGTTTTTAATTTTTGTAATTTTCTTCATATTTGTTTCTACTTTCTTTATCTAAAATGAAATTCAACATTAATTTGATAACAAATTTAAGTAATGTGCATGTTATAAGAATGGTTTTATAGTGGGTATCAATCATTATCCCACCGAACATATATCCTAAAAATATATATTAGAACTATCTAGAATCTATGTATTTGTGTTACATGACAACGATCATTGCCAAATTTAGTTGAAATTGACAACTGGTTCTAAAGAATTCATTAATCTTATATGAGTTACATGTACACTCAACAAAACTTCTAAGTGTTCACCAAGTATAATGTATTTCATATATGAAATAAGCACATTTAATACTTAATGGTGATCATAAGCTGGTCATTTTTCAGAGATATGAGTGAATTTCTCCCTATTATAAAATATTACATTTAAACATAAAATGCTTTGTTTGATTATTCACGCAAGAATACATGTATACAGAAAGACGGACAAATGGATGGATACACGGTAGATAATCAGAAAAGTCCACCAGAATTTCAGTTTTGGTGAAATAAAATTATGGTAACCTCGACGAACGGGGTTAACTTTTAAGAATGTGCAAATCATCTTATGTGATGTTACCTTTTTCTGTAGTTTCTTGTTCCTTTTGTTGGCTGAATCTTTAAATTTCTTAGTTTTCTTTTTCATCCTGGTAATTTGTGCTATTAATTTTGCTTTTTGTTCTTCATTTTTCTGGTATTCCTACAAGTAACAATGAAAAACTGATGTTTCCAATAAACCATACTAAGTGAAATACTTGCATATGCATAAAGTTAATCAAGGCAGATTTTAACTATATCATACCGATCTGGAACTAGCCTTTTGTGCTGACAACCTCGAGAGTCGGTTTTCAAGTTGTTGGATCTATAATATGCAAACCCACGTTTTTAACGAATATATTATTGAATCAACAAAAGACATTAAATTGGTTTGTTAATGCAAAATAATTCTTTGTATTGATATGCATTTTTTGTAACAGGTTTTCAGACTTATGTTATTGTAATTCTATTTCATGTTTTACACGTGATTTGGTTTACCTAAAATATTTCAACTATTGATAATGTTTATAAGGTTTTGTTAGATTCTTTAGATCTACAAGTATATTCAATCTGACAGGAAAGGACTTCAACTGGTTTTGAAATAGTGTCTATATGAAATACTTAATAGTGATCATAAGCTGGTAATTTTTCAGAGATATGAGTGAATTTCTCCCTATTATAAAATATTACATTTAAACATAAAATGCTTTGTTTGATTATTCACGCAAGAATACACTCAACAAAACTTCTAAGTGTTCACCCAGTATAATGTATTTCATATATGAAATAAGTACATTTAATTGTCTTGCCGTCAGGGTGACTGATTTCCACTTAACTTTCAAATTGTTAAAAAAGATGCATTGACCTTGACCTCAGGTTGCGACCCAAGATGTTGACCTTTGCAAAATATCACTAACACTTCCGGTTTGGTTGAATTTTGCTCAGAGCTTTTGGATTGTTTTAAGTTGCCGATGAAAATGATATTACGCTTACGAAATAGAAAAATTATATCAAAATGACGTATCCTTCGGATTGCTTAATATTTAAAACAATGTCGAGGTCAAAACAAACAGCAAACTTAAAGTGAATACGATCTGCTGTGGAAACAATGCAGACACCAATATTCCAACGGCTCTAGCTGTGTTTGCAGTGATCATTTTGGCCATGTTAAGTGGTTTTCCTTTTTAAACTATCACCAAAGACTAAAATCAATCACAAAATAATGACAATCATATTAAGCATGTGCAGAAAAATACCAATTTTATGTTTTGACGTTTCGTCACGGGTAAATGATTTCAATCAGTGTTGTTTTATTTTATCTGTGCTATTGATGAGAAGACATATCAGTTACGAAATGTTGAAATTTTCACATCATTTTGTTTCTTAATTTCAAAATTATTCTATTTATTAGGGTGAACACTTAGAAGTTTTGTTGGGTGTAGATGAGAAATATTGCAGAGTTTCCTGCAGTGTTTTGCTGCCCGCATATGTCATGGACCACTCAAAAATGTCATTTATTGTTTATATTTACATCTGTATACACATACAGTGTGTAAAAGGACCTGAATTATTGTTATTTCCGATCTTTACATTAGAAAAAAAGCAAATCTTCCAATGCCTTCCCTGCTAACACTTTGATCGATCACAAAATATTCCCAAATAAAAATCATCAAAGTATAAGAAAAGACGTCATTTAAGGGGGATGTGCGGCCATCTTGTAAATTTGAGGATAAGAATGTAAACATTTCTTGAACTGGCTCGTTTCTGTCCGAAGCTGGCCAAAACTGTTGCCAGAAGATAAAAAAGCAATAATTATGAGGTTATACAGGTTGTTTTTTAATGCAATTATGCATACAAGAATAGAACGATGCGTTTTTAATAACTCAAAAGAGGTGTCTTACTGCACAGCTGCAGACTTATTTTGAAGATTTAAATATCTGAAAAAATATGAAGAGGGTTCATTAGTGTCCTCTCTACAACCAGTTGTTGAGAAAAAGTTTAAATTTTGCACATTAATGTTGTAACTTTGTCTCAAAATAGGGTACCATATTTTTATCATATACTTAGAACTCCTGTGTCTATGGAGACACATTGACGTTATATTTTCTTAGAAAAAAATAATAAATGTTAATTCAAAACAATCTTTGTTGAATGTGACATACATCACTGAAGTTTGTTTTGGGGCGCTTTTTTCAGTTCTATAAGTATAAATGTCAGTAAGTTCTTTTAACAAGTGACGTTATATATAGGAGTCCAAAAAAGTGATTGTCTGAAATAAAAAATATACCTATATTTTTCATTGCAAATTTAACTTCAATGTACCTCCATAGACACAGACAAAAATATCTCGTGAGAATTAATAGTTTCTGAGACCCATTTTATGAATAGGGTACCCTACTCTGAGACAAAGTAGCAACCTACATAAGCAAGTTTAGACCTTCTCCTCAACAAATGGTTGAAGAGTGGACAACATCGACCTCCTTTCATATTTTTTTTCAGATTTTTAATCTTGAATTTAAGTCTGTAGCTGTGCAGTTCCAAGTGATTAAAAATGCATTGTTCTGTTCTTGTGCGCATAATTTGCAAACAAAACAACATGTACATGTAAAACCTCATATTTATTGCTTTTTATTTGTTGGCAACAGTTTTGGTCTGTTTCGAACAGAAACAAGCCAGTTCAATAAATGTTTACAGTCTTATCCTAAAATACACAAGATGGCCGTACATCCCCAAAAACATTGGTATTATTCAGTGCACAGGTAAATTTAGATACTTAAATAAATATTGCGTATAAATCAACTACGAACATTATAAAATGATACATCTATAAGCTATTTCAAATAAATAAGTTCGTGATGAAATAGTTTTTGCACATCTGTCGGCTGTTGCTTATTTCTTTTAATCAAGTCACCTTTTTAATTGCTTCTCTTTCTTGGTGTTGTGCCAATTCGTTTTTCTTCTGTATTTTCTGTTTAAAAGCTTCCAATTTTCCCTTTTCTTTTCTTTGTTTTTCTTGAATTTGTTTCATTTTCTAATTTGTTAAAAGCATTCAGTTTGATCAAATATATATTAAATTTTTTTAAAAAAAATCCTGTATTGAAATTACATACAAAACACATACCATGTTATCTTTTCTGCTTTTTTCTGCAATCTTTGCTTTCATCTCAATTTTAGTTTTTTCAAGCTGAAATGATTTATAAAACAGTTGCACTAATCAAAGCGCGATGTGCAGAAATTAAAAAAAATATATCAGTGTATGTGAAATACGTATTTATACATGTCATTTAACGAAAATGAAGATACAATTTTTATGTCATAAATAGACTGATCGTTTATTTATTCTCACACTAAATTTTCGTTGAGGTTAGTAAATATTACTATTCTAGGATAATATCAGATAAGACAGTTTTATTCATGCAAATCAATATTCGTTTATTACGTCGGTAAATTTGATAAGGTAGCTTTTGATAGTAGTGTGGAAAAAAAACCCTGTAAATTGATAAGTTTATATAGATACGGTAGCTTTTGATAGTAGTGTGAACAAAACCCCTTTATATTAAAAAGTTTACACACACACACACACACACACACACACACACACACACACACACACATATATATATATATAGAGAGAGAGAGAGAGAGAGAGATATCCCTCTTTCTCAACTCTAATTAAACCAAACAATAAACAGCATAAAAATTTATTTCAATTACTTTCACACATTACTGACCAAGCATTTGTACTGTAATGAGTAATGAGTTTTGTTAGTTTTTATTGGTACATGCATACTCATCAGTATTTGCCTATTATTTCATGTCCTCGCGATAAAATGCACCTCAAGATAAATTATCGATGAAAGTTTGGACCAAAAAATGCAAATTATTGCTGGGAATGAAGTTTAAACATGTGCAATGAAGCACAAGCAGCATCTAAAACTGTTTTACATAAGTTTCATATAAATGCAAATGGTTTTTTTTTATGTACAAATAACAATTTACACGTTTGGTTAAGGTACGTGTAGGTCATCTAGTTACCTTAGAGTTGATCACTAAGTGTCACTAGTAAAGAATAAGTTTAATACAACATTAAAATAATAACTGGTGTTATGTATTATTGAACGCAGCATCATTTCTAAACCGACAAAAGTAAAATGTTTCAAATGAGCACGACAGCCATTATCGTTCAAATTTAATTACGGACACGGGATTACTCTAGTGATTGTTATAAAAATGGGGGGGGGGGGGGGGGGGGGGCTATGAAATCAAAGAATAAACATACATTTATATTAAAATGCCAAACATTTTAAAATTTGGTAGATTGTTCAACATTCTTGATATTGTGTGCTTATTAAGGCAAATAAAACAAAATATTCGTTTTGTTTAATTACTTTTAATGAGCAAATGAAAATCGGACAAATAAAAATGATATAAGATAAATTCCCTTGTTTGTAATTAAACAATTGAAAATGTTTTGAGTTATCAAACCAGTTTTTACTGCGGTTTTTGTTCAAAATGATGCAATATTGTTCTTTTCAAAGCTCAGCGTCCACAAAAAACGTATTGGTTTTCAATGTCAATTACACTGACTTCATCTCTATCTTTACCTTTTTCTTAAGGTCTTCTTTTCTTTTGTTTGCTATGATTGCCATCTCCTTTGTTTTCTTTTTAATTTTATTGATTCTTTCCTTCAGTTTCGCCTTTTCTTGTTCTTTTCTTTGATTTTCCTAACAAAAAAATTTCTATAGATTTAGTAAAGTCTGATGAAAAACTTAGATAAGTTTGATTTGAAAAAATCAAGAATTTTAATATTTTACCAATTTTGTGCGCGCCTTCTGTGCCTCTACCTTTGAGAGTTGATTTGCAATCTGTTGTACCTGCAAAATGTAAAATTAATGTATATATTTACGAGTCGGCATATTTACCGAGTTTTTAAGGGATATTTCCAGTTTATAGGAACAATGTTGAATGTAGATACATTTAACTGTAGTAACTTTCCATAGACGAATAAATGTTCTTGTTTACTTAATCTAATATTTGAACTACAATGTACATATATCCAATACATTCAGCCCTTCGCACTTCTTAGAAATCAGCTCCATGGAAAGCTATTACAGAGCTTATCTTCTTTGGACACAAGAAACAGTTATTAGAAAGTAGGTCGAAGACTTGTTCCGTATTCTAATACTAGCATAAAAATAATTATTGCAAAGGTTAATGTATTTTGCAAAAGATTTGCTATTTTTTCTCAAATATATATAATACATTTTTTTCACTTTCTCATTACCTTTTTATTGGCCTCCTTTTCTTTTTGTTTCGTCGCTCTGTTTCTCTCAATGATTTTCTGCTTCAGTTCGTCCATTTTTTTCTGTATCAATCGATTTTCTTTGATTTTCTGGTATTTAAAAAAGATACGGATTTTGGTGTGTTTTTAATCTGTTTAAAGGGAAAATTGAGTAACTTTATCATATACACAAAATACATACCTTTTTCTCTTTTCTCTTTTGAGCAGAAATCTCTTTCTTAATTTCACTTTCTGCTGTTTCTAGCTGAAAATGATACAGCTTTTTAGAATATATTTGGAATCAGTACCATTAACTATTATAAACAGTCACTAACCCTAACCCTAACCCTGAATAATTATAAAGATAAACTTTATGTATAAAATGATATGTTTGAAAAACATTTTAAATACAATGTTAAGACTCTGGATCAAATCAAATATAACATAAACACTAAAAAAATTAAAATATTGACAATGAACATCCAGTTCTATGTAATAAACAGAAAAATAAAAACAGAGTGATTGATTAGTACACGTATCTATTTTGTTGAAAAACACCTTTTACTGATTACTAGTTAAACATCAAATGTTTCTTCTATTTTGTGTGCTTTGCAAAACTTAAGCATATTTTGTCACTAAATGATCAATCTCAATCTTTTTTATATGAAATGAAAAATAAACTGTTGTAATAAGATTCATTGCAATTGAAACAATCAATCAATTAATTTCCTACCCCACAAAAAAACCCACACACCCCAAAAAACCAATAGTCCTAGTGAACACATAAGTCAAACCAGTATTGGACTTTAATCATTGTAATTTTGAAAAGAAATTATGCATTCAATGAGGTACCTCTTTCTTCAGTTTATCCAGTTTTCGTTGATTCTTTTCATTCATACGTTGTTGTAATTCTTCAATCCTTCTAGTAGTTGCTGCCAATACTTTGCTCACTTTCTTGTTTCTCTTATAAAAAAAAGTAATTAATTTGCATTAATCAAATTATCTCTTATTTATTACTTGAGAGAGAAAACTGATAACTGAAATATAATTGCACTGTGACATACATTTCGTTCAGCTTTCTGAGCGATTTTGATGTCGGCCTTTTTTCTCTGTTCTTCTAAATCTTTTACCTGAAATGAAATATGTTACACAAATAATAATATTGCACAATATCTTTGCAATACATCTTTAACCGTTACAGCTGCCTTACCCCATTCAGAAATTCACCGAACTGCATCCTAAGTTTCTTTATCTGTTTATGGTCTTTCTTCTTGGTTGAAGACACGGAATCTAAGGTTTTCCTCACCGCATCTTTAATTTTTGAGAATTTTCCACTCAAAACTTTTTCTACGTCGCCAGATTTCTGTATTTAAATAAGAACTATTATTTTATTTTCTACTCTAATAAGGCTATTGTTGCCATCGAAATCATCTTCCAGTTCCACTAATTCAAAATGATACTTTATTCTATGTTTTCAACATGAATGTAAATTTTCAAAAGCAGGAAAGATGTAGCACATACCTCATTCATAATAGCTTCTATATTTGATTTCAGCTTCGAAAACTGTACATTTCCTAGAGCTGTGAGTTTTTTCAGTGCTTCTCTGATTTTCTTCTTCTGGCGTTGCAGTTCTGCAGTTTGGGCTGCCAATATTTGGTCCTTTGCATCATTTTTTGATAATTTCTTTAGTGCCTAAAATATTTATCAAGTTCTTTTTAAATTTACTAGGTATCCAATCGTTGTTATCACATATTTGTAATATCATAGAATAAGTTTAATTCAGACAATGAGTAGACACTAAACAATTAAATACTAGGGACAACTCCATGAGGCACAAACGCTCCGCTTTATGGTAGATTTGCATTACAACATGAAAACAACATGTATCTTTCCACATGTTTGAGTCAATAATAAAATATTGTGGAAGAGCAAATACTTTTTACATAATTTGTATCAGTTAACCTGGGAGACTGGGAAATGTCTTCGGTAAGTAACTTATATACAGTCGAAATGCTTTTAACCCGTGTGTATTACATCTTTTGTTTGAAGTCGAAATGAAAAAAAAACCCGGTAATCTAAAAACTAAGCTAAATGCAAAATAAGAAATAGTGAAGTGAATGTTTAAGAAGGGCAATGTTTGAAAATTAAATAGTTAAATCGCTCTCACCAATATGTATCTTTTTAGTTTAAAAAATATGACACACTTAAATTGCTCTCGCCTTAAGGTATTTTGGACGCTTGATGAAATTTTTTTCTACAGTGACTTATAAACTAAGCTTAGCGCACACTAAGAAATATTGAAACCAAGGACACGGGGAAAGTGACAGTAAAAAAAAAAAAAAGAAGACAACATTTATGCTTTTTCTATTACTTTTTTTTCAACCAAGCTCAACTTTAAAGTGAGGAATAGCGAAGTCACAGTCACAGGAATCATGTTATATCATTTTTCAACAAACACATCTATCAAGCAAGTTTGAGTGAGGTAGGAGGTTTTTTTGCATCCTTGATGATGGAGACCAGGCTCCTTATCTGAAGCTAGCCTCAAGATTCAAATCTAAAGTTACATGATCCATGAAAGTTAGTAAGGACAGCTTTTTTTCCAACAGTCAAACTACTTTAAAAACTTACACCTGCTCCAGCATCAAGATAATCAAGATCAAGCTATCTCTATGAACACATCCATAGTAATATTAACTTTTTAAGTCTGACTACGTATGAGTAGAATTTACTTCATTTTATAACCAGCTCCAAGAGCCTAACACAATTTGAATTGTTCCAAAATCTTAAACCTGCCTAAGCATCAAAATATTCAAGATCACTCTCTGTATCTGAAGCTATTTATATAGTTAAATAAACCATGCAAGTTTGAAATAGTACTATCATTTATATGAACATGTGACCTTTTCCAAAAAACAAAACCTCCTCCAGCATCTCAAACCTATGGCTCAGATTCAGCATACACGCCTGTGGAGTGCATCAGAATCACAAGATGCATCATCTACCTAAATTTGATAAAGATTGAACTGATTATAACTAAGATTTGTCTATCAAAGAGCACCTGCTCTAAAAACTTTAA
>WFKH01006014.1:27607492-27618769 GCA_016163765.1 Magallana hongkongensis | reverse complement strand
GCTATGCTATGGTGTATGTTGTAAAAGATATGCTTAAACTGACTGTAATGTAGTATGATATAGTATGACATCATATAATAAATTATGATATTGTATTATATCATACTGCATTATATGATATTGTATTATATATGATATATTATATAATATTGTATTATATGATACAATACAATTTGATACAACATTGAATCATATCATATGATACAACGGCATATGATACAATAATATATAATACAATTTCATATTATACAATATCATATCATATGATAAGATCAGATATCATATATAACAATATCATATGATACAATATTATATCAGAGTATGCCAAAAAAAATTGATACATTATCATATAGTATTATACAATATATTTTACAATACAATATTTGACGATACAGTAAAATTGTATCATTTAATACAATAATGTATTGTATCATACAGTACCATATCACAGGAATCATGTTATATCATTTTTCAACAAACACATCTATTAAGCAAGTTTGAGTGAGGTAGGAGGTTTTTTTTGCATCCTTGATAATGGAGATCAGGCTCCTTATCTGAAGCTAGCCTCAAGATTCAAATCTAAAGTTACATGATCCATGAAAGTTAGTAAGGACAGCTTTTTTTCCAACAGTCAAACTACTTTAAAAACTTACACCTGCTCCAGCATCAAGATAATCAAGATCAAGCTATCTCTATGAACACATCCATAGTAATATTAACTGTTCAAGTCTGACTACGTATGAATAGAATTTACTTCATTTTATAACCAGCTCCAAGAGCCTAACACAATTTGAATTGTTCCAAAATCTTAAACCTGCCTAAGCATCAAAATATTCAAGATCACTCTCTGTATCTGAAGCTATTTATATAGTTAAATAAACCATGCAAGTTTGAAATAGTACTATCATCTATATGAACATGTGACCTTTTCCAAAAAACAAAACCTCCTCCAGCATCTCAAACCTATGGCTCAGATTCAGCATCCACGCCTGTGGAGTGCATCAGAATCACAAGATGCATCATCTACCTAAATTTGATAAAGATTGAACTGATAATAACTAAGATTTGTCTATCAAAGAGCACCTGCTCTAAAAACTTTAACCAGCTCCAAAAACCTTAACCTCATCCAGCATCCGAAACCTATGGCTCAGATTCAGCATTCAAGCCTGTCAGGTGCATCAGTATCATAAGACGCACCATCCATGCAAGTTTGGTGAAGTTAGGGCCAGTAGTTACTTAGAAATGGTTATTAAAGGGCACTTTCTCCAAAAACTTTAACCAGCTCCAAAAAACTTAAACTCCTCCAGCATCTGAAATTCATGGCCCAGATTTAGCATCCAAGTCTTTCAAGTCCATAAGTAGGTCCAGATGCATCATCCATGCAAGTTTGGTGAAGATAGGACAAGTAATAACTTAGATACAGGACCTGCACCAAAAACTTTAACCAGGTCCGTACGCCGACGCCGACGCCGACGCCGAGGGTATAGCATATGCTCCCCCATACTTCGTCTCGGTGAGCTAAAAATGATTGTACCTTTTTCTCCAATTTGCCTATTTTCCGTTGATTCTCTTTATTCATACGTTGCTGCATTTTTTCAACCTTTCTTGTTGTTGCTGCCAATACTCTGCTTACTTCCTCTTTTCTCTTTCGAAAAAAAAAGTGCAAATTTTTTAATAATTACAAGTTACTGGTATTAAAAGTAAGTCTTTTACTATTCTAAAAATTATACATATGACTGTCTAATAGAATTATGTTTGAAAATATGGATTGTAGAACAGATTTCGTTCATCTTAAACATGTACTATATCTTTTAAGGTTTAGCGTAATTTTAGTTTCAATGTTACAGCTGCAATAATGAATAATACATCTAGAAGCACCTCTGTAATATCAATAGTTATGTTGGCATCCATTACATAAAACATAAAAGCATTAATAACTTCTCAGCGCTGTCGTATTTAAAGATTGTCACTATCCACAATAATGTCACAATAAAGGCGTCGAATAATCTTGCGAATACAACTTTTAAAACCACCTGGAGTGTTGACCCTAAATAAGTTTCTTGTACCAATAAGAATTCTTATTAAAACTGATAAATATGAATGATAAAATTCAGAACTTTTTTAATTTCATGTTTAAAGGTGATAAGGTCGCCAATGGTAAGCGAGTTCTTATTCGAGAAAGGTGAATAAACCTCAGGTTGAGTTGTCCTCAGGGCGACTTGCTATGCATTCTAGTGCATCATTCTCTATTGCATCCAAATTGACTTCGCTTACGTATTTTCTTCGTGGACATTAGGCTCCACGCAATACAGTACACATAAAACACGATTGATATAGTTTTAGAACAGAAAACATAGGTAATCACATATTACAAAGCTCACCGAGATGTGGCATCACCTTTATGAGACCACCTTTATCATATTATATGAAAATCATAGTGAATGATATTCATGGATACTGTTTGACACAATATCGTATATCATATGTTTAAAAAAAATTGTATAATAATCATATGTTCATTTCATACGGTATTATAAGACACAATGTTTATCAATACAATAATATGAAATTAATATTGCATCCTATGATACTTACAATATATATCATATAATATTGTAATAAATACTGATGCAATATGATAATGTTACATATGATATGACATTGTATCATGTTATACATTATTGTATTTGATCACATAATACAATATTATAATATATAATATACATAGGATACAATATAGTATTATATGATACGAATATCATATCACATTATAAATCACAATATTCTAACATATGTTATTATATTGTATAATATAGTATGATATTGTATTTTATGATATTGTATCATATTTGATACATAATATGATATTGTTTCATATGATACAATATAATTTGATACATTATATCATCATAATGATCATATGATACAATATTATGTAATAAGTATTATATTATATAATACAATATCATAGTATACAATATCATATAATATAATACAATATTATATGTAACAATATCATATAATACAATTTTATGTGATATTATAATATATAAACCAATATCATATTATACAATATTGTATCATATGATACGATATTTTATATTATACAATATTGTTTCATATGATACAATATTTAATATATATCGCAATATCATATAAAACAATAGCATGTGATAAAATAATATATATTACAAAATCATATTATACAATATTGTATTATAATATACAATACTATACATAACAATATTATGATTCAATATCATATCATAATATACAAAGAATTTGATACAATACATATCGTATCATATAACTTGTATGATATAAAACAATAGTGTATCATATCATACAATACTATATCATAGGAATCATGTTATATATAATATCATTTAACAACATACACATCTATCAAGCAGGTTTGAGTGAGGTAAGAGATCTTTTAAGCATCCTTGATAATGGAGATCAGGCTCTGCATCTGAAGCTACCTCTGCGATTAATTTATATCATAGTTAAATCAACTATGCAAGCTATTATCTATAAAACATGTTACCTGTTCTAAAAAAAAAATTAAACCTCATCCAGCATCCAAAACCTATGGCTCAGATGCAGCATTCAAGCCTGTCAGGTGCATCAGTATCATAAGACACACCATCCATGCAAGTTTGGTGAAGTTAGGATCAGTAATAAAAAGATATAATCATCAGAGGACACCTGCTCCAAAAAATTTAACCTGAGCTCTAAAAACCTTAACCTCCTCCAGCATCCGAAACCTATGGCTCAGATTCAGCATTCATGCCTATCAGGTGCATCAGTATCATAAGACACACCATCCATGCAAGTTTGATGAAGTTAGGACCAGTAATAACTAAGATTTATTTTTTAAGCATCCTTAATAATAAGGATCAACTCTGCATCTGAAGCTACCTCTGCGATTCATTTATATTATAGTTAAATACACTATAAAAGTTTGAAATAGTACTATTATCTATTAAACATGTGACCTGTTCAAAAAAACTAAACCTCATCCAGCATCCGAAACCTATGTCTCAGATTAAGCATTCAAGCCTGTCAAGTGCATCAGTATCATAACACACATCATCCATGCAAGTTCGGTGAAGTTAGGACCAGTAATAACTAAGATATAATCATCAGAGGGTGCCTGCTCCAAAAACTTTAACCAGCTCTTAAAACCTTAATCTCCTCCAGCATCCGAAACCTATGGCTCAGATGCAGCATTCAAGCCTGTCAGGTGCATCAGTATCATAAGATACACCATCCATGCAAGTTTGGTGAAGTTAGGACCAGTAAAAACTAAGATATAGTCATCAGAGGGCACCTGCTCCAAAAACTTTAACCAGCTCTAAAAACCTTAACCTCCTCCAGCATCAGAAACCTATGGCTCAGATTCAGCATTCAAGCCTGTCTGGTGCATCAGTATCATAAGATGCACCATTCATGCAAGTTTGGTAAAGTTAGGACCAGTAGTAACTTAGAAATTGCTATCAAAGGGCACCTGCACCAAAAACTTTAACCTGCTCCAAAAACCTTAACCTCCTCCAGCATCTGCAATTCATGGCCCAGATTCAGCATCCAAGTCTTTCAAGTCCATAAGTAGGTCCAGATGCATCATCCATGCAAGTTTGGTGAAGATAGGACAAGTAATAACTTAGATACAGGACCTGCAACAAAAACTTTAACCAGGTCCGGACGCCGACGCCGACGCCGACACCGACGCCGACGCCGAGGGTATAGCATAAGCTCCCCCTGACTTCGTCTCGGTGAGCTAAAAATAATTACTTCGATACGATTATCCTCTAATAGATGTTTAAATTATACCTTTCTTTCAGCTTCTTTTGCAATTTTCTTGCTTTCCACCTTTCTTTGCTCTTCAATATCTTTTACCTATTTCAAATTTAAAAACGTTTTAAACCAGTTAATTAGAATTGAATTCGATTTTTAAAAACCTGAGATGTATAGAGAAACCGTTCAATGTCTGTTCAATTTATCGTTAAAATTTCAAAATTCTTACTGCATTCAGAAATTCGCCGAACTGCGTCTTTAGTTTCGTTAACTGTTTGTGGTCTTTCTTTTTGGCTGTAGACACGGAATGTAACGTTTTCCTCACTGCATCTTTAATCTTGGAGAGTTTTCTCGTCAAAGCTTTGTCAACGTTACCAGTTTTCTGTATTAAAAAAAATTAAAATCATTATCTATTCTTATATAACATTTTAACAAAATGTATTTATCCTTGGTGACAAATTATCATAAACTCATTCAATATGGTTGTTATATTTGTTAGCTTCATCTTTGTATAGAAATATACCTACCTCATTCATAATAGCATCTACATTTTCTTTCAGCTTCAAAAACTGTACATTTCCTAGAGCTGTGAGTTTTTTCAGTGCTTCTCTGATTTTTTTCTTCTGGAGTTGCATTTCTTTTGCATTTTGAGCGGCCAGTAGTTTGTCTCTGGCTACATTTTTTGATACTTTTTTCACTGCCTAAAATTGTTTGAAGCTCTTTGTGAATTTCAACTTTGCATTCTAAATCTACCTCAGTATTTTTGTTAAAGTCTCAAATAAACAAATGTAGTTACTACATGTAATACTGTATATACTTGTATCAATAAATGTAATTAAGAACTATTGTAGAAAAAAAATTCTAATCTCTCTTTCTTTCTTCTTTTCTTTTCGAGTTTCTTTTTCTTACCGCTTTTACTTTGTTTTCTATCTTCTCTTTAGTTTCTTTTAACTTCTTTGCCTCAATTTGCTTCATTTTTTCCAGTTTTTTGTCAACCTTCTGGGCTGAAGTAATAGCATTTTGTATCTTCTTTTCCGTCTTCCTCTGTAATTTGTTACTTTGTCTGTCTATGGTCTTTTATATAGAAAAAAATTGAAACTGTGATAAAGTTCTAAAGGGAATATTGGCAATCTACATTTCAATATCAGTAGTAAAGAATGCACAGATTGTATATTTGGCAAAAATATAGAAATTACAATGCAAAAAAAAAAGGATTCCGGAAAATAGAAATATTTAAACACCTTTTTCAGTTCATTGTGTAAATCTTTCTGTAATTGAACAGCATTCTTGATGTTTTTTTCCTCGAGATTTTTCAGCGATCCAGCTAAATTCTCCTCTTTCTTGTTCACCTCATCCATCTTCTCCTTCAAATGATGGCTATCCAGTTTTGCTAGTTTGTTTCCCTCTGAGAGTTTTTGAGTCTTAAAAAAGCCAAATTCACAATTATTATTTCATTATACAGTAGTTTGAATTTCTCAGACTAAAACTTTTGTTTATACATGGGACATCTCATCTGTACACTAATATAATATAGATTATGATATTTTTTATAAAAGATTCTAAATTGAATTTTAAATGCACACAATTTCATGATACTTTGTACTCTGGAATCAACAGAATTCGTGGTAGCTCAATTTTCGCGGATTTTGTTAGTAACCTTAGCTCAGGAATTTATATCCTTAAAGAATTTTTGTTCTGTAGGGGTTTTAAAGCAAATCCAGGAAAATAACGTCCCCATGGACTTTCTTAAAATTGGCAATCCGCAGAAGTCGCCCCCACCCAAACTGAAATAATTCTACAGTACGTCTAACAGCAATTACATTGAAATAGACATCTGTATAAGAAATAACATCAAAATATACCAGTGGGGGTTCAGAAGGACATTTAATTAAGCATGTCATCAGAGTCAATATACTTAGGGCAGAAAGGAGCAATGTTCATGGACGATCTGTTACTTACTTTCTGTGTTAAGCTGTCTATTCTTTCGTCCAAACTTTTGACCACCTCCTTCACACGACCAGTCCACACGGACAGAGACATGAGGGAACTCTTCAGGACTTGTTTCATCCTCTCTATTCTGTTCCGTGCAAGCCATTTTCTCCTCTTCTCTATTTTCGAAACGCCTTGTAGTGTCTATAGAAAAAAATCAAACACTTGTGATAATCGTGCTCAAACTGCGATTTTTATTCTGTTTTATTTATAAGTCTTGAGAATGTTAAGCAAGTCGATTTTACCTTTAGAAGAAATTTGTTCACTCTTTGGCTCATCTTTCGATACCTTTCGATGTTGGCTTCATTTAGTTCTCTGATGTATGTTATAAGCGTTTTGTGTATGTGATCCTTATCAGTTGTCAAATTGTATTCATTTCCATGGAAACCCCCTAGTAGTTGTACATTCTTAAAAGAACAAAAGATTAAATAAATTTAACACACTCATACTATCAAATTTTGAGTCTAAATGCGTTGTAAAGAATATTTTCCCTTGTTTTCCGAAACAAACGAAGTATACATTTCATTGGTTTCAGTCATATCAATGAAACTATTTTTTGGGTGGACAGAAAAACATACTTTGGTACCGGTGGGTTTTTTTGCTTTTTTTTAAATCAGAAAACATTTTTTTTCATATTACATACATGCCATATATAGCTGTTCTTAACTGCGCCTTTAAGAGCCTGCAATTCCTCGTTTATCTTCTTAATCAAGACTCTACTTTTAGATTCTTCAATTTGGGACAGTACAACCGCATGAGCCACAAGTCGTATGTTCTGTTCCAGTCTCTTGATCCTTCTCCAAACCCTTCTGTCGTGGTGGTGTAAATGCGCCAGAGATCTGAGGGATAACTCTTGAAAGCGTTGCATTTCTAACCTACTTACTTGCTGGAAAAAAAGAAACATACAAGATTTTACCAAGATTGATTGGTCTGAAAATTTTTGACAGGACGCATGTTGTAAATTTCAGCCTTAATATATATATAACTTCTTAAAGTTTTTGATGATAAAAAAAACCTCAATAAATTCATTGTCATTTTTCATAAAGTTGCACCTTTGGAGGATAAACGTTATCTTTCCTAGGTTCTGATAAATCATTGTAAATCATATTATTATATATTTTAAATATCATGATTACAACTTCTGGATACGTGTTGATAAATTTACTCCGCGTAATTGGTAATCCAAATTGATATTACAAATGTTTAACTTTCTAATGATGTCTCAATGTTGTAAACAATTCTTCGAAAAAAAATGCAACAGAAAACCGAGATTGATTGCGTGAAAAATTGTTTTTACCTGTCTTTTCAAAGAATTCAAGTTAGACATAATGACATATATCAATTGGCGAAACGAAGCCATATCGAGGTGCAGTTTAGCTATCCGCTGCTGAAGTGATCTAATAGCGGCGACAAATCTGGCCTTGGCCCTTTTCAAGTCGGCAATGCTAGCCCGTATATATTCCTTGTTGGCTGTGTCGTTGCCTTTCAAGCCTTTCATCATGGCTGTCATTTTGTCCATATCTTGATTGGTCCTCATCAAGTCTCTGTAGATGTTGTGCAGACGTTTGTTGAAGTGCAGTAAGGAGCGGATTTGTACCTCCCGTAACCTAGTAAAATTTCCAGCTATGGTGCTGCCAAGGGCATTAATCATCTGTTTAAGCTTCTGAAAGTTGAAAAAAAAATGGTTTAATTTGTGGGATGATATTTTAAAGATAAAAAAGAATTTAGCAACAAAACAGAAATGTTAGTCAAAATTGGATGTGAGAAGATCAACGTCGTTCCATCAAACTGAAAGGTTATCAAGTAAGACAACAATATATTAAAAATAGGAGAACAATAATAAAAAGAAAAGAAATAATACTTACTCGAACTTTGTTTAGATATTCCTCGAAAATTTTCATTTTTTCTTTCATTTCATTTGAATCCAGTTGTCCTGAAACTATAAAACATGTCTAAATAATACTTCACACTTACCGGTAACCCCCCCCCCCCAAAACAAACAAACAAACAAACAAAAAATTAAAAAATTAAAAATGAATTCTCAATTGCCAAATGCTGTTTTGTATTTATAGGTATCATGATGAATGTCTATGGACATAAAAAGTATATTATTTTAAATGTGTACATTCACGTTATTATTACTTATTTAGAAATTACCTTTTCTCTTTGCGTCTTCAAGGTCTGCTTTCAATTCTTGTACCGTTTTTCCCAGAGAGTTTGGTTTAGGCACATAATTTGTCATATTCTTTTTCTGCTTTAATTTTATCGTGATTTCTGATGGTTCTTTTGACTTTGGTATCACTTTTGCAGCTTGTTTGATGACACTGGCCCCTTTTTTCGTGGATATTTGCGTTACCACCTGCTTTTTCGTATTTGGCTCTTTGTTTGTGGATGATTTCCCAAACATGGCCAACAGTCTTGAAATCTCCTGAAGTTTAAGTGATTGCTTTTCACCTGAATCAGGCGGTTTAGCTGTAGCTTCCGTCACGGCCTTGTTCGTAGTTTCTTTGTCAGTGAGATAGCACATTTTCTTTTCGCTAATGTATTTGATAAACAGACATTTGATCATCTTTTCTTCTCTGCAGAGTTTTTCGCATGCTTCGTGAGTCGGCACATTGGTGCGTCTGATCACGGTGCCCGGGGCGGTGTTCGAGTTGTTGCTAGTTGATTTCGTCTGCGGGACCTGTCGTTTGAGCCGTGAATTTGAGATGTCTGAAATATTGTATAGATTTGATTGAGAGACACGGATATGTAACAATCAAACTTTTTTCTCAAGCCAGAAACATAAAAGAAATTGCCGTTAACTTGGTATTATACGCGGGCAATAATTATCCGCAATATTCGCGGGCAACTTCTGTTCGCAGATATTTATTAATAGGTAAAGGGAAATGAACAAAATCAGAAATTACTCGCGGAAAATAATCGCCGCAGATTCTTTTTTAATCGTTCATTTGCGAATGAAGTTAAACGCTTATATAATACCTGGTTTACACTACTACGTTTTTATTTAACGTCATCCCTATATGCATGTACAAGAAAGAATGAGGTAAAATATCAAGACAGTGTATGCTACCGGCTCTTGTTGGATTAACTAGTCCGAAATATCTGACTTTTTCCTGGCTTTTTTAACGATTTTGATATTTTACTTGCCAGTTGCCAGGAAAGTAAAATATCAAAATCGTTAAAAAAACCAGGAAAACGTCAGATATTTTGGACTAGGGATAATCGTGCAAGTGCCAAAATGACATTTTTGCAATTAACTTTAAAATAATTTGCGTTATATGATTACCATCTTGATACAATATAACAATTTAACTTTTATTTTTCCTTTCATGGAAATAATTTCCCTACCACTTCTATATTCAGTAACTGTATTATAGAATTCTATAGGATTTATAAAACTTCTGCAAAATCCAATGGGAAATTCTATACATATTATACAGAAAATTATGGTGACATATTTCTGACTTGAATGTAAGCTTTTTTCAATCAATTATGTCAACATGTCAACTTACATAATTTATGTCGACATGCAGCGTATTTACACGGAAGATAATTATAGTGCATATATTTAAATTATGAAAACGTGCTACCCGGTATATTCTGTACACATAGTGTACGTTGTAGCGATAGATTAACTGCTCTCCTGCTACGAATTAAAACGTATAGGGACCAACACTAATATTGTGATATATAGCTTATTTTCACCTACTTTTAATTGTCTTGTCTGTGTGTAATTAAAAAATAAAACGCTTTACTTGCGGGTACAAAGGTAGCTAGCATTGCAGAAAAAAAATACATAATGTATTTTTTTTTCTCCAATGTCAGATGATACTTCCAGACCCCTTATAAACCACCAAAGAAAGCATATGACTCTGGATCATGCAATTATTAATAATTTAAAAATGAATAAAATTACGTAAATTATAATTTTTGTTTATTAGCACGAAAGACAGAAGAAACGGTCAATTATTCTATATATGTGGAGATTACCCATAGTTTCTTCAACCATTTGGATGTTTAAGGTCAGCCCGTGCAAGTCCGTGCAGTTTGTACTATGTACAAAACAAAACAGTACGAACTGACATCAACGAACGACGCAAACATAAGGAAGGGGTCATGATACTACATAAATATTTACATCCACAGTATTTTCTCTCTATTTCTTAGACAATCGATTGTACATGTAATTCATACAGCTTTAAACTGACAAGACTGAAATCTACGCGATCCAGTGAAACAATGTAGATGTATGATTATATACTTCCTTTACCTTAAAAAAACTGCTTTGAAATGCATAATTTAGCTGTTTTAATAATAAAAACTTTTAATTCAAGTAAGTATAATAAATGTTGCAATAACCTGGGTTTTTTTCTTATCATATTATGTAATTATTATATAATGTACTTATTATACTAGTATACTTATATAACTTAAATATAATTGAATATCATATAAATTAACCCTTGATCCTTGGGGAGAGGACTTACA
>WFKH01006014.1:27572269-27598496 GCA_016163765.1 Magallana hongkongensis | reverse complement strand
TTCACGGATGACTGCATGACCTGTCTCTGATGACCCGCCAGCCTCATTTGGAGAATCTGTAAGTTTCTCTTTGCCATGGAAACCAATTTCGGAGACAACAGACCTCGATCAGCCTTGAGTAGTAAGAATTCTTCTGTTCCAGATAATAATTTCTGTAAATATCAATTCTACGTATTTTAAAAATGTCTTTCTTGATCCGTGGGTTTTTTTAAGGGGGGAGGGGGTAAGTATGTACATATGTATGTGTGGGGAATGAGTGTCTTAAACATGATGTAGGTTTTCTTTTTTTTTAATTGGGGGTGTGGGTTGAGTCTTATTTGTTTGTAGTTTTTGTTTGTTTATCTTTCTTGAGACATTCTTTCGATATTGGATTGTACTTTAATTGTTGCTTTATTTTCTCCTAATTGTTTGCGATAGTGACAAAATTGATTTTGAATGAAAAATTAAATCATGGAAATCTATTTAAAATTACCTGAAACTCAATACTTCTTTGTTGCAAGTGCATTATTCTGTTCATCTGAGCCAACATTTTTACTACGTCCACTGAAGTAACGTCTAAGGAGAAGTAAACAATTTCAGTTTTACTTAAATATATGCATCGCTCATGATCATTTTTCACATTATATTATATATAGATTTTTTTTTTCAAATCCCTATACACTATTACTTACTCAATTTTGGCGAGGATTTTTTGATCCCAAAGAGTCGAGTGAAGTTAATCAGGCTTTTCCCATGTTCTGGTCGCACCGTCAGCCACCCCGCTAAATTGGAATACTTGCTCTCAGAAATCAAACATGTCTGCGTTTCCTTCTGATATTTCAGGTACTGACACTTAATTTTTTTCTCCTTGATACAGATGTGGATGCACAATTTCAAACTTGGGATTCCAGTTCTGGTAATTGACTTTACTTTTGCTTTGTTGATTTCTAAAGGCGTTCCTATAAGTATACGACGATCATTTTCTTAAATTTCAAAGAAAGGTTGAAAAATTGCACTATATAAAAATTGCAAATTAGTTGTTGCAAGATAATAATACAAGCATATTACACTTATTTTTTAAAAATATTCTATTTGTTTATTCTCTGTTATACTACTGTATAGTCTTTAGAAAAATGGACACGCCTTCAAAGGCTATGCTACATGTAGTTCCCATTGTATACCGTAGTGTTGGATGTGTAATCCATAATAATCGACAAACTTCAAAAATTTGAAAAATCAAATTAAACCACCACGCATCCTCGTAATTTTCTGCAAATATATTCTCCCGGCTGCTGGCTGGGTGCTTGAACAACAAATATAAAGTAGGCCTAATTAGGCCCCAATTTCATTTGCTAAGTAACGCGGAGAGGGGGTCAATAAGATGCCCCTTTTATAATACTACAATATTTTATTTTCATTCTGTTGGATTTACAATACAATATTTACCTGCACTACAAATGGTCCAACATCAACAAGAGAGATGTCTGAATGAGTGAACTTTATGACCTACTTTCACGTTTGCACCTTCTTTTCTTTTTTTTTACGGGGAAATATGATTAAAATCTTACCAGAGTGTATTTCATTCCACTTTAAAAACAGAAGTAGCATAAAATATAAGCATTTCATCCTCATCTTTGTAAAAACTTGACCATTTGTGTGACGTAACGTTCAAGTTACTTAAATGAGTGACGTCAATTATAGTTGTTTTGACATCGGGCTCGGTATTCATCTATAATAATCACGTGATAAAACTGCAGCCATGATGGTGGGTGTCCACAAGTTTTGTTTTATCGCTTCCTGAAATTAGTATTTTGTGTTCGTTTACGTTGTCAACTTTTTAAAATGATCTTCTTTATACTTTAGGACGGAATAGATGACAGCCCCGACCTTTTGGCGGGCGATGGAGGAGACAAGGTAAGCAAATATGCATCAACCGTGAAGTGTCACTCCCCCTTGTCAACTAGCAATAACATGATTTCTGTGTGTTAAAATGAGGATAATGTGTCATAAATGATTATGTCGCATTAACTAATGTTTTTATTTATTTTTTTAAATAAGTAATGTAATTTGTAGAAATTCTGAGTAAATATGAGTCATTAATTCGCCGAATCTTCGATTTCGTACAATCATTCAATTACAGTGTCGTCTGTAAAATATTTAGTTTAAAAATTATAAAATTCCATGAATGCAAAAAGTTGTTGTACTTTATTTATTACACATCTTTTATACATGTATAATCCATTGAAATTTGTTATATTTCAATCTTTTATTTTTTATTTATAGCACAGGGCAGAGAGTGTTGACCTGTCAACAGATACATCATTACTTGTTGACATATCAGATGCGTTAAGTGAGAGAGACAAAATTAAGTTCACAGTACACACAAAGGTAAATTTCTGCAAATCCTAGAACATATGCAGACATGCAATGTGAAGTATGATAAGCAATGTTTAAGTTATTGATATCTTTATTTCAGTCAGAACTATGTTATATATTTAGATACACTATTTTCAATTAACTTAAATCTCAGCTTGTATTCCTATTTGCAAATTTTAGACAACACAGTCCAGATTCAAGGAGTCAGATTTCTCAGTTGTGAGACAACATGAAGAATTTGTGTGGCTGCATGATAGATTCGTTGAAAATGAAGAATATGCGGGTGTTATTGTAAGTTATTAAGTATTCTTATAGAAACGGAACCCAATTTTGACGAGTGTATGGCGTTTTGGGGAATATTTCGGTAATTGATTGTTACCAGTTTTTGGTTGCTCTGATTTTACAGGATTTAAGGGGGGTGGGGGGGGGGGGGGGGGGATTAGTGCTTGTTGAAAAAAAATCATGAACTTTTAATATAAAACTACATCAGGTTTATATTGAATTTGTATTGGGGTTTTTTGGGGTTTTTTAAATGTTCTCAGAAATCTTAAGCTAATTGACAAGATATATACAACCATATAGTAGTGGATAAAATTAAAATTGAACCACTTGCGTTCATATTCTTAGACTCGCGAGTAATCCAGAGCATTATTTACATTCAAATTTTAGATACCTCCAGCACCACCTAAACCCGATTTTGAGGCTTCAAGAGAAAAGCTTCAAAAGCTCGGAGAAGGAGAGGGAACAATGACTAAAGAAGAGTTTACAAAAATGAAACAAGAATTAGAAGCGTAAGTATATAGGGCTGGATAGTCATGACCATTAGACTATATTAATCTCCTTAAAAAGAAGAGCTTTGTATGAAGATATAGCAAACTATTCAAATTTCAAAGCTAAGATACTTTCTTTATTAATTGATAGTTTATAGCTAAACAATTCTTATCTGAAAATCTAAGGAAGATCAGATGGTTAATTTGTTGACCACCCAGCCTCCTTAAGTAGCTCAGTTAAATATCTTTCCACACACTTGCATCCATTTTCTTTCTTCTTTTTTTTTAACTTTAAATTTGAGATTTTATTTGTTTCTTTACAGAGAGTATTTAGCTACATTTAAAATGACTGTTTCTTTACAGAGAGTATTTGGCTACATTTAAAAAGACTGTAGCCATGCATGAAGTGTTCTTACAAAGAATTGCTGCTCATCCTCAGCTCAAAAATGATGTGAATTTTGAAGTGTTCCTTTCATTTGATCAGGATGTAAGTAAAAAACACACATTTTAATCACGTGTCAGAACATGAGTTATAAATCTGCTATCAAGGAAATTTTAATGTGTATCTTTGAATGTTTTTATGTCTAATCCTTTTCTAACGACACAGTTTGTTTTGGCAATGTTTAACATAGGAACGTGTTGTAAACAACTCTAATGTAGGTCTTTTATCTCCATACTTCAGTTGAGTGTAAGAGGTAAAAACAAGAAAGAAAAGATCGGAGGATTTTTCAAAAGCATTACAAAAACTGCAGATGAAGTTCTTCTTGCAAATCTTAAGGTATGACATTTGAGATGATGTTAATTACGGATATTTAGAGTAACAATATATGATGAACCTGATATTGTTAAAGTATTATTAGCAACAGTATGTGATTAGCCTGACAGTATTGTTATTTTCTATTTTGAAACAGGATGTTGATGAATTCTTTGAGAATGAGAAGAGCTTCCTAGTGGAATACCATAACAAAATCAAGGATGCTACACAAAAGTCAGACAGAATGACCAAGTGTCATGGAGGTGAACATTTTGTAGATTGAATTGTTTAAGCTGTAAACTGTGGTTTATTTTCAGTTAAGATCACAGTATAATCTGCTGGCTTATTTCAAGTTGGTAAATATGTCAGGAGAGCTTTTGCAGTTCAAAAATGCCATGTTCTTTTGAAAATGCTCATCATTAATGATACTAGTGTTTGAATTTGAATATTTTGTAACATTTACTTTCTGATTGAAACAATTGCATTTATGGAGCTATGAACACAATTCAAGGTTGTAAATTTACACGTGTATTGAATAGGGTGCTGTAGGTATGTAAGCATACATGTATAGGTGTAAACAGCAATTTTTATGACACAGATAAAATGTATTTATAGATGTTATTCATGCCTCAATATTGGTTGTACATGTACTTCCTTGTTAAATTACAACTATTCCAAAATGCATGCACTTTTGGATTGTGTTTTGAAAAGTTGTGATTAGATCAATTGAAAAGATAATAGTGGAGGAAATATTTATAGACTTTTTGTGAAATGAATTCCATTAATTAAATACATGTCACCATTTATACACTGTTCCTTATAATTTTAATTTTTGCAGAAGTGGCAGATAGTTATATCCAGATATCTTCAGGTTTCGTTCAGTTGGCAACAGTTGAAAATACAGAATTAGATAAGTATGTTCATTATGAAATGACTGTGACAATTCACTTGAATGAATATTTGAGTATATTTAATTCCGTTTTAACTTCAATTTTTAGAGTGTATATACATGTACTTGTGATATTAGTTGGCCATTTCCTGTTGTTTTTCAGAATATTTACAAAGGTTGCTGAAGCACTTGAAAAAACCAGGGTGAGTTTATATTATTACTAGGACTAAATTGTTTAATTTATGTAAGTACCATGAATTATTGAATGAGAAAAGTTTACATTATGTCATCTAAATTGACTAATTTGTTATTACCGGAACACTGTATGCAACTATCATGACACATTCCACCAAATTATTGAATGAGAATATTTAACAGTTTGTCATTTGAATTGACAGAAATTGGAAGGGAGGGTAGCAACAGACGAGGACCTGAAATTGAGTGATACCTTACGGTATTACATGAAGGATTCGTCAGCAGCCAAGGACCTTCTCTACAGGAGGGCAAGGGCACTGGCCGACTACGAGAACGCCAACAAAGCCTTAGAGAAAGCCCGCCTAAAGAACAAAGAAGTCGCACAGGTAAAGGAATTTTTTTTCCTGATGTTACAAAGTCATTAAGAAAAAAACCAAATCAAAATCCAAAAATTGGGACTACAAACAGTTGAATGATTTTATAACATGTACTGTGCCCGAGTATCAAGGAATACCCTGCAATACCAGGTATACAAGAATACTGTCAGTCAATATGACATGTATCCTGATAGATCAATTAACTTTTGTAGAAGTTTTGATCAGCAGCAAAAGAGTAACTACATTTATAAACAAATATGACTTGAATGCCATGACATTTACAATGTATTTAAAAAGCAGCTGTGTCATACACTTTTAGTGTTATTTACAAATGTAGATGAAGATTTAATGATATGCAGAATGATTCAGGTTGATAAGGAAATATTTTAAAAGCTTTATTATACTGCATTGGTGATATACATGTATGACCCATATTGTGGCAACTAAAAATGAAATGTAGAGATATGTTACCTTATTGTGACACCCCTAGCATGCACTTCAATTGAGTAAAAGGAATATTTATTTGAAAATATTCATATATACTAACGGAAGTTAAGTTCAAACTAATGCAATACATTAATGTTTCAGGCCGAGAAAACCCAGCAATCTGCATGTGAAAAATTTGAAAAAATATCAGAAGTAGCAAAAAAAGGTACGAAATGGCAGAGAAGGTATCATAAACAAAAACTGTTCTAATATTTGCATGCTATATATGCACATACATTATATATGTATTTGTTTTCTTTTACAGAATTAACAGAGTTTAAAACAAGGAGAATAGCATACTTCAAGAAAAACCTGGTGGATTTAGTAGAACTAGAATTAAAACATGCCAGGGTAAGGACTCCATTGAACTGGACTCAAAAAAGTTTTTAATCATATAATTTTTATTAAAAGAATACTTTTTTATTCATAAACCTAGATGTTTTCTTACACTTGTGTATTTTATAATGTATTTTAAAAAAAACTTTCATTTTTTTTTTTGTGAAGGCGCAGACCCAATTACTAACTAACTGTATAAATGCTCTTCGAGACGATGCATGATTCCATTTGTATCTGTGATATTTCCATTTAACAATCACAAAAAAATCACGGGCCAACATACCAAGGGTTGTATATCCTGCAGTCAGCAACAAATCAGAGAGAGGAAGTGAAATCACCTAGGAGCCATTTTCAGGGTGGATGTATTATCGTTTGATTATTTTTATTATCAAGTGGTTTAGTTTTTGGGTACGTTGTTTTGTATATACTATTTACACGTCGAACATATTTCATCATAATAAAACATGCATATTAAGTATGATCATATATCCTGGAATTTCTTTCTTATATTTTTTGTCTTTGCCTGTTTATGAATAGACTAGATGACCATGTTTTAAAACAAAGGTGAAAATGTTAATGTGAACTGTTTTTCTTTTATCATTTGCATATTGTGAAAGTACCGGTATTCTTGGAACAAATTTAATATCTTGTTTGTGTGGTTTTGGTGCAATTTCAATTTCCAATATGCAAAAATGAAATTAAAATCCGATTCTTGAAAAACAGAGAAAAAATTTAAATAACAACAAAAAAAGAAAGAAATAGTGTGATTGCATAAAAATATGTTATATCTAGACATGTTGTTTCCCCAATTTTCACTCAACACCTCCTATTTTACCAATTTTCCTGACCAATTATCTTTAAGAAAAACTGGTGCAAAAGCTCTGCAAGGTTATTTTGAGCAGTTTTTCATGAATGTTTAAATTGGAAGTTTTGTACCACATGTAATTTATCATTTTAGCCTATTTTTCATAAAATATATGAATATGTAAATTTCTGAGATCCAGAGCTTAATATTTGAATACAAACTAAGTAGCATTCCATATTGGCTTATTAGTATAGAATTGCAGTTAAAACCATGATAAGAATTATTACTTGTTTGTTTTGATAAATTTACCTTGTTTGTATTTACATGTGCATGTATTTTAGTGAAGGTTTTTTGTCTCGTAATTTAATTGCAAATACTCGATTCTCTGTGGCTGTATGTACATTTCAAAACATATACATGTACTAGTATATCCTCCATTTTTTTTTGGCAAGATGTAATTGTAATTTTGTTTTAATTCATAAACAATCATGTATGTGGTTTTATGTAGTTGAAAATGAAATGAAATTTTCTGTTTCCAAGTTAGTCAGATGACAAGAAGTTGTAATACATATGAACAAAACCTTTATTTTTATTCCAGCTGGCTTTGAAAATGTCCCATTACTGGGAGTGCTATTGCATGTTTGCTAAGTATATGTGATAAATTAAGGGGACATTACTAGTCTGCTAAATTGTGATGTGTAAACAAGTGCTGTCTGAATTTCCTATCATAATACTACTTGTACATACATGTACATGCAAATGAATATTGAATATACCATACATGCACACATTATGCGTAATATTTTAGTATTTTTACTCTATAGGTCAATTGCATTGTCATTTCAAATATTTTGCATTACACTTTTCTCGTTATTTTTTAACAGTATAATGACAACAAAAAATACTTTCTATATTTTGTTAACATTGTAATCATTACTCTATTTTGAAAGAAAAAAGACTGTGTTGCCTTGTTCCGATGTTACAAATTTCTTTTAAATCATACATTAGTGTCTTTTTTGTAATAATGTGAAGTGTTTGGAATGGTTGGTTACAGCAAGGCAAGAATTAAAGTAAAATCTTTGGAAAATACATGCGTTTTCTTTTGTACAGACACACTTGTTGCTACAATATACATGTTGGAATGTATAAGCCTCTAAAGATATACATGTAGGTGACAATTTTATCGAGTTATGAAGAATCTGTGTTGGTTAAACATTGATTGGGATAATAAATTATATTTACAGAGACAGAATCTCTTTTATCCATTTTCTTTTATTGTTTTATTCAATATTAAATTATTTATATGCAAGATTGCTCCTAATAGTATTTTATCCCAAAATGTTGGTGTTAATTCTTTATGACAACAAACTACTTTAACATTCATGTGCATAGCAGAAGTATGTACTGTAAAAGTGGTTCTTTCTGTTGGTGGTCAAGTACGCGTTTTCTATAGTCAAACAACACGTGTGGGTATTAAATACGCGGATGCGTAATTTACCACACTAAAGTTTTGATTTTTTATGCGCAGGGGTATCTTAAGCGGTTTTAAGCTTACCGCGTACATTTGTAACTAGTGTAAATTTCCCCCACACATAAATAACCACTTTTACAGTATGCAGATATAACATCGATTTAGTGATATTTAAAATTTTCTGCCTGGATTGTTTAAATAAGAACATGAAAGATGCAAAAATTGATGCCAATTTGGGGGAAGTTCAACTGCTTGAGTTTGCTCCCTTAATTCAAGTAACTTGAAATCAAAAATAAAGCAACACATTATGCATCAAATGTTTATATTACAAACAAAATATCAAACAAGTAAAATATACACTGTAAACAACATGTTCTCATATTCTCATTTTATAAAGATATCTAAGTTTACTTGATGAGAAATTGTTATTATTTAATTGCTCTGCAAAAAAAAATGTTATTTGTGTTCTTTGATTAACCTTTTTCCTGTACATGTAATATCCAAATAAGATATTTTAAAATCTCTGACATTTGACGATGCCGATTGAGCAGTTAAGAATGGTTTAACTATTAAAGAACAAAGAGTCTATAGCAGAACATGTTTTAAGCTGGCATTTATACAAAAATTTGTCAAATAACGTACTCTAGAAATACATAGATAGTTGAACAGAAATATAAATCCTCTGAGCAGCCTATAATATTAGTATCTGTTTCGATTGAAAAATAAATATCTCTCTCACTATAACAACAATTAATCTGTGATATAGCCTTATGTTAAGATTCTTTCACTTCTGGTTCGTCAACAATAGTTACAGTTTTGGCCATTTTGGAATCGGCTCGAGTCGGAGGTCTGGTACTTATACGACTAGGAGGAGCACTTGTAGTGTCTACATCCTGTAGTTTACTGTGAAGAGCTGATTGGCTAATTCTACTGGCACGCCCATCCTCCGTCCGTCTACTGGAGGCGCGGCTTCCTGATTTTCGACTTGGTGGTGGCGTGTCTGTAAAGTTGCATAAATCAAATCAATGTTGTTATAAAAAAATATATATAAATAATCCATGATTTATTGGCAAACTTGAAACTTTAAGTATCATATCATATTTGTATTAAATTGTATATACCGGGTAACATATGAGTTTATGAATAAATTTCTGCATCCAGAACAAATTATGCTGCACCCGATTGATTTTTTTTTCTTCAGAAATATGCAGATGAACAGATCAGTATGCTCTAAATGTTATAAACATTTATATAAACATTTTCAAATCTATTTCCATGCATACAGACATCCTTATCTAGGGCATTTCAGTTTCTGCAGCTGTTTAGATTTCACAAAAGTCAAGTAAATAAATATGTTGGGAAAATATTTTTTGCAATTTTCTTTGCTAAAAAGTTCTTAAATTACATTTGTATAAATAATGGTACAGTATTAAATTAAATTCTCAGGATAAAACTGCATGGGGCATTACTTAAGTAAGATTTGTTCTGCATTTCAACACGGATCTAATTTAATCTACCGGTACTAGTTTCTGCTTTTGTCCAAAAAAAAAAAAAAAATCCATTTTTTCTGTAATAAAGCAACTACATTCTGGCCATTAATTGTGCATGGGTGTCAAACATAAACTACATAAGCTCTTTTGTTTATGGTTAGGTGCAGTTCGTGATTTATCTCTCAATGATTGATCTCTCTGTTTATTTGGTACCTTTCACTACATGCTAAGTGTAATCATTATCATTTTCAATCCCATCTACATTGTATATGGTATAATACTCATAATATGCACTTTAATTTCATCTAGCAATTTTTATACCAATGCTGAATATGACAGTTCCATTTTTTTTTTTTTTTTTTTGACATGGTAAATAAATTTTAAACACAATGCTTAAATGGACTTCGACACAATTTGAGCTCAAATTTTTCAAAATTAACTTTTTCATTTTAAATGTCTAGAATGGTCAATATGGATGTTATTAATGCTTTGTCAAAATTTGAAAGTCAAATATTGAGTTACAAGCTAGTTACAGAGGTTTGAATTGTTTGTTTTGTAAACAAAGCTCGAGTCCTGTTGTTTACACATGTGTTTTTTGGGTATAAGTTTCAATCTAATGTTGCTTTTTGTTGTGGATAAAATTATTTATGAACACATTGAATCAGTTTATCTTGTTTGCCACAAGTTATTTTGTCAAAGAAATGGTAATTTCTTTACTTTACATTATTTGTAAACAAATATAAGACTCGACCTTTGTTACATAACAATGACTTCTTTCCTCCGTATCTTGCTTGTGACTTGACATTTAACATTCAAATTTTGGTGAATCATTCAAAAAACACAAGTAAACCATTTTATACAAAAAACTTAAAAATAAAATTTTCATCTCAAATCATGTCTAGGTCCCTTTAATTAATATTGGCTAGAATTTAATAAATAATTAACGTGGAATAACACATAATCACAAAATGGCTGACCTCTGATTGAAACTACATTTCGTTTTATCAAAAGGATTTTACTGACGGCAACATGTAACTTACTCCATAGCAGAGTGGATAAAGTGTCGGGCTTGTGATCCGTACATCCCGAGTTCGAATCCCGCAGGGGTTTATGTTGTTACTTGCTGAATTGAATTTTTTTAGATATTCTTTTTTAATCCCCAAACTGAAAATTTTTCGCTTATTTGACATATGTACAGTTTATTTATCATTATATCTTTCAAAATCAAATAATTTACTGTTAATTTGAGTGACTTTTTCCAGGTGTGTTATTCCACCTAAATGATACCTGATTTTAAAGCATTCGAAACTTTCAGTGGTTTTTTTCACCAATTTGGGACTGGGGGCTGGGGCCCTTTCAATTGGGAAAAATAGCGACAAAACAGGAAAATTGGGAAAACTCATTTTTATTGATTATAATGAAATTTAATGATTTCCATCATTTATTCAAATACTAATTAAAGCACAATGCTTCTATTTCTAGAGTTCTTGAAATTATTTATTATTTTGTTCAGTTTTTCTTGAAAATTTGACAACTTGTACAAAGATTTTTTTTTTTTAAATTATAATTGGGAAGTTTGGTCTGAAATTGGGAAAATATTAGGAAATTTCTGATTGGGACTGGGGCCGAATTTCGGCCCCAAATCAGGCCCCAAAAAAACACTGACTTTATATAAAAACATGAACATGAAAATATAAATTCACCTGCATGAATACACAGATTGTACAACTTCATCAAATAACTGAACCAAGATGCAGCATGCATCAACAGAATTTTAAAATACAAAAGTATATAAAATATGTATAAACTTTTAAAAATTAAATTCATGCAACATCAAAATATGTTGTCACTTCTAGGCATTTTAAATTTTTCAAGTAGGTGGTTTTTCAAATTTGATCTCAAGAAAGCGCATCAAATAACGCATTTCATGCAAATTGACAAATAAGAGGAATTTTATATATGTAATAAATTAAAGTATGGGATATAAGTTTTGCTTAAACTCTCTGTGGACCTATAACTTTAAATAATTATGATGGACTCTGAATGGTATATTACATGCAGATATCTGTGTGCTTGAGATGCGTATCCTTTTTCATTTTTTGTAAATTATTTTGGTTTATCTTATTTATCTTTTGCAGACAGAAAGACAACAGACATGAAACAAAATCTTCATTGGAGCTCTGACCTAGAACATATAGTTCAGGTGAGCTTATATACATGATATAAATACCAGAACAACACTGAAATAAAACTTCTCATTACAAATGGCAAAGGCATGCAAAGGGTGGAATCTATCTATTCCTGGCATCTCATTTTCCTCTTGAAAGGATCAAAACTTTAAAAACTCTCTTTTGTCCATGCGCTCTGCAACATACTTCACATGCAAAACACAACAACATGACTTTCAAGAGGAAATGGGGTGCATACATTACCTGTCTTTCTTTGCAACTTTTTTACCACCTAACATAATGATTAAGACACAAACATTTTCAAAGAGTTAAATTCAAACAGTTAAAATGTATGGTATTAGCTACACACAGCAAACAAGTTATTGTTACAACTCTTCTGAAATCAAAATTAAAATATAGCTATCATAACTCTTCTACATTTTTATGTTAACAACTTAAAATTACACCTTGTCAGTCAATTGGTTCAATTATTCACCTGATAGAAGATAGAAAAAAATAGGCTAAAATATAACATGAAATTGTATACTATAATCACTATGCGATATATACTGTATCTGTCTTGCATAGACTGGCAAAATTTGGAATCACACACTTCTGAGATTATACTGAATTCAGACAAAAAACTTATAAAATTAGCAAAAAACTGTATGTGTGCTCACAAGTTTGCTTGAACATTCCTTGAATTTAAAATAAAATTTACAGGTTCACACATTATAACCAATAACCTTTAAGATAAAGATTAAGATAAAATTAATAATCAGTTTTACTAATATGCATGGTAACATTATAGTTACCCCCTCCAATAAACCCCAAGAAAAAAAGGTAGCAACATATGCTTGAGAAATTATTGATAATCGGATTAATTTTTGTTTCATAATGGAAACAGTTAAAGTTCACCAAATTGTATTAAAAACCACATTGTTATGTATTAAAAAAAAAGACGGCCTTTAAATGAAGCAATAAAATGTGAATCAGGGATAATTGCATTTCAAAAAAAGAAAGATTTACTATATAAACCAATTAAGGTATCATTAAGATATAAAAATTAAGATCAGTTATCAGGGGGTGAGGGAGAAAACTATCTGTAATATGGGGGTGGGGGGGACTTACGCTGGGGCCGCCTGGTGGCAAGGTTCTCCAAGAACTTGGACAGGTACATCAGTTCCTCGTTCAGACGCTTGGTGATTTTGTTGATTCGGACCTCCCTCTCCTCTGTCTGATGGAGAAGTTCCGAAAACCCCTCCACTACAATCTGGTCTTTGGCCGTGAAGAGCTGTAAAAACGGAAAGAGATGGTAATTGCTAATTTACAATTTGAAAGCTGTTGAAGATATATAGAACCAGTAATTTTTTGGAGGTTAATTATCTCACAACTTCTTTACTATGACTTCATGAGCCCATGATTTTGCGCAAATAAAGATTTATTGCATTTAAATTGTTTACCCTTTTAAGTATAGAAGATTTTATCATTTTTTTAATAACTTGTATTTGAAAGTTACATGTATTTTAACAACATTTATATTTTTAACCTAGATGTATTTTGCAAATTATCATATCTGCATGCATCATGCTAGTATAAATTATTGAACATACTTCATTCAGCTCCTGATCAGTCTGCCAGCTTTTGACAAGACCAACTAAAAAAATAAAATACAAGAAATTTGAAATAAAAAATTGAATGATACATGTATATCATTTTATGTCCAAGTTCATTCCAACCAGAAATGTTTTAGAAAAAATGTACCCTGATGTAGCAATATTGAAAAGGCCAACAGTTTTCACAAGATAATTATAAATGACTGAAAAAGCAAAGGGTTTTCAATATTTTAAACAAACAAGCAAACAAACATTTGTTTGTTAAACAAACAAGTGTACTTCGGTTGTTACTTTGGGGGAAAAACCTTACCTTTGACTGTCTCCAACTCCTCATCCAGTTTTTGTTTTAAACCAGCATCCTCCTCCATCTGTTTTCTCAAATCCATTATTTCTTCTGCCAGCTTTTGACAACCCTTAATTATATCAAATTAGTCTGATCATGCATGTATTAAATAATGAAGTAATAAATCAAGGTTTTGTTTGTTTGGATCTCCTCCCCCACCCCATATCAAAGTTCTTATAGGTAGTCCATGAATTGCATAGAAGTACAATGTTATCTCCCCCTTTTTCACATCACTGAGTTTACATACATCTTCCAGTTTCTGATTCTCTTCCATGATGGTCCTTAGTTTACATCCAGCTGTGAAGATTTCCTGCTCCAGTTTCTGGCGATCATCCCCTTGTCTCTTCAGTTGATACATTGTCTCCTCCCTCTTGCGTTTGAGATCTTCCTTCAGTTGTTTCTGACAATTAATATACCCAAATGAAATAAATGTCATCAAGAGAATTCAAAGAGACATTCTATATTTCATATTCTCTTAGAGAGTGAAAGTAAATAATGGCATTCCTTTTTTTCTATTTCTCTCAGAGGGTGGAGATACATAATATATATTTGCTTTATGATTTTTTGTAGATTACTAGCATGCATGTTAAATACAAGTGAAAATTTTGAATCTCCTTTTTCCTGTATAGTAAATGCTCCTGCAAGCTCCATATGTGGTAAAGGAAAACTGTTGATGAAACCTCCTTAAATGCTTCTTCTTTTAGGATCTAGGAAATGCAAGTACTTTTATACAAGTTATCATGTAATAAAATATTTACCTTCGGAATTTCCATTTTTTGTTTCTCTTCTCTAGTTTTCCTGATGTTTTCATCAAGTTGAGATTTCTTTTGCCTCATCACTAAAAAGACAATTCATGGCAAGAAATTTTAATTCAAAACAAAATGCAAAGGACAAATCTTTCAAAGAACCCAATAGCTCTTTGACTAAGAGGCCCTGAAATAATCAACCTTTAAACATGCCCATCACCAATGATAGTTAACCCCCCTTCAAAGAGTGGGTTTGTTACTGTATTGTCAGCTCTAGCTTTGATACACTATTTAGTCTTGTACATGGCAGCCGACATGCATGTGACAACATATCTGATACGTGTACTATGGACATTCTTCCACAGTGTTCTCAGCCTTATGCAGTACTGAACACTGTTGATCTCGACCGACTCAGAGAGTTGGTATTTATTAGAAGGTGATTTAACGTTTTAGGCCAACCCACACAAACATTGATGGCAACAAACTGGTCAAGCAAACACACACACAGTGACAAAATCTGGGTAAACACACAGGGAAAATCTGCTCTGATTCTGCTAAGGTTATTTCAACTATCTAGTGTTGTTAAACTAAGTGTATTCCTGTTTGCATTTCACTGTTGGATTAAGGGTTATATCAACTACAGCAGCAAATGATCTAAAGATATAACATTCTGTACTGTATTAAATATTTCTCTGCATGATCAATCTGGATAAAACAAATGATTGGTTTCAGCATTTAGTATTAATTAACTTCCATTTAAATAAGTTACAAAAATTAATCGTTAAAAGCATTTTTCTATGCTCTTTTGAATCTAGCATTTACACTAGCTAGTCCATTCCAAAACTGTCATGATATATAAATGCATATAAAAGATATTACATGTATATATACACCACAACTTTGGAAGTGTGTTGATTAAGGGTAGATCACTCTGCATAAAACCCTCTGAGTCAACAGAAGAACTTCGTAAACTCAGCAACTGACTATGATGGGGGAAGGGGGGGGGGGGTTCTGAGATAAAATCTACACATATATTGATTTCTATACTTCTTTATCAAAAGTTATATGTCATAAAATACAAAAAATTAGGATTAGTTTCTAGTTCTTTAGCAAATATTTCCAATCTTGTAAAAAATATGTTACTGGTTGACACCTGTAAGGTTGATATATCAAGAGTTATGTCCCTTTAATTTTACACTATGGATTAAGATTATCTATATTGTCAAAGATTATCTAAACCATCAGTTGCTGTGCTTGTAAGAAGTTCTCCTGGCGATAGAGAAAAAAATAATCTGGGACAGTGAGTAACTGCCTTTTGAATGACCACAGTACGACATACTAGCTATGTTCTTTTTCATTGCATTATAAGCATTAGTTCTCTCTTCAAACACTTTCTCCAGTTCCTCAAAGATGGGTGTTCTCTCCTCTATCAACTTCTTCTTCTCCTCTATCTGTGTCTCAAAGGTGTTGATTTCTTTCTAAAAAAAACAGTAATAAAAGAAGGATAATGGCAGCTATGGATTCTTTTTTTTTTAATCAGGGATTTTATCTTTGAAAAGGTGATTTTATTTCAAAAGTGTATGGTCTGCAATTAGGATTCTGGTTGGAGTTGGTCATAATCAGACCAACTCGAGTTATTTCAAAAACTACAATTGATATCTTGGCACAGGAATAGTCATTTGTATTCTTTTATATTATTGTCTTAATACTGCATCATAATAGGTTACATGTAAATTTCAACAAACTCTTTTTTGTTGGGAGGTACATGTAAAAATACACTGCAAATGTCCAGAGCCACTTTAATTTTTGTACCTCTGTTTTGTCCACTTTTCCCTGCATGCTCTCGTACATCATGGTGTAACGAGACTGAGCCTTCTTCAGATTTGAGTCCAGCTCTTTGATCACTTCCTCTTCTTCTTTAAGCTCCTTCTGTAACTTGGTTCCCTAATAAAAAAAAATTTAAATTGTACATGTACTTCCTTAACCAAAAACTGGTACTTCCTTGTTCAAAGTTCACTTGTTTATTTTTTATCTTGATCATCCTAAGTTCCTCTAGGTCTCCTTCCCCCTCCCAATCCCCATCCTGCATCACCCCCATTATTCACGCTACCATGAAAAAATATCAATTTTAAGGTTCTCTGATCCTCAGCCTCAAAGTATTTTTTTCATCATAAAAATGTTATTTATCCTTCAAACTTTATAAATGAAATAAAATAAAAAGAAATTTTTTGATGGTGTCCATGCATTTTACGAAGTTATTGCAATTTTGGCCACGATAAATATAATAGAATAAATAACATATACAAGTTGAGATCAAATTAAAAAAAAAAGGTTGTACCGGTGCATCGGTGGCTCGAACCCCTTTCCCTCTACGTAGTAGGTCTCCTTGGAGCCACTAAGCCAACCAGTTTGTTGAATGGCTTAGCGTAATATTAACATTTCAAGACTAATTAAATTTGTCTATATAAAAGGCAGATTAATGGTACGGATGAAAAAATTCCGGATAATTTATAGTTATCGAATATTGCTGAGGATCGGAGATCATTAAATAATATGTGTATGATACACATGTATAACTTCACTATTCACAAATAATCAAACCTCATTGGTCAGTTCCATATGCGCTGCTTTTCCTTCTCTGATTTTCTGATTCATTTCATTCAAAAATCGTTGAGTCTCCAGTTTATAATCTTCAACATCTTTCTGCACAGAATTTTTTCTCTCCTGAACTTCCATTCTGAAAATTATTCCAAATAGACAAATTACAATCAAAATTAAGGCCACGGCACCAGGTTTAAGTTTTTCACCAGTCTAATGCTAAGACCTTTTTTATCATGGTCAAATTTTCTAATAAAAAAATTTTCTAGCTGCTAATCAAAGGTTTATCTGAAAAATAATTATTTATAACGTACACCAAACAATCAATTGTCTGAAATTACCTTTAACCTAGATGATTTAATGTTTAAATATTTACTATTTCTTGGTAGGTACCAGTAGTACATGTACGTACTATAATAAAAATTATAGAAAGCGTTAAAAGCAATCACCAATGCATTAAAAAGTCTGTTGCTATTGCATTTCCCAGAGCTAAAATATATCTTAAGAAGCAAATAAGCTAATTAGTCTTCATACTGCAAAGTTAAGAAGCATTTCATATAAATAAGTATTATAAAAAATTTACACATACACATACAAGTACACCAAGAAGGCTGTAAAAATCTCCATATACAACATACATGCATTTTTTTTTTGCATTGTCATCCACACATCAAGAATTAATATCATCAAAATAAGTTGGTATGTTTTTAATTTTCATTTTTATTATGAATCCCATTCTAGATTTGAGTTATAATGGCTATTATGACGATTCCAACAAAGAATCTAGTTAATGATAAAGCCACGGCAATGAACCACTCCTGTACCCCTCGGGCTCGGGCGAGTTCGAGATTTCAGATGACGACGCTGTAGAGCTTGCAGACGTGGGTGCCTTCTTCTTGAACAAGTTATGTCTCTGGCTCGGTGGGCGGGGATTGAACTCAATCAGGCTCTGCGAGTCAGAATCAGTTGGACGACTCATGTTTGAACTCGCTCTCGAGCCTTCCTCAGAACTAATGAGCCAATGCAGAGTTATAAAGGATGATATTATAATGATCCACATTCAAAATTTCTTTTTAAATGAATTTTAAAATACACCTTAATTTTTTTATTAACTTTTTATCTTTGGATGATGTAATGTAAAATAAGGAAAATATATAAATCTGTGTTAAATAAACTGAAAAATTATTGAAGAAAATGTTTAAGATGCTTACTAAGAGACAAATTAATATAAAAATAGATTCTGAAAATGAGAGACTGTACGCATCACACTTTTAATAAAATAGATCTGACAAATTCATAGTACATTCAGATCTTCAGAGCACTTACATTCTAGCACCACTATTGAAAAACAAACAAGTATTCTACATGAAGCATAAAATTAAAATCTAGTGGTATGTTATTAAATAACAGTAATATTTTTTGCCAATAAAGAAACAGCTTGCATTCTAAAGGCACTGTATATAAAAGTAAGCATGACAGAAGATTTGTATAATATGCACTGGACAAAAAACCCCAAGTTTTTCAATTTCAATTTTATTCTATTTGATATCAAATACTTCAATAAAATTAAAGGGAAAATAAAACTAAAAAAAACTATTTAGATCTATATTTTGAGATTTAACAAATTTAGTTTAATTAACTCATTTTAAGTGAATATAACATACCTATCTTTTCTTTCCTTTGCCAATTGTTCCCTGAAACCCTCAATCTGTTTATTCAATTGTGCCAGCACTGCTCTGAAATAAGAGTATAATAATTATATTTTTTTAAAAATCAAAGAACTGTAAACATATTTTCATAGTCTTTAACAATTTGATTAAAATGAAGGATATTTTTTCCTATCAGAAAAATTTGAGAAAAAAATTATATGGGTTATGTACTTACAGTCAAATGTCTATCATTCTTAAAATGGGCCAGGCAGTTTTAGATTTAAAAACTTGTACACCAATGTTGGCTTATAACTCACAACTCCTTAACCTTATTAAGATTTAGTTTATAACTAGATATAATGCATACAAGGAAATATTTGCCCCCTTTTCATTTTCGCCCATTTCACCAACACAGTCCAGTGGGCGAATTTAAGGCTGGGCTGATAACAATGTCCCAAATTATCTCCCTCTAAAAACAACTATGTCGTGGCGAATTCAAGACAGGGTGATACTGTTTTCAAGTGATGAATGGCGAAAATAACACAGGGCGAAAATAACACTAAGCGAAAATAACACGAGGCGGAAATAACCCTGTATACAGTATTGTCATTGTGGGTCTTTACTTTTGTACAGAGGAAAAGGTTAATATTTTGTATGACTGTATAATAGTCTTATTGTTGTCATTACTTGTGGGACTCCTCTAGCGACTGGATTTGGTCTGACATCTCGACATTCTCCGACTGCATTCGCCCCATCTCTTCTGCCTTCAAGGCCAACGCTTTCTTTTCTCCTTGTAACCTAAAAACATGATACAGACAGTTAAAATATATTTTTTATTTCATATTGTTTTTTAATATTTTTGAAAATTCAGGGAACCTAGTTTAAGGTGCAAGCAGAATAGATCAGGCTTGCATATTCAGCAATTAGAATTCATTCAAGTACATGGATATTGTCTGTAGAAGACTACCTATATGAATATTATATATGTGTACAACTACATGTCAACATAAATGCATCAACATACTGGAGTATGTCACTCTACTTTGCTTTTTGTGGAAAATAATGATTATTATAATATCAGATATCATATATCTTACTCATCATCATATTCCCTAACTCGAATGGCATCATCCTCTCTCACTCTTTGCTTTTCTTCCAAATCTGCCAAAAAGATTGGAAAAATTTCCTTATATTTTCTTTAGATGCTATTATGTGAGTTTACAAACTTTTAGAGAACTTTTATGAAAAAAAGCATTAAAAAAAATTATTTAAATATCCAAAAAAAATTTCATATATTAAGACATTATAGTGCAAAAATATTGGCAGGTATAACTTTGTCTCTGCATATTTGAAAGAAAATCTCACCAATTCGGAGCTCAAGTTTTCTTCCTTCTAACTCTGCATTTTTTGCATTTTCCTTTGAGGTTTCAGTCTCAAGCTGTCAAAAATACGGCAAATTGTAGAAAATCACATAGGTATATACAGTATATATACATGTATAATAAACGTCTTAAAAAGATGATTTACTCTAGATTTAGAAATACTAGCTAAGATTATACACGTATATCATAAAAATTTTGACTGTGGCCTGTACATTAATTTATTTGCATGAAATCAAAAATTTTATTAATTTTAGGATATCATTTTTAGCAACACTCCATAAAATTTGGAAAGAATTTACCCTTTTCAATTTCTTTAAAAGTTGTTTTTCATTGTCTTCAAATTCCTTCTGTAATTTCATGTCTTCATTGATAATGGCAGTTCTAAAATTTAAAAATAACAGGAAACACATATAGTCATTGACCATGTATACTGCATTTCAATTTTTAGACTACATACAATAAAACAATCTGATTATACAATAAATGAAACATCTGATGTTACATTAGTATTACGTTAGCCCTTGTTCCTATTGGTATCATAATTTTTTTTATAACAAATTCTTCTGGTACAAAATTAGAAGGTTCTCTTTGCCTGACTTCACTTACCCTTTCCTTCTCATTTCCTCGTTCATTTTGAGTTGCTTTGCTAACTGGGCATTGAGTTGTCTTTCTTGACCTTCCAACTTGGCTTTTGAGGTTTCATACCTTCTTAAACTCTGGGGGAAAATATAATTTAATCTGAATGACCACAGACTGCAATATGTGTACTAATTAATTATTTACTTAAGTTCATTGTTGAATTTAATGAACAGTTTTATATGCATTTTATATGATTTCAATAGATGCAAACCACTAAATAAATGATGTAACTGTTAATTAATCCAATTAATAATCTAAATCTTCAATATTATCATGTTTTATATATGCTCTCCAAAAATTTCCTATTTTAGTAAAGCTAGATATGCAAAGTGTAGTCTGAAGCATAATTTCCCATCAAGGGGAACAACTCTTGTTCAAATGTTTCTAACCACTAAAAAGGTAGGTAATCATTATATTATAAATGTAAACAATTTCATTAATTAAAATGCTGGTGGAGTACATCTTAGGGTACCTTTCTAAGAGCCTCAAGCTTCCCTTCACTCTCCATCATTCTCTCATGGATTACATCTAACTCTCTGAAATAAAATTTTATGTAATTCTAGATTACATGCACAGATTTCAATATATATCAATTATTAAAAGTTTTAATTAAAACAGTTCAATCATTAGTACTTTTTCTTATCCACATTGATCTGTTTCTGTTCCTTTGTCATATCTGAAGTGTCGGTCTACAATAAAAAAATAAACGATTAAAACCTGAGTATGGTACATCAATAAAATAAACACTTCAAAATTTGTTCAATCTTAAATTTTCCCTTGAAAACATTTTCACACAACATACATGTCTATTATATCATCACTAGCAACTATTTTTACTTATTCAACTACGTAACTTGACTCTATCATGATACCTGTTTCTAATTACTTATAGCATGAAAAAAATATAAAAACACCATTTCTATTTGCATAATTAAGTTAAATCCTTCTCTGAGCCATGAGAGCAAATAGGGCTAGTGCTTATCCCTGAATTGTCATTGAAAGTCATTGACTCTTCCTGGATGGGAGACCAGTTTATAGCAGGTTAATTAACCCCTACAGCCACAGCAGCCAGCGACTTTTGGGCTACTGGCCCAACACCTTTGACCACTGAACCATGTGCTCCACCCTATTTTCGTATATGTAAATTTATCAGACCTCTTACCACTGCTCGTTTAAGTTTCTTTTTCTCCTGTCTGGCCTCTGTCCTCTCCTGTATCAGATCCTCTTTTAACTGGAGGATTCCATCCTCTAGGTCAACAATCTGAAGACAACCATTTTACTTTAACAAACTTGGTATGAGTACGAATGTGACACACATAAAACTGATTTTAGTACAGTCAAACTTCATTATCTCAAACATGGATATCTAAAATACCATGGATATAGTCAAAGAAAGTTTTAAGTCCAAACCATTGGGTTTTTTAATGTATTTTAACCTACCTGATATCTCAAAATCTCAAATTTTTTTTTACTGAGTTTAAGAAAATAAAGTGAGACTGAAGTATAAATACTGTTTAGTGCAGATTCTACTTAATTATGGCAAGGGTAAGCACAAATAAACTGAATATCCACTTACACTTTGATTTGTCTGTCTGACTTTGTCTCTTGTCTCATTCAAGATAATTTGCATACTGTAATTAAAATTTTAAATTATTTTACTACAAAGATGCAGCATGAAAATCATCAAAATGGTCACATGGATGAATTAAATTTTAAGCAAACTTTAAAAACACACACGCATACAAAAATGAAATACAATTAACACTGCAACTTACTTAGCCTTTTCAGCCATTCTCTCATTGAGTTGTGAAATGATCTCCTCATGCTTCTGTCGAATAAGTTCCCGTTCCGGGCTTTAAAAAATCAAGGGAGAAAATGTTATCAGTGACTTAGTTGATAAATTATATGGGTACTTCCTATTTTCTAAAATGAACAAAATTAAACAAAAAATTCAATCATCATTATCATATTTTTTATTGGCTTTCCCATTTTAAGTATAAATTTAATTTCGCAAACTTTGTCGTAAAAATGAACCTAAAGGCCTGTATATGTACATGTATACTATTACTTACTGCAGTTTGGCATTCTCTGTTTCCAGTTCATGTTGGTGATCAGCGAGATCTGTCATACTTCGCTGTATTGAATCCAGCTTGTCTTGCATTTCATTCTGGGCTGAAGCATTCAACTGTCTTGCCGACAAGACTGCTGCTTTGATTTCTTCACGTATCTGGGCTGGCAAGAATTGTAGCTTATGACGTAAGATGCTGGCATGTATGGTCTCTGTTTCCAGTCTGTCATGCATTTTCCGCCTAGCTTCATCCTATTCAAATTTCATTAAGCTTGTGATTTTTCACAGAGAAAGAAATCTCAGAAATTGCAAAATATATGTTTCAAATATATTTACAGAAAATTTAAAGGAACTGGGGTGTGATAGAGCTAAAAAAAATATGTACACCCATTTTTAAAAGTGGGGTATGTTTATACTATACATTCACAAAAACAGCCTATCTGCTAAGGTGAATAACAATTACTTATATCGTCAGATACTTGATTTCTATCCTAGATGTACAAATAGTTATAGTGAATATTCATATACTTACCAGTTCATGAATAGCTTCAATGATTCTATCTATGTTGTTAATGTCTTTATCATTGAAACCAAAATCAATTAGCCTCATTCGATCAGCTGAAGAAACAGGTACATTAACATTAATACAAGAGATTTTATTCCATCTAATAAGTGTAAATTTTGTGTTGGAGGTTAATAATGAGGTCCATATGAAATGTAAAACCAGTAAAACAGTGCTTCAACAATCATTAAATCAGTTTCTATTCTCAACTGTGAACCAATATGAAATGTTCACGCCTTTGCTTTAATGCATCATGCATACACAAAACACTCTGCGCTGATGTTTGTTATATTTCTCAAATTTGCATAAAGTATGAAGTGCGTTCTCCTGTTCGCATGAAGAGGATAGAAAATAACTTACCAAGCTCCAAAAGTCTTTCCACGGCGTGCTTAACGCCGGTATTATCTACCTGAGCCGACATTTCTCTTAATTGAAAATAAGTTGCGCGTATTTGTTACATTTCTCTCCTTTAAAAGAACACAAAATTGTTCTGAACCCGAAAAGCTTTCTCGTCGTCAACAATAATATTTGTGCTTTTCAATCAAAAAAGAGCTTTCAAAGGGCAGTAACTCTCTCTCTCCTCGCAAGTGCGCGCTATTTGTGAAATGACCAACCTAGAATAATTATCGGGTAGCTTTAATATAATTTCGTGTTTGGTACAATGACACACATCTTACTACTGTAGTTTTTTCTATTTTTTTTATAAGCCACTCTTTCATTTTTAGACGGTGGCTATAAATAGCCACTGTCTATTGCTATCGTCCTGACCGGAAGGGTATTTCTCACGGGGACCCTAGCGGATTAGGAACGATAACTCTGTTAGGTATGCAGTGTTACAGGTAGACTGGTCCTCTGTCTCTATCGTATATCGCGCATATCAGACAGGCATTGCCAGTCTATGTTACAGGCAATGTTTTACCAATGTGTCGATTTCAATTTGAGAACATTTACATCTTATCAAATAATTTAAGCATTATAGTTGCTAATTATTTTGTACATACATTAAGTAATTATGAAATTGTGTTTTATTTTTAACGAGCCGTTACCCTGTATGTTTACACGGTATTGATAATTTATGCATCCAACTGTCAGCTGTGACGTTAAACTCTGCATCAGGACTGCAAAAACTATCACTTCGATAATTGACCAACTAGCTTATTCCAAAAAAATCACAACAGATACTGACAATAAATATTACATAAGTTGCATTTTATTGACCTTCAACCCATCAATGGCACAATTTTCTTAAGTGTTGATGTGTTTTCAAACATACAAAAACATTACGGCATGTTAACATGTTCAATTTTGGACTGATCTGTGATTAACCTCATTTTGTAACCCACTGAGTCTGTGGAATCATTAATTTTAGTACATGCACCTCAACATTCATCAGACAATATTTACTACTGATGTTGACTCTTTACACTGACTTTCTCTCAAACGCGCTAATCGACCTCGAATTAGCGCGTCGAGTCGCCATTTTACACAGTTTTACAAGTATATATAAACAAACCACACTTCGTCATCTTACGGACTTGGTGACGATGTTTCAAAGATTTTCAGTACAGAGTTTTGGTAAGCAACAGAGGATCAAAGACATAAAACGTCTGTAAAACGTCTTATGGATTTCATGGCGTGTCAAACCGCGTGTATCTCCATTTTGCAGCAAGCGCTAACTAATCGGTTCAACTCGTGCTGTATTCAATATACATGTATGATACATTGTGAACGGTAATGTTCACTAAACAGTTTCTGACGAATTTCTTCACAATAATCTAAATAACCTAATTCGATGAGCAAAGTACAATCTGTGACTTTTATCGTCCTTGCTTTTATAAAGCTTTTTCTTTGTTTTGGGTTTTTTTTAACAGTTACATGTACTTTACAAACATCACCCCGTTTGTTCTCAAATAAACTCTGTAATTTTTAACTCACGAGTACAACTTTATCATGAGCTTTCTCAAAAATGTGTTTCTATGTGTTAGCATCATGTTCTCAACATTGAAATACATACCGGTTAAATATTGCCATCACTCAACGCAATGCTAGAATGTGCTTCATAGATGACTGTAGTATTCTGCTGAGCTACAGAACTGTAGCTCTCCGGAAATATTGCCGAGATTTGCGAACCCTAGATCTATTGTCTTGTACATGCAAAGAATAAAATGAAATTAATTTACACATCTGTACTGCTCAGAAAAACGTGCGTTTAACTTTGATTTTGTTTTGTTTTGTGTTTTTAAAAACTAATTTTCCTAACTTATCCTGTTAAAACATTAGATTTTATTTTACCACTACTGTTTTATTCGTGACTTGGAGAAACTGAAAAGATCCCCGAAAACATTATTTATTTCTTTGCTCATTTTGCTTAAATTGGTGCAGAATATAGTTTACCTATATTGCCATTAGTTCTATGGGACGGGGAAAAGGTTAAGGATCAAACGGCTTTGGAAATCAACATGTATATAAACAGTTTTATTTTGGGTCCATATCTTTTGAGTCCTTTATTGATAAAGTAGACACCTTTA
>WFKH01006014.1:27534689-27556787 GCA_016163765.1 Magallana hongkongensis | reverse complement strand
TATATATATATATATATATATATATATATATATATATATATATATATATATATATATATATATATATATAAAGTTCAATAAGTGCATATAACTACACTTAGATCTCTCTTTATTAATAATTCATACAGGTAGTAGACAATTGTCTTCAAAACTCACGTTAGGGATAGATGTTCTGGAGATATAGATGAAATCTTCCGTTTCTTCGATATTTTCCGTGACTTGAACAGTATCGGTTTCATGCTGTGAATTCAGCTCACACAACAGTCGATTTCTGCTGAAATTGACCGAGAGACAATCTGCATGTCCGATACACAGTTTCAAACACTGATTGTGTCCTGTTGGACTCACATCTTTAAAATTAAAACCAATGAGCTTTCTTCCTGATTCCACTGAATTTATCACAGCGTATAGCTTAGTAAAAACATATTATGTAAACTTATTCCATACATCTTGAACAGTGAAGGTAAATGCATTCAGATTTGGAGTTTCTTTCCTTATCATAAATACTTAATAAAGGCATGCGCATGTCACAAAGGAAACTGATGTGATTTTAATTAGTTCTTCTTATCCTGATTGCATAGTTCTAAAGATTGGGTTGTGTTCTAATAGTAATCTGAATATAAAAAATTTGGAAGGAAAACAATTCAAGACCTCATTGCTAATAAAAGGTGTCAATGTTCACCTAATGCATTTTATAGTAGTTTAAAGTAACATTTTAGTTTACAGAGACGATCAATTTACGGAAGATATTTATGTCGTTATTTTTACTCTTAGAAGTAAAAAGTCCAAAAGAATTTATTTTCTTATTTTCTAACTTTTAATCTTTTTTTTAATTTTGAATTCTGTTTCCAAAGACCTATGCCTGATTCGTATCTTATTAGATATATCTACAGTTTTGATCACAGCAATCATTATGATTTATATGTGATTTTCATACATGGAACAATATGCAAGAGCCATCATGAATACAGTTTTCACAGTTTGATGAGAGACCATTACCTGAAAAATTGATAATAATTAATAATTAATACTGACGACCGGGTGCGACCGGTCGGCAGGGGATGCTTACTCCTCATAGGCACGTGATCCCACCTCTATCTTTTCAGAGGTCCGTATTGCTCTGCTTTAAATTCGTATTTCGCTTTATGGATTTTTGAGATGGTTGACAGTTTGTTATTGTCATTTTTCATCATAATCTCTTTTATCGTTGATGTGTCTTACAATTGAGATTTTTGTTTGTTTTGTTTTAGCTTGTTAACACCTTAATAAGGACTTATATAATATATATGACACAAACAAAGCAGATTTTTTTTCCGTTTCTGTGACTGACTCTGAAAACTGATAACAATTTTAAAAAATCATCATAATTTTGACAGTCTTAATTGATGTTTTTACTAATGATGACAGTATAGTATATATCTTAATTTGTAGTCTGTGTCATGTATAATTTCTTGTGATTAGTTTGTCATGTGCAGTATGAATGATGCAAAATCTCATTTCAAATTTTTCTGCTTTCATGATTTTAAGACTTTAAGACAGCGTATATATCATTATCGTGAATTTTCTTTGATTTCAAACACTAGCATAACAAATAAATCATCAAACCCTCAATGATCTTCTTATGTTTGCAGCTATCACATAAATAACAAACACATCTACACATCTATTAATTTCGAAAATGTCCTCTTAAACACTGCAATATTAAAACCTAGAACGCCAGCAAATGCATGCTTTTCATACCGAATATGTGATTTATAAGGACCTCTGTCCATCAATCAATGAAATTTATGAGAAATCGATACCCCCTAACAATAGGTAGCGAGCATGCCAGTGCATGTAGAGTAGATTTGTAAAGTATACCAGAGAGGAAAATTGATTGAAGAAAATTAAGGTGATAAAAAATCAAAGAACTACGAAACCCAGGCTTAAATGTGATGGTAACGAGTTTCTAAAAAGAACATTGCAACGCAAGTTTACTATTTATACATTTATATACACCCACACCTATTAAAAATTACAAAATTGTTGTTCTTTCTTTTTATTGAGGCAAAATCTACTATTTTTATTTATAAACGTTGCATGAAAGGATATTGTCTTCTTGACATGTTCTTTTGCTAATGCTGGACCAATTAGGAGAATCAGGACGTTGTAGTTTGAAATTATTTGTCAAGCAAGTTTTTTGCTTTTTTTAACACATCAACATTAAGCTTAAGCCTCTATATCATATAATATTTTTGCGGCCACTTTCTTGCCTTGCAAGGGAGATATTTTGATATGAATTACCCCCTTTTCTGGAATTATGATTTTATTTGACAATTTCAATTTTCTGAAATAACTAATTTGGTGAAATTTATTCGCAAATTTTATTCAATAATTTTAAAAACAGAAATTAATTCAAAAATTAATTACAACAATGGTCTTTTTACATAGAAGTATTGTAAGTTTACGAAATTATCGATAATTCAACACAAAGGATGACTGCACTTAAGGACATTTAAAAATTGCGACAAAATAAATTTTAAAAATGGGCATATTTCTTTTAATTGTAGGAATTGCGAATCTCTTAACTGCAACTTTATGTAACTACATTAATATAAAGTTCATATTTACAAAGAACAAAGTCGTTTTCATAGGTAAAGGTCATTGCATTTTCTTGAATATCCATAGGATAATGAGGATGCCCACTTTTTACAGACTTAAAACATAGTTAGCGCATGTTTGTCTATTGTTCTCCATTTAATGATTGTTGTATATTTGTGTATATAAGCTTATGTTAAAAGGAGATCAATAGACAAACATGCGCTAATGATTTAACAAAAAACAGTTTCTTCTTGCATTTGCGTTCTCTGTTATAAACGGTATACTTTGACCTGTTAAATATTATAATTCACCACGTCATTTCTAACCCCAGGTAACTTTTTGAATACTAGACTCCCGTCACGTGACGTGTTACATGTAGGTAGCACGCATTCTGCAAGGCGATATTATTTGTCCATACCTATTTCAATTTATTCCAATCGAGTGATGGTTTCTTCATTTCTCTGAGATATCTTTAAGAGATTATCAGTTTTGTGCGTTACTGATTAATCTACTTGTTATTTTTTTTTCAAACACGTAAATTGTTGACATCAGCTACTGGTTTCATCAATGGCAACTTATACCGGCCGATATTATATGTTATATATTTTGTTTTTAAACCTTTCAAAAATAAAATGGCAACATGCAGAGAGAGAGAGAGAGAGAGAGAGAGAGAGAGAGAGAGAGAGAGAGAGAGAGAGAGAGAGGGAGAGAGAGAGAGAGAGAGAGAGAGAGAGGATATTCAATTATTGCACCGCTATTCTAATTTTAGACCACTCATTTCAACATTAGTTCCTCCATGCATATTTATAAGTCTTATCTTCAATCAAGGGCAGACAAGTCTAAATTAAAGATATTAGCAGAGCAGTAAGGGTAAGACAACAAGGAATTATTTTATTGCAACGCAGTTTAAAACTATTATGACAATTAATTTCTATTGGAAATTGACCAAACTGTATAACAAATGACTTGAAGTAAAATTGAGCGAGGAATAAACGTAACAATAGTGACCGAAAAAAGACCCACAATACATCTTTAAGTGCAGTCATCATTTTGGAGTTTTTGAGATCATGTGCCGTGCGGCCCCTCGATAGATTGACAAAAAATAAATATCCGAATTTGTACTTGTGTTTGTATATAGGTATTCTTTGTCATATGTACCTTTATGAAGTCCCACTTTTACCGAAAATAAAAAGACCCGATTTAAGATATATATATTACTAAATGTTAGGTAGGGGTACACTGTTTACTTCCAATTCCCATTCATTTTTAGCCCCGCCCACCTTTATAAAGCTTTTAAAATATATGAGCGCAAGGGGGTATATTTTTCTCTCCTTTGGCTAGTTGCTGTATTTAATTAAAATCTACCTATATGTGAAAGGAGAAAAATGGATGTCAATGCGCTTGATTCCTGTAAGTAAAAAAAATTCAAAACTCTAAATGGCATTTCCCATTATAAACGATTGTTGTTTACCTGGTGTGAACTCGCGTGACCTTTCATAACCTTACTCACCTGTTCTGATGAATACGCTTAGGTGGAAGGCTACATCGTCACATCATGTCTGACATCCGTTTGAAACGCCATTTTAACATTGTGTCGTGGTACAAAATAGCTATACACCGTTTAATTAAACTCCTTTAACGAGGGAGATGAGATAGGAATGAAATCAACAAAACGCTTAGAAAATATGTCAATTTTCTAGGTGGTTAAAGCTTTCAACTAACATTGATTATCAGCTGTTTTGTACGGAAAACGTGAAATTTATATAATATACTGTTTCCCATCTTCGCTAGCCAAGTGTTTACGATCCACTCTGCTCTTCTACAACTTCTTCTTGTAGAGGAACAGAGTGGATCGTAAACCCTTGGCTTGCGAAGATAACTGTTTCCCTGCTATTGGCAATACATTTTTGTCATATCATCTGCAACAGACGATCATACATATGTGACGGATTATCGATAAAGGTTCTTTTCTTCATCTCATTAACGAAAGAATATTGTTTATATTTTTAGATTTTTGTGGGGTTTCGTCCAGCAGTTTGCCTTAAAAGAATTTTTTTTATAGTTTCATATTTATGTGGATTTCAATAAAAATCATACAAACTTCATTAATGATTATTTTGTTTTTCATTTCTAAACTTTATAAAATTTCACTTTCATTAGAATCTTAAAACAGAAATGTTTAAAAAATTGACAAATAAGGGGTTATCTGGAACCAGCCTGATATTTTAAAAATTCTCTAGAAAATAGAGTATTATACTTTGAGGTCTATTATTGCTGAATACTATGCCTTGTATTAGTAACAAATGCTTGCAACAAAAATCTCCTACACTTATTTGGTGTAGAGATCCACCTTAAAAATTTTCTTTGTACGCATGTCACGTGGTCTACATTCTTCTCAATTGCTCGGGTACATGTGGTCCACGCTACTTCGTCGGCTCATGTCATAGCAATTTTAGCTTCGTATACATAAGCATATAATATATATATCAATTTTAATTGGTGTAATTTAGTATAAACTTATTCCGGTTTTTCTTTAAGAAAGTATACTATCGATCTATATACCGGTACTTATAGGGACGCTGTATTAGCTTGCACGAGGTTTGTCTTGAGTCGAGACTGTTTACCATGCCAAAATCGTTTAGTTGCGTTGTATGCAGTAGGCATACCAGTTGTAGAAATCGAAGGACATTAAAAGGCAAAAGAAATGATACATGTAGAGAGACATTTGGCTCTATCATTGGAAAAACGGTATCAGAAAATGACGTTGTTTGTAGCAAATGCGTTTTATATTTCCACAAGGGAATACTACATAATAAGTTATATGCAAGTTCCACACCTGCATCAGACGTAAGCACCCGTTATTTGGGCTCAAAGTCACACAGATACTGCACTGTATGTAGAAAAAAAGAAAAACGAATGCAAATTATTCTCGGCAAGACCCGTACACAAGTTTTTTTTAAAACATAATATAATTCTTTATAAGAAAGCACGAGCTTGTCCTTGTCATTTTGTGGGCAAAGAATTAAAAGATTCTGATCCGCAAAAATATTCTTATAGAACAATAGTCGGTACAAAAGCAATGTCATCCGCAGAGCTGATAGAATAACTTACAAACTTTCGGAATCTTTTGCTGAGATTTGAAAACAATAGAATAAATTTCGAAAACCGTTCTGTTAGTGATGAAGATTGTTATAATTTGACAGGAATTTCTAAATCACAGTTTGAAAATTATGTTCAATTCTCACTTTGCGCAATAAAACGCGTGTAGGAATTCTATTAACAAAACTACGTACTGGTCTCTCAAATAACATACTAAAAACTTTATTTGGAATAGATAAATCATCCTGTATTTCTAAAATTTTCAAGAATGTCAGAGAAGCTATGAAGACTCAGTTCGTTCCACAATATATGGGCTTCTACCATATCACACGAGGTGAAGTGATTCGCAATCACACAACGATATTTGCGCGGGAACTTCTGGCATCCGGAGATTCAAACACCGCAATCCTTCTCCTCGATGGTACATATATTTACATAGAAAAAAGTTCAAAATATGCTTTTCAAAGAAAGTCTTACAGTGTTTACAAAGGCCGACCTCTTGTCAAACCTATGATGGTTGTGGCATCCGACGGATATATCATTGACATCCTTGGCCCGTACCTTGCAGATGGGAAAAATAATGATGCTGCTATTTTAAACAAGCATTTATCCAAAAAGGAAAATTGTATTTCAAAATGGTCTGAAAAAAAATGACATTCAAGTGTTAGATAGGGGTTTCAGGGATTCTCTTGATATAATTAATTCGGTGGGTTTACGAGTCGGCATATTTTTTTGGAAAGGGACAAAAACAACACTCCGTGTCTGAAGCTAATGCAGATACAACAAATGGCCACAAACCATGGCGAATTCCCGCTGTGATGGGGTCTTAAAAAACAACGATAATGCAGATACCCTCATAGTTATAATGCGTTAGAACTATTGAAACAATTTAAAAGGCATCATATTTATATATTCTTGTTATACTACTTTAGGTATCACCCCTACCCATAATTCTGGAATTATGACTTCCTGTGACAATATCTGTTTTGAAACATAAAAGTTATACATTTTTTGGATTTATCTATTAACATTAACAAATAATAATAAGAATATATCAAGGTTTATATTAACCACTGATGATTATCTAAGATTAAAAACGTGAAAATTCCCCCAACTTATGTATTTTTAGTTAGGAAATTTTACCTAACACAACTGATCAGAATATGTCATCCTACCAAAAAAAAAGAACAGAAAAATAGTTGATTTCGTGTTTTTTAAAACACAAATCAAAATGATCTCTTCTTTACATATTTATAGATTATATAAACGATTCAAACAACTTGACGTTCACAATGTTTATTACCTTTTACTATATATCCTATAGTAACAGTCATATGATCAACAAAAGTCACGTGATCAACATCCTGTCTCCCCTTAAAGAATGAAATTGAGAAAGAAAAAAAAAAATTCTAACCCATCGATATCATTTGCTTTTTTTTAGTATTATAGTGTATTTTTTTTTATTTTTTATAGATATTATAATTTTTATATATGCTATTAATTTTCTTAATATATATATTATAATTTTACATTATCTTATAGTTTTTATGAAACCCTCTGGTAAGCAAAACTGACTTTGCCTCGTTGCCATCACCGAGGACAGTTATGCTTAATCTGTGTAGAAAGTGGCTTCGACTTTCCAATTTGACTTAGAATCAATTTTACACAATATACACATTCCATATTTTTCATTAAAATTTCGCTGGATGAAATGCTAAAGCTTTGCTAAACGCTCCGATATCAATGTTATCTTTCTTGTGATTTCAGTTTATTATACAAGAAACTAACAACTTTTTAGGATTACAACAATAAGAATATCGGATAACCTTAAGGTGGTATCGAACACCTGTCGATATTGATGTGGATGAAAGTGCATTATAATAAAATTTCTTTAACCGTTTTAGAATTTTCAAATTTGACAATATTTGATCAAAACATTTGTTTTAAAAATTTTAGAAAAGCAAAATTATAAAAGCCACTACAGGATCCCAACTCAAGATTCGTTGTTAACGATCTAACCCTTTGCGCTACGCTGTTAGCTAAAAATATTGGGTAAGAATTTTTTTAGATATTGATTTTATTGTTTATTTCGATGGGAAATACGTCACAATATGGAAGTGTCCCATACCACCTTAAATTATCATATTTTATAAACATACAAAACAATGAACTCGTGAAGATAAAAGTGCAATTGTAAAAAAACCAAAATTTATAATTAATTTGCTGAATCTCCTATTTATATATTCTAATTGACAATGGATGAGTGCACTTAAGGACATGCGATATTAGGGAGAAAATAAACTTTTAAAGGAAGAATTTTTCTTTCAATTGCAGAAATGGTCAACATTCAAACTGCAATTTCACGTAATTGCGTTAAATAAAAGTATGTTGTTACCAAGTACGAATTTGTTTTCATAGGCGGGTGTCATCACGATTTCTTGAATCTCCATAGGATAATAAGGACGTCAACTTTTATACTGACTTTATACATAGTCAGCGCATATTTGTCTATTGTTCTCCGTTTAACAGTAGTTGTATATTCGCATTATCTAAGTTATGTCAAAGGGAGATTAATAGACAAACATGCGCTCATGGTTTAAATGAGAAAAAAAAACTGCTTCTTCTTACTTTCGCTTTCTCTGTTGTAACCAGGGGTTAATACATGTTGAATATTGTAACTCACCACGTGTTTTCTCACCTGAGGTAACCTTGTGAATACAAAATTTTATCACGTGACGTTTAAGGTAGCATGTTATGTGCTAACTAGGACGATGTTTTCGAGCACGTTAAGTTGTCAAGCATTGTACCATATAGAATAGATAGGGCTATGGTGAAAGAGTGATCACATCAATTTTTATACATGGCATTGTTATTCATGTTAGTCTAATTCTAGTACCATTCTGATAATGTCAGATCCACCTCTCATGCATATTAATATCAATCTTATGTTCGATCAAGGGCAGATAAGCGAAAATTCTCCTTTTTTCGAAAGTTGTAAGGAGAAAAACATAGAATGAGTTTATTGTATCACAGTCTGTAATCTTAATTTATGTTGGAAATTGACAAGACTCTTTCATAAAATAAACAAAAGTGATATTAGATTAAGAAATAAATGCAACAAAAGCGACAGAAAAAGACCCAAAACCCGGCGCTAAGTGCAGTCATCCTTTGCTTCGTGATAGAAAATATCCTTATTTAGATTGTTTAGAACTAGCAAAACAATCTAAGAAAGAAAACTCTTCTGATAAAATCAGGACCACGCTTCTTAAGGTATCACGCCGGTAATTGACCAATTAAAATAAACTTAAATTGTAGTTCCATATATACATCAGAATTTTCTTTTCTAGACTGAATTTTAACATTTTCCTTTTCTCAGTTTTTAAAAGATTTGTGCCAATGTAAAGGATATTTCATGTGTTTTGTTAGATAATAATTTTTTTCCATAGGGACTTCTTCTTTCAAGGCACATACAGCAGCTTCCTGCGGAGTGTGCAGTCTTTACTTACACACGGAAAACACTTGGTTTTAAGGGTATGGACCTGTTTGGAGCTAGATATTATTAGAGATGCTGTATCGTGTTCCTATTTTTGGTGTTAGCTGATAAGATAGATAACAAAAAAACATTTCCTCTCAATATTTTGTCAAGAAAACTGATTTTATGGAATTTGTTTCGTCTAAAGTGTTAATTAGTTTAAGTAATTACAGGTTAACTTGTTAGAAATGTATTATCTAAACATTTTCAATAAACATTCTTATGAACAAAATAAAAATTGGGAAGTTCGTGTTATATCAAAATATTACAAACACGACAAAGTCATTGTTCTAACATCTATACAAAGCAATAACAATCACTATGATATTCCCATACACAAAGATAGAGACAAAATGGAATTTCTTCAGCAAAATACACATATGTACACCAATATCAGATGATGAAATTTTTTCTTATTTTATTTAAAGATGAATTAACACCTAGGGATATCACAGTCTTCCCACCTAATGCTTGGGTCTGTCGTCAAACACCATATCCCTACATGGTTGTTAGGATTTCTACAGTAGTTATCCTGCATTAATAAAAGATGTTTAAATAAAATGAATTGTAAAATCAAATTGTCAATACTATCGTGCAAAACCTGCAATTAAGGTTTGAAAAAAGGATGCGAAGATATGAAAACTTGAAAATTAAACTTTAAATGCAACATTTAAAAAACTCCTAAAAGCCTAATCAAGGTTAAAAACGATAGAAACAAACCAAATATCTTGATTAATTTAATAACATCGGATATATTTTACAGACAATGTTCGTTGTTCCGCTGGACGCCAAGACTTTAAATAGCATATGGACATTCTAGATCAATGTCGATTGGCTTAAACACGCCATTGATACTTTTCTTTGAACAATATGTACAACGCGCTGGCATTGTGTTTTACTTTTAAAGTGAAAACAGTGAGCAATTACCAGGCAGTGCTTACCAAATGAAGCTTTGGTAAAATACTTTTCACTTTCAACAAGTACAATATGATGTGGATTATCTATCAAATCAATCAAGCCATTGGTACTTTCCTTTGAACAATATCTATTATTCTATCATCATGATAGTTTCTCAAAATGTAAAACATTAAGCAATTACCAGACAGTACCTACCGATTGAATAATTTGTAAAATACTTTTCACTATTTAACAAGTACGATCATATTAATGTCTGAACAAATAAATATTTAAGTATAAAGAAATCAACATGTATACCCGAGCTAAATATATTTTTTAACGACTTAAAACCAGATGTTACTGACAAAAACCAAAAACAGAAACAATGTAGTCTGAAACTGCGGTGTACACGATTGGTGTAACAGTAATGATTATTAAATCATGCTTTCTTACATGAAAATATTTTTTTAAAAATTATTCATAGTAAAGTTTGTCAATTAAATACCTTATTATAGGGAAATCTTATAATGAGGAATATCACGTATTTTTCTCCTTTTTCATATTTGTAGGAACCATTATTTCATTAACAATAATCGGTACAGAAGAAAACATTTGTGAACTGTTAACTGGTATTTTATCCTGGTATGAATTATACAGTATTTATAGATATTATGTAGACCATACCGGATAGTTTGGGTGGGAGTGGATATGCGGTGTCTGTGAGTCCCAGCGCTGACACGTTTTACCGGTAATTGTCACGTTCTTGCTTCCCAGGTAATTTACTCCTTTAGGATCGGTCGACTCAATACATACTACAATGAAATATCTGTACAAAAACCACTAACTTCTTAGGGAGGTTCACTTTTTGCCTAAAACTACATTAGAAAACTTTTCTTTTTTTTCTTTTTTTGTTGTTGCCATTTTTAACATACACCAAATCTAGAGTACCCGAAAAAGAAGATGAGAGAATAGGGCGTGTGAAATGCCTATATTAGGACAGCACATTTACTGAAAAATAAAAATATCAACAAATCTTAATTTTAAAAAAATATAGTTCAAAACAATGTATATTTAACAAAGCATACAATCTACAATCTGGCGTTTAAGTGTCCACAACACACTTGCTGCAAATAAGGAACACGCAATTTTTCTCACTTTGAAGCAGTTACTACTTTAGAATATTTCCTAGAATTATAATATAATAGATTTTTAAGATCGACTTCAACATAGCTTTAATTTATCCAAGCTTCATAACTCCACAATGGCGACGGTTACCCCTCGAACAACAGAAAAATCGTTTAAAAGATAAAACTATCTTTAATTCCAAATATTACTATTGCTAGTTTGGTTATTGTGTTCAATTTCATAAACAGTTTAAAAGAAATCTGTAAAATACAAGGTATTTTACAATAATGCGCAAAAACACGCGCAATGAAACCAAAGTCCACGTAGATCTAGATAATAAGAAATATAATTGCTGATGGATCTGTCCAAGGTTATTCCTTTTCCCCCGAGAAAAAATAAATTATAGATAAACCTTCGCATCTCGGAGTTTCCCACTGTCCGTTTGCAAGGCACGTTATACGATTTTTGCCCACTGCAACTGTTCCTGGGGGGCAGGTGAAGTTCCTGCTCTCTCCAACGTTACCCTGTGTTTCTTTGGCGGTGTACATGGAAATAGTAGGATATATAATATTGGTACTGTATTCGATGTAAGGTGGAGGTATCTCCCTGACACATTCTGTCGATATTCATATAAACTTGCAAACTTATGATTCGTTCTTCCACTGAATTGCTACATTTTTTTTAGCAGTTTAAACCAACAATGCGTGATTTTAAATTCAGTTAATGTGTGATCTAACAAAAAAAAAACCAGCTTTCATATTTCAATTTTCGTAAATCCGATTTTTTATCTCAGATTAACGACTTTCATATGTGGTAAAAACCAGTTTTATCTCGTCATAACGACGTGTTTCTAATTTCGTCGATATTTTTTATCTGACTTAACTTCGCTTTTATACCATGCAATAATACTAAAGAAATTCTTATGATAATTTTAAATACAGCTCTATAGTTCAAATTTTAGAGTTGACAAACATGAGGCATAATATCGTATTTTTCCTTTAAAGGGGCATGGTCACGATTTTGGTCAAAAATTATATTTCCGATTTTAATGTTTGCAATGCTTCAGTAAGGCATTTGTAATAGGCAACCAAAATTTGGGCGTCATTCGTTGAGTTATAAGCGAGTTATAGAGCTAACAACTCTTCGCTATGTAAACAAAGCTTTTGTTTACATTTTGAACGCTGAAGTGAAAACTCCAGTTTTAGACCTAAAATGAATGGGGTAAACGTTAGGATCTGTGTATTTATGCTTAGAATGAATAACACGATGGAAAAATCATCTTGAAAAAGATCTTTTACCGCTATATTGAACTAATGTAAACAAAAACAGGGCACGAGTCTTGTTTACATGACAAAGAATTGTGAGCCCTGTATCTTGCTTATAACTTCACTACTGACTCTCCAATTTCATTTGGTCATTGGAAATGCATTCCTAAAGCATTGTAATTAATAAAAACAGAAAAATAGAAACTGACCAAAATCGTGACCATGCCCCTTTATAATAAATAATCAGAAAAATTACACATCATGTGGTTATTTAAAAGTATTCATTGCAATATTGTCTACCTGACTCAAAGGAATTACATGTATGGATACTATTACAAGAGATACTTTGTAAAAAGGATACAAGGACAGTTATTTATCTCACGTGATATGAAACAGGTAGCCTCATTTGTTGAACGTGAGACGTGCATTTGTCCTTTGGGGCACGCCGAATTCTTGAGTTCTCCTAAATCCTAGAATGAGGAACGAACATTTTTCATCAGGAGAAATTTGTATTTGCTTGTATAAGATGCGATGATATATTCTGGTACAACAATTAAAAGTGAATTATCAGATACAGGTGATATGAATTAGAATATAATCCACAAACTACCCTTCACAATAATTAAAAACTGTGAACTACAAGGGGTTCCCATTTAAATACAGATTTAACCTACAAACCCGTTTTTATTTAAAATGTTTAAAAAGTAATCTAAAAATACGTGTACTTTCTGTCATACAGAGTAGGAAACTTATAAAACAAATACTGTTGGGATTATTATAATATTAATTAAAATTAATTATGATAATGATTATTTTGCTCAGTTTTTGGTCGTTTCATAGAAGATTACACAACTCCTAAATTACCAAAAAGACTTCTATCTTGTGTATTCTCGATAAAAGCAATGATTTCCTAAATATTCTTTTTCCTTCGTTTACGAAAAAAACCCACTTTATTTACACAAACAAAAACGTTCTATAGTGATAGTTCTGCCTATAACTTTCACATGACTTAAAAAATTGGCAGAGAGATTTTTGTTCTTTTGACTAAATTAATAGAATAAAAGCTTTTGCAGAACAAAAGAAATCATTTTTGCACATTAATTCAGTTTCAATCTCAGAGCCTTTAAGTAGCTTTTCCTATGCATAATGAATTACAGAGGTTTTAAATCATATTCTTCTACCTCTGAAGTTGTAAACTGCAACTTGACTAAAAACATTTTGTCAGAATTCGACATCAGATATAAGAATATTTAATTTTCTGATAAAATTTGAAGTGTGACGAAATAACAGAGCCAGACCTCCACGTGCAATGCTATTACTATAGACTATGCTTATTACAAATAAACAAACACGTTAAAAGTATACTATAGTAGATTTTATTTGCTTAAACATTTCTAGCGATAACAGCAAAACACTGGCATCTTTTTAGTCTTAGAATTCAAGAGATCATGATAATTTATATATATTTATATCAATTTGTAATTGCTAACTACACTTAGATATATCTTTAGATATCATTTATGAAGGAAGGAGAAAATTTTCTTTGAAACTCACGTTTGGGAAAAATGTTCTGGATATATAGATGAAATCTTCCGTTTCTTCGATATTTTCCCTGACTTGGACAGTTTCGTTCTCCTGTTGTGAATTCAGCTCACATAGCAGTCGATTTCTGCTGAAATTGACCGAGAGACAATCTGCATGACCAATACACAGTTTCAAACATTGCTTGTATCCTGTTGGACTCACATCTTTAAAATTAAAACCAATGAGCTTTCTTCCTGATTCCACTGAATTAATCACCGCGTATAGTAAAAACATATTATGTAAACTTATTCCAAACATCTTGATCAGTGAAAGTAAGAAATGCACTAAAGTTTTGAGTTTTTTCCCTTATCATCAATACTTAATAATGGCATACGCATGCGCATGTTACAAAGGAAACTGATGGGATTTTAATTAGTTCTTCATATCCTGATTGCATGGTTCTAAAATGTGGGTTGTGTTTTATTAGTAATATAAATATAGAACATTTCGAAGGAAAACAATTCAAGACCTCATTGCTAAGAAAATGTGCCGATGTTCACCTGATGCATTTTATAGTAGTTTAAAGTAACATTTTAGGTTACAGAGACGTTCAAATTATAAAAGAAATTTATGTCGTTACTTTTACTTTTAAAAGTTTAAAAGACCAAAAGAATCTATTTTTTGTTTATTCCTGTTTTCAAAGACCTATGCCTGATTCGTGTCTTATGAGATATAAGTACAGTTTTGACCACAGCAATCATTATGGTTTATATGTGATTTACATACATGGAACAATATGCCTCGTATTTATGCCAGAGCTATCATGAATGTAGTTTTCACAGTTTGATGATAGACCATTACGTGAAAAAAATGATCATAGAAGTTTTTTTGATTTGTTTCATACTTATTTTCTAAAATTGTAAAAATTGATATGGACTAATGATATTTCATAACGTCGTCTGAAAAGCGGAAAGCATAAAGCGCGTTATTTTCATAAAGTGTAGTATTTTTTAACCTGATTTTAATTAATTCCACACGTTATTTGGGGTTAACTCTTTATTTTGAGTTAACTCCTTAAGACATATTGACAAATTCATTTTGGTTTTTTTTCTCTCATTTTATGTTAGATTTATTTAAATTTGCTAGTTCAAATATTGGCTATATTTTGAATAATTTTTGTGGAAACGTTTTGTTATTAATTTTGTGTACGTTTACATGTATAAGTGCTTCTTTCTGTTACATCATATCGATATTCCTGAACAGCAACGACTAAATTATTCAGATCATCTGATATTGCTTGATTTCAAACAAGAGGCCCTTGGGCCACATCGCTCAACAGTTCCTTGTAACATTCTATTTCGTGGCATATGCTATTTCTATTTTAAACTTTGAACCCCTTTCTGGGGCCCATGTCCGTGGTTTATGGTTGGCTTTAACAATTTAGAAAATACACTATCTTAGGATGTTTGCATAGTTATCTTACAAACTGTAGCTTTGTAGTTCTCGAAATGAAAATTTTTAAACAATTTCTATAATATATATTTCTATGTAAACTTTGAACCCCTCTTGGGGCCCCAGTATAAGTCCGGTGGTCCCAGCTTTATTGATTTAGAATTTACATTTTTTCTATATATTTTAAACTTTAATCCCCACCTCGGGCCCCATTTTTGTCCGGGGGCCACCATTTTTTCATTATATATACTAGCTTTTGTGTAAATATTGGCATTTCTGGTGCAGTGGTTCTCGTCGAGAAGATTTTTAAACATTTTCCTACGTATTCCTATGTTAAACTTTGAACCCTGCCTGTGGCTCCAGTTTTTGTCCGGAGGTCACGTTTTTTACAATTCCTAAAATTCCTTCACTATATATACAAGCTTTTGTGTAAATATTGGCATTTCTGGTGCAGTGGTTCTTGAGAACAAGATTTATAAATATTTTTTTAACGTATTTCTCTGTTAAACCTTGAACCCCGCCTGGGGCCCCAGTTTTGGTCCGAGGGTCACGATTTTTACAATTAAGAATCGTCACTATATAAACAAGTTTATGTGTAAATATTGGCATTTCTGGTGCAGTGGTTCTTGAGAACAAGACTTTCAAACATTTTTCCTACGTTTTTCTATGTTAAACTTTGAACCCCGCCTGGGGCCCCAGTTTTGGTCCGAGGATCACGATTTTTACAATTTAGAATCTTCACTATATAAACAAGCTTTTGTGTAAATATTGGCATTTCTGGTGCTGTGGTTCTCGAGAAGAAGATTTTTAAACATTTTTCCTACGTATTTCTATGTTAAACTTTGAACCCGCCTGGGACCCCAGTTTTGGTCCGAGGGCACAATTTTGGCAATTTAGAATCTTCACTATATAAACAAGCTTTTGTGTAAATATTGGCATTTCTGGTGCAGTGGTTCTTCATCAGAAGATTTTTAAAGACACACACCCTACACTCACTGTTTCGCGATTATCTCCCTTTTAAAAAGGGTTACACCCTTTATTTTAACAATTTAGAATTCCCTTCCTATAATGATGCTTTGTACCAAGTTTGGTTAAATTTGGCCTAGTGGTTTTGGAGAAGAAGTCAAAAATGTCAAAAGTTTACAGACGGACAGACGGACGGACGACGGACAACAGGTGATCAGAAAAGCTCACTTGAACCTTCGGTTCAGGTGAGCTAAAAAGGAAATTAGGGACATAACAAATATTATCATTCTTTAGCAACGACTGATGATGTTATTGTTTTCAACAATGTATAAACTTAAAGGTATGTTGCACACACTATACAGTCACTTATGTTTTGAATCATTATTTGATGGATAACTGAACAACACAAGGGACCTGAAAAATATCTGGTTGAACGAGCTCAGAAGCACACAGTCTTCACTCATAATTCCCTCTTTATGAAAATAAAAGAGAATCTTGAATACAATTTAAGTGTTGATTAAAACGCTGTATGTTTTGAAATACAATGTTTGAAATTTGTTTTTATTCTGAAAATAAGTACAACAATCCCGTTTTTTGGCAGAGTGTATACACGGTGTAATAAATCTGAGCTTCAATATTCCTGCGTACTTATGGTCAACAAAGCGTTCACGGTCCATTATACGTATGTTGAGTCACGTTATGATTTTTCAAAAAAAGTGGCGGACATTTCGTGACGGCGGACATAACGTGACGGCAGACATACGTAGCTAAAGTCTAAAGATTATTTTCTGATGGTCCAGTAATCCTAAGGTTCAAAAATTCGCCGGTTCATTAGTTTAAATCTTTTTACATAAATTCAAAAGGTTCAGTAGTCAGAAAATCCAAATAGTGTAAATTTCTGAAATGTTGAACCACACCAAAATATACTGACTAGAAAGTATCATTATACGTGACTACACAGTACAATATTTAGTTTTGTGGGGCAAATTTCCGTGGATTGCTATTTTTTAGCATAATTTAACCCCTGCTTAGGAAACTCTGATTATTTTGCCCATATTCAGTGAGAACATATTAACTTCAAGGCCTAGCAATGAACTCGAAGTTGAAAGACCTTCTATGATTATGTTATGCTGCATTATGTCATGTACAAATTCCTTTTTCCTAAAGAGGAAGAAGTTTTAGAAATCTTAGATATAAAAATGTATGTAATTGAAATATTTAAATCATATGAAAATGTATCGTAATAGGTATAATTTCAAGATTTTCAATCATATCTTTACTTTCCTTAGCAAATACTTATTCATAAGTTGCCTGTGGATTTTGTACTTATAAATTTGACTTTATTGAATTTGACTTTGTTCTAACTGTAAAGTCTATGCTGTATTAAAATGCAGCAGTCAACACTGCTTTCAAATAGACTAATATCAAGCTTTCATTATTAAGTAGGAAATTACAAAATCTAAAGAAAACATGTAAATTTGTCAACTTCTGGATATCTTTTTTAATCTACATCGAATGCAGTCCTCCAATATACAGGAAAGATTGCTTTTTTATTTAAAATTCCGAGAATTTTTTCATTACAGTCATCTGCATCATTTGGGATTTATTTTGATTGATTTACACGGACTGGTACATTTGAAATTAATATTTTATACAGAAAAACATATCGTGTTTAACTTAAAATTCAGGAAACTCTTTTATTGCAATTCCCTGCACCATTTTTGATTGATTTACACGGAATGGTACATTATGAAATAAATATTTTATACAGAAAACACATTTTCGTTTTACTTAAAATTCAGAGAATTCTTTTATTGATACTACCTTCACAAATTTTAGATCGATTTACACGGAATGGTACATTATAAAATGAACATTTTATACAGAGAAACATTGTGTTTTACTTAAAATTCAGAGATTTCTTAATTGCTCTCTCCTGCAACAATTTTGATGATTTCATGGAAAGGTACAAAGGTAAAAGTTTAGAAAAAATTATTGCAGTTCCCTGCAATCTTTTTGATTTACATGGAATGGTACGCCGGTGCATTATGAAATTATTATTTTATAAAGAAAACATAATTTGAGATTGGTTTTGATTGATGAAAACGGAATGGTACATTATGATATGAATATTTTTAACGATTTTTTCGTTGAAATCATCATCCTTCATCGAATGTGGTTTATTTTGATTAATTTTCACGAACTGGTACATTTTCAAATTGATGTTTTATATAGATGTTGACAGGCAATTTATGCGTGCAATCAAACGTAGCTGTGCTAATTAGTCACCCCTAACATTGTCCGACATTTCAGTTATCATTCAGTTGGATGGATTACACAGGCTCATCCGGTCATCATGGCTTGAATTTTAATAACATTTAACATAATTATATTAACCAAAACTAACCGGAAAAGAATGAACCGGAAACCGGAAACGAATGACGACAATCTTGGATCTAACAATTTCATTTCGAAATTCAAATATTGTAAATGTATGTGCTTTAGATTCCAAGAAATAAGAATACATCTCCCGATACATATTTATAACATTTTGCAATGTTACATTTTGCGTTGATCTCAACTAAAAAAATATTATAACACAAAATGTAATCATTACTTATGATCGCTCAAAACCTGCAAAAATGTATCATGATAACAATGAATAATACACCAGTAATCAAGACCTTACCGATACTGGTACTGTACCAGTATATTTTATGATGGGTCCCAAATTAGACACAGTTTTAATGTTTGCTTCCTTATATCACCTCTTTCTATCAAGTTATAATATTACACTTATCATAGAAGACTTAGTACTTTTTCTAGTACCATAAACAGATACTCGAGGACCATTTATAAGCTATATAAGTGAAACTGGCATTTAATCATATATGTATTGTTTATATAATAAATATTCTATAATTTATTAATATACTCTATACAGTACCGTATGAGTCAGCTATTGTTACAGCACTGATCAAGTTACCATAGCTCTGCACTGTACGTACTATTTAGACACATTAGTGCGTAACTAACTTATGAAACAATTATTCTGCCTTGGATGATTACACTAAGAGCTCAGGAAATCTGGTTGTCTGAGTTTAGCTAATGTACTACATTTACTAGTTATTTTAAATATGACTGTTTGATTGGATGATTATATAATATAACTACTATGGACATCACTGTACAATATGTGGCTATAAGGACCCATGTCAAGTAATATCGACCGAAAGACACAGAAAAGTGATATCGACCTCGCAAGCTAAGTCTATATCGCTTCGGACAATATCACTTGATATGGGTCCTTATAACCACATATCGACCTACAAAGAAGTCCATAAATAAATAAAATTACAGAGTGCTGTAGTTTACATTTATTACGGTTCAGTCACTTTTAAAATTGTTTTGACGTTGCATGTGCATAACACGACGTCACTTTTTTTTCCTTTTTAAAATAGCTTGACTAAAAACGGAGAAAAACTCAACTTAGAGCTGGTTTATAACCATAAAATTTCAGATTTGACAACTTTTAAATGTGTTTTATTCAATTCTGTAAAAATCTCAAAATGTGCTAAAAATGCCATTAGCACCATTTTCTCATGGACGCAATCATGTTCATATAATTTTCAGCAATTGTACGATTAAATATCAAAATTGTTATTGATGAATTGGACTACACATTATAAAGTCAACTCGTAGTTTTATCACAGACAAAGACAGTGAAAAATGTAAATATATGCTTATTATATGATTTCATTAAAGGCAAACCACAAAATAAATTATATAACAGTTACTGTAAATTAATCCAATTAATAATCTAAATCTTCAATATTATCATGCTTTATATATGCTCTCCAAAAATTTTCTATTTTAGTAAAGCTAGATATGCAAATTGCAATCCAGAGAGAAAGCATAATTTCTATTGAAGGGGAACAAGTCTTGTTCAAATATTTCTAACTGATATTCAATCAAGACTTAAAAGGTAGGAAATCATATATTATAAACAATTTCATTAATTAAAATGTTGGTGGAGTACATATAAGGGTACCTTTCTAAGAGCCTCAAGCTTCCCTTTACTCTCCATCATTCTCTAATTGATTACCTCTAACTCTCTGAAATAAAATTTTTATGTAATTCGAGATAACATGTACATGCAGATTTCAATATACCGGTGTATCGATCATTAAGATTTAATTAAAGCAGTTCAATCATTAGTACTTATTCTTATACACGTTGATCTGTTTCTGTTCCTTTGTCAAATCTGGAGTGTCGGTCTACAATAAAAAATAAAGAATTAAAATGAGTATGGTGCATCAAAAAAATAAACACTTTAAAATGTGTTCAATCTTAAATGTTCCCTTGAAAACATTTTTACACAACATACATGTATATTATATCATCCCTAGCAACTATTTGTACTTATTCAACTACGTAAACTTGACTCTATCATGATACCTATTCCTAATTATACCCGCACTTTCTAAAGAAAGTTCGGGTATCTTGTTGTAACCCTGTTCCGTCCGTCCGTCTGTCACGTTTTACTTTCTCAAACTACTCTTACATCTTATAAACCAGCGAACTGAACTCTTGCAGTTTGATTTGGGGTGTCATGTTGTTTTGTAAAAAGGTTTCAAAAATTCTATGGTAGTCCTGGGGGGGGGGGTCGAATAATTGGTAAAACTGACGTTTTTTTCACAAAAAACCTGCTTCCTCAAACTCCTTCTACATTTTAAACAATAGACAAAGCAGCTCTTGGAATGTGTTTTGGGGTGTCCTATAGATGCGCAATAAGGTTTTGGAAATTTCAATTTTGTCCTGAGGGTCATTTAGTGGCTGAAAAATGACGGGTTTTTTTTTAACAACAAACTTTTTTTGCAGTAGCCAAATGATCTACTAAAATATGATTGGGGGTGTCTTTTTGATGTGTGATCAGGTTTCAGAATTTTTTTTATCACAGGGGTCGGTGGGCAACAAAAAATGACGTTTTTTTGCGAAAAATGTATGGTTCCCATAACTCCTCTTACAACTTATGCAGTAGCTACGTCATCTCTTGCGATGTGATAGGGGCTGTCCTATGGGTGTGCAGTAAGGTTTTAAAAATTTAAATTTCATCCAGGGAGTCAAATAGTAGCAGAAAATTGATGTTTATCACTCCTAAAAAAAACCTAGATCCCAAAACTCCTCTTATGATTTAATAAATAGACACATAATATCTTTGGATATGATAGGGGCTGTCCTATAGATATGCAGTAAGGTTTTAAAAAATCAAATTTATCCTGGTAGTCAAATAGTAGCAGAAAATTAACATTTATCTCTCCTTAAACTGTAAATAAAATGACTTTTTTTTTTAAAAAGAAAAGTAGATGCTGTCATTAATGCTGTCATGACATTAATACCCGCACCAAGTGTTTGCCCCTTAATAACACTCTCTTGTACCAGTTTTAGTCAAAAAGAAGGCCGCATGCAATTTGCGGTACTTTTTAACCAATATAATTTTCATAAAGGGTGAGATCCCATCCCATAATACACATATTGCCTTTATGTACAATTTGGGGTTGACCTGTTTGCATGTGAATTTTAAATTAATCAATAATCTAAACATTTCATGTCATAGAAAGTATGGTCTATATAATTATTACAAACAAAATTAAATTA
>WFKH01006014.1:27520878-27534589 GCA_016163765.1 Magallana hongkongensis | reverse complement strand
CCCCCCCCCCCACCCCCAGTACCCATGGATAGTAAACATCAGAATATTTTGATAACAATGAAAGCCTGTACATGTAGTTGCAATAAAGAAGGTTGTTCACATTGCAAAATAAATGACATACTGTGCACTGATTTTCACTGCAGGACTGCTAGGACAGAAGATATAATTACTGATTAAGGTGGTATCGGACACAAGTCGATATTTATGTGGATAAAAGTGCGTTATTTATATTATAGAGTTATATTATAATTAAAATACTCGCTTTCACCATTTTAGAATTTAAAAAGTTTACAATATTTGGCCAAAAAAAGTTTTGGAAACTTAGGTAAAAATTAGATAAGCTCCAGCAGGATTCGAACTCTCTACTTACAGTCTATAGTTAACGCTCTAACTCATTGCGCTATGCTGTTAGGTAACATTATTTTGGGGGGAAGTATTATATTTCATACTTTATTTGTTTAGCTCAATAGGGAGTTCATCACAATATTCAGGTGTCACATACCATCTTAAAGCTGAAAATTGTGCTTTACATGGTTAATTACCTAATAAAATTGTGCAAGGGGTTTTAAAGAATAAAGTTGTGAAAATACATGCAATATCTTACATGTAAATGATCTTTGTCCGAGGTTACGTACACAACACAGGTCGCATTAGGGGGTACTAGTTTTACCCAGCTCTTTGGTTAGATAGGTTTGACGGGGTTGTACATGCATATGTGTTTTCGATATGCAGAATAGGATTAATTAACATGAATAAACGTTTGTTTTGTGGTGATCAGCTAAAGGATTTCATATTGTGCTCTACTTGGATTATCATTATGATGTTGACCAATATAGGTAAGTATAATACATGTAGTAGCGCAATATTATGAGACACCGGTATACAAAACAGTTAAGTTTTTACTTTCACTTTCTAAAAAGTGATCTCCCTTTGCCAGCATACTGTATCATCATCTTTATTTAAATAAGCTTATCATCGTTAACTTTCCTATTGCAGTTGTACAGTTTCTGTCATTTTAATTGCAAAAGTTAGTTTTTCATTTGTCAGACTTACACTATTGAGTTGACCCCATATTGACCCTGTAACATTTTGTATTAAATTTGTGTATTAAATATCATGTTTATACGAGTTATAATAAGGAGGAAGGGGAAGGGGTCTTAACCCTTCCCCATCCCCAGGATGTGTGGATTAGATACATTTCTAGTGAGAATGAATATAGAAAAAAGAGTTTAGGAGTGTAATTTTCTTTTATTTTGCTTATTCTTTTTTGTCAAAAGATTTGTGGTATGTGAAGATTTATGACCCATGAAATTTTGTGCATTTTAATACTGATTGTTAACAAATATACATGTATAATTTTATATATATATATATATATATATATATATATATATATATATATATATATTTTAAAAAAGATATAAACGAAACAGTTAAACAAGTGATAAAATTGATCACAAGATCGAAGCTATCCATTTATGATTTTTATTTTACATAAACAGAAACTTAAGTACATCACAACTTTAACAAGAGGCCCATGGGCCACATCTCTCACCTGAGCAACAATAGTTATAATAAAATCAGCTTTATGGAGTCATACACAAAATATCTGAACAATGTCGTTTAATAGATCCTGTATAAAAAAAAGTTCTCCTGCATATTCTTAAGTTTATCATTGAGCCCCTTTGTAACAGGATAATTTTACAGTTATATCACATATTGAGCATTGCAGTTCTTAAACAACTGTTTATATATGGATTATAAAAATTCATCAAACTTTGAACCCCTTGTGAGGCCCAAGAATTGTCAAGGGACCAGAGTCTAAACAATTTTATAGTATCAACAATACGTCAAAATGCTTGCATATAAGAAAAAACTTATATAATAAAATTTGAGTTTTTGTGAATAATTAAAATATTTTCCTTTGTAAAATTGACCCCCCCCCCCCCCCATTGTGGCCCCATCCTACCCCCGGGGATCATGATTTGAACAAACTTGAATCCACACTACCTGAGGATGCTTCCACACAAGTTACAGCTTTTCTGGCCAAATGGTTTTTGAGAAGAAGATTTTTAAAGATTTACTCTATATCTTCTTATGTAAAACTCGACCACCCATTGTGGCCCCACCCTACCCCTGAGGATCATGATTTGAACAAACTTGAATCTACACTCTGTGAGGATGCTTCCACAGAAGTTACAGCTTTTCTGGCCAAATGGTTTTTGAGAAGAAGATTTATTAAAAATACCAACAAATTTTCCATGATTTTCAATTATCTCCCCTTGAAAGAGGGCGTGGCCCTTCATTTTAACAGACTTGAATTCCTTTTACCTAAGGGTGCTTTGTGCCAAGTTTGGTTGAAATCGGCCCACTGGTTCTTGAGAAGAAGTTGAAAATGTAATAAGTTTACGGACAGACAGACAGACTGACGGGCGGACGGACAGACGGACGCCGGATAAAAAGTTATCAGAAAAGCTCACCTGAGCTTTCAGCTCATGTGAGCTAAAATACTAAGAGCTTATCAATTGGTGTATACATGCACCTTTTCTGGGTCGCCAATACTGACATGGGAGGGGGATTACAGTTTAAATAATCTTTTAATCAATGTCATTCCATCATCACATATTGTTGAATGTAGTGTAGGTTGTATTCCTATTTATATGTTGACCTTTCATCCTTCCCTTGGACGGACTTATTTAAAATATAAACCTACGTTATATTAATTTGCTTAATTAAGGTCTTCTGTTCCGAACGGAAGACCTTACTATTCTTCTGAAAAAAAATTCAGATTTCTTCTTTTTTTTTCTTCTAGACGACAACTTTGATCCTTAATATCTCGCTCGTTTGTTCACCGATTGTTCTGAAATTTTCAGGTCTGATAACATGCCACGCGATGTTGTCGTTTCATATTTTATTCGATGAAAATCCCCATCCGGTTTTGAATTATTCCCCTTTAAATGAAATTTAACGACCCTTTTTGTCAGATGGTTTTAGCTTTAACGATGACTGGCAGAGTCTAAAAGATTGGCTGATTTGGAAGTAGATACATTGAAAAGGTGCAAGATACTATCCATATGTTATTTAAATGCACATAAAAGGAGTGGTATAGGTGTCGAAATATAGGTTTGAAAAAATTGCAAAAAATTTCACGTATTTTCCTTTTTAGTTTTCTTCCTAATAATAATTTGCTATGAGATGTATTTCAAAAGTTGTGGGTCTTACCGAGACCTTTCATTCAGTATGAAGAAAAAGGGCCTGGCCCCTATTATTAGGGAGTTAGAGGCTTCAAAAGTTTTTTGTCAATAACTTGTAAAGTAATAAAAATTTGTAATGCATTATTGAAGCAAAGTTGTTAAGAAATCATTTCTGATTCCATCCGTAGTATTGAATTTAATGTTTTTGTAATATATAGCCAGTTTTTGCAGAAAACTTGACTTTATTTTAGTTGTTTGTTTCAAAACAGTGCCCCTCAGCTCTGTATATTAAGATGCATTCCGAGACTCAGGTAACCGATCGATAGCAGAGTCGCTAGCTGTATATAGGCCGTCGCCCATACAACAGTGCATGTGCTTGTAGATGTTTAACGCCCCAATGTTTTACTGTATCGAAGACATCTTGTATTGTTTCATAACTGGAAGATGTGTCAATAAAATGGTTCCAATACATGGTAACTAAATTCAATTTTTCTACAAAACACGGCCGTCCTATAAAGTATAATGTGTATTACTAACATACAAATGTTCGCTGGGAATATAAACGAACACGGGGTTGATTCCGATAGAACGCTTTCTTTTAAAGCATTACAAAATACTGATTTACGATGATAATATTATCATTGTGGAGATGATTTCTAATAAAGTGAACTTAAAATTCGTCAATATTACTGTTTGAATCCAAAGCTGTTAATTTTCAGTTACGGTTATTAGTGATAATAATTATGACTCACCCCGCGTTTCGGGTTTTTTTAACTATTTGCAAAACACCAACAAACGAAAATATCAAAGAGCCTTCATCAGCAGTTAATAAATTATCTACATACAAAATTTTAAAGATTTTTAAAATTTTTGAATAAATTGTGATTTATAAATGTAATCGCTTTCCTCCGTGGAAGAAATTTGCATGGAAAAAAACCCCGCTGTTCAATGTTTATCAATTACGCTGTAGCCTTAGCAATCGAAGAAAAATAACAAACTGTATATGGATAGATTGACAAATTAACAAAATTTCAGATCTACAATGTGATTTTTACAACTTCTTTAAAATGTAGACTCAATGACTGCATTTACCCTCTTCAGTTTTGGGTATTTTAAATCACGCGTGTACACTATGCATATAATCTGTACACATAAATAGCCGGCAAATAAATAAACAGTTTAAGTGTTGATTTTTTAAAAGTTTTTGTGTACATGCAAAACAATGCTATTACAATCCTTCTTCTTTACACCGGACAGATACTGGTTCTGCTTGTTCTACAAATAGTGAATGTAAGACAAAGTATGGGGATGTTATTTTTTAAACAAGTAATCAGCTTTTCTAAAAGCTTGCATGACTTAACAAAATTATTTCATTGGAAGCATGTATAAGTTACCTTAGCTGTATATATGTAGCTTTCGGTCGGTCTGAAAAAAAAATCAGACATCGATTGACTACCATCCGAATTTTTCCAGACCGGAAGCTATACAGACTTGCAGCTAAAATTACCTTACAAAATACATTATAAAATTTGCCGCTGTTCATAAATTCATTAAAGAGACGTGCAGATTCAAGTAGTAGTTAGTCGTTTGACATAGGATTTATAACGTCCATTTATATCTTTTTCAAAAAAAATAATTTCATTATATCAAGCTTGTCAGTGAAATAAAAACAGTTTTATATGTTATATGGCATAAAGATAACAATATTCAAGGCCTTTCCGTCATTTTCAAGCAATTAATGACTCTCAAACAAGAAAATAAACGCAAAGTAAACTGCATGCATGGTACATGTACGCTCCAGAGTATTCACATTATATAAATAGTGCCGGTTTGGGAGGGTAACAGTTGAAATTAACACCTCCGAGAAAACAATTGTCAACCGACGCGAAGCGGAGTTTGACAATGGTTTTTGAGGGGTCTCAATTTCAACTGTTACCCTCCCAAACAGGACTATTTATTTTATTATACTGAATGTCTTAATTTTAAAGAAAACTTCAGGAATGACGTGAATTCTACGGCGAACCGTTCGCGCATAATTTACGCGCATGTAACAATTCGTTGTGTACCCGTTGCCAAGTGTGTTAATTGCTAAAACTGAGGGTAATAGAACGGATTATAAACTGCGTCTAAACCAATCAGATTTCAGTATTTAACATAAAAGTATAATAATGTATGATGTGTCCCTCAAAAGTTTCTATTGAACTCGTCCACTATAACGGTGCGTAAGAATTAATGTATGAGACATTCTGGCACGAAGTCCTGTTTTACCTTACGTATTAATGAAATTTCCATTGGTTAGAATGGATTCTTCCATGGGGATGGGGGGGGGGGGATTTAAATCAATTTAATCGTTCAAAGTTTTGAATTTGTTAAGAAAAATATATAAGATCCAATGTTTTATAAACGATTTATTAATCTAACATACAGTCATTATTTTAATCGGCTAAAGTGTGAGCGTGTACATTTAGTAAGACACGCATCCTTACACCTTATTTAAAACGAATGAAGTCGTCCAGAAGATAGAGAAAACTTGGCTTCTGAAACAAAACTCCCTGGCAGTTTAGTTCTTCTTGTTAACTTTCCTGACTGTATGTCAATCAAAACTTATAACTTTGTTTATTAATAATCATTCAACATCAAAAACAAAACATCAATTATTAATTAACAATGTACATTCTACCATAGTACACAATCTTGTTGCGATGACACCCCTCCCCCGGTCATGATATCTATTTTTAAATCAGGATTATACACGTGCTTGCATATGGCAGAAGACAAGTTGGAACTCAATGTTAACTCTCAGTTAACGACATAATCTCTTTGGAAATGTATTTTTCCTTTAGTAAGTAGTAATTATAACTGATCATAACTAATTGTGAAAACCTGATAGAGTAATGCGTGATCTGCGCATAAGAACTGCTCAATACAATATTTCTTTTTTCCAACATGCTTTTTGTCTATAATAATAAGAAATTATGCTGGACTTAATATGGGAAAGTACTCATTTTCTGTATCCCCCTTTTCAATAAACAAAACAAACCAACAAACAAAGTTGATCCTGATAATTATTCAAAATAAACCTTTAAAACAAACTACACATTCATCCTACGCCCGCAATATTGCCTTTTCGATCTTTGACATCGTTGTAGATTCATAATTTAACTTTTATCATGATTAGAATATCTTAACGGTATTTGATAATTTTTTTTTCAATTAATGCTGGAACTTCAATACATGCATGTACACGCCAGACGTATGCACATTTAGTTTTGCCTGGTCAACTTGTCGTATATGTGTTTGAGCATTTTGAATTCATCACGAGAGAGAGAGAGAGAGAGAGAGAGAGAGAGAGAGAGAGAGAGAGAGATTCTGTTCTTTTTACATTGATATCATAGTATCGATAACTTCGTTTGTGTACAAAATCGAATACATTATTAGTAGAGTATACTAAAAAGAAAAAAGTACCCTGAGAAAGAAAGAAGTAAGCTTTTAAAACAAAGTCCAAAGACCCATCTTACAATGTATCAGGTAGTTGCTGGCACGATATAAAACCCCTAGCTGATCAATGCTTTCATTCACGCATAAAAAGAAAAAAAATCTTATGATTTTTTCTTGAATTTCTTTTGGTTCTTGAAAATAAGAAGAAACTAGACACGATCTCGTTGCGAGCAACGAGGAGGTCTTCCGTCCGATTTTAGAAGGTGATATGACATCATAGACAACAAAACATGATCTGGAAAAAGGAGTGGAGTTCCTATGCTTTTCTCTATCGCTTTTTATAAGTTCTCTATTAGGGAAAAAGGATCACACTTTTGGATTTCAAATCCCTTAAAATCTCTCATTATGAAATACATGTACATGATAAGAGTAAAGAGCTATTGAATAAATAATTTAGACCCCTCTTAGTCTGTGATTTGAGGGGCTGATCCCTTTTTATCCACTAAATAAAAAGATTTATGATTTTAAACATATTTTGGTCTAAAAATGCTTATAAATGTGTTTCCGTTATTGAGTTTCCAGGCAAGAACATTTTAGGGACTGACCCATTATCTCCCTATTGGAACCATTTAACGAAGTGTTGGTGGTTGCATACTCTGAAGTGCATCTTTATGAGCTTCTTCTTTTCTACATTGCTTTTTTAAATACTTGCATTTCTTCCAATTGAGATTAGAAAAGATTAAAGATGTTTACCTCTGTCCCCTAAAAACCATAATTATGTAACATATTAGAAAATCATTATATTTTTAGGGTAAATGACCGTATTATAACCCATCTGGGTCCCTAATTTGAAGGGCCAGCCCCTTATTTGTTGATATCAAATGAAAGGTCATTTAATTTTAAACACATTTTGTTCAACAAGTGTTTAGAAATTCGTTACCGATTTTAAGATATATGGGAAAGAACGTTTTAGGGGCCGATCCTTTATCTCCATATCGGGGCCGTTTAACGAAATTTTGAAAGTTGCATATTGTTTAGTACATGTGCATCATTTTGAGCATCTTTTCTTCATATACTGCATTTCAAAATATTTTTCTTTTCTTAGATATGGGTGATCAAAGTTTAGGACTTTTGACCCCTAAAAACCCCTAATTACGTAACACATTAGAAAATCATTATATTGTTTAGATACTTACTGTAAGATTAACATATTTGCTTCTATAACCTTTCACAAAATATCTCTCAGTAAACAGCTATAGATAAAAGACTTACGACCCATCTGGGTCCTTAATTTGAAGGGCCAGCCCTTATTTGTTGATATCAAATGAAAGGTCATTTAATTTTAAACACATTTTGTTCAACAAGTGTTTAGAAATTCGTTACCGTTCTTGAGAGATTTGAGAAAGAACGTTTTAGGGGCCGATCCCTTAAATCCTTATTGGGACCGTTTAACGAAATTTTGAAGGTTGCATATTGAAAAGTACATCATTTTGAGCATCTTTTCTTCGAAACTGCATTTCAAAACATTTTTCCTTTCTGAGTTATGGGTGATCAAAGTTTAGGACTTTTGACCCCTAAAAACCCCTAATTACGTAACACACGAGAAAATCATTATATTGTTTAGGTATATAATTGTAAGATAAACATTTTTGATTCTATAACCTTTCACAAAATATCTCTCACTAAAGAGCTATAAATAAAAGACTTTAGATCCATCTAGGTCCCTAATTTGAGGGGCCAGTCCCTTCTTGATGATATCAAACGAAAGAGTCTGTAAATATAAACTTTTTTTACTTTACATGTCTTAACAAAATATTTCTCAGAAAAAAGATAAACAAAGAAAACCTGGAATATTTACGACTTTTTTAAATCTCATATTCAGTGCCTGAAAGTTTCACTTTTCTTTTACGATAAGTTTCGGAGGAGTTGCGTTGACAAAATCACAAGTAAAAATTCACAAAATCCTCAAAATCTCAAACCGGAAGTGTATAGTCATCAGATCAACATTTAATAATCTCGAGTAATGACTACCACTAATGAGTTCTGAAAATTTGGGGCAAATCGGTCGATTAGTTTTTGAGAAATAAAGCTCTAAAAAGGTCAGAAAAAGAAAAATAATAGAGAAGAAGAATCCTAAGAAAAACAGTAGAGTCTTCCGTTGGAAACGGAAGACCCTAATAATAATAATAGGGAAAAAGAAACCGAACAAAAACAATAAGATCTTCCGTTGGAAACGGAAGACCTTAATTAGTTGTTCTCAATTTCTCTTTATGGTTGTTTGTTAGCTGTAAATCTAAGCTCATTGTGAATACCTTTTTGTATTTTAAAAGAATGCGATGTAAATCTTTATTTTTTTCCATGCAACGTTTCAGATAAAGCAATTTTAAAGAGTTGTATCTTGAAACTTCATATACAATTTTATCAGACCTTTAAATTGTAAAATAATAACACTGAAAATCGTGCCCGATTTCTTGTTTTTTCTTTAGGGGAAAACCTCATTGGTGTGAAAAATTGCCTCTTTGAAACAAAATAAATTGACATGATTAATAAGAGTCTGACAACCTCTAGCTGCAGGTCTGTAACTCTCAGTCTGAAAATTTCTTGAATATTGCCATTTCTTTTTTATGCGTACGCAGGTTGGCTGAATACTCACCGAGAGAGTTCGTATTTTAACTTTTAACTGCATTAAAAGGTAATATCGGCATTCCGATAATTTTGAAAATGATTCATTAAATTAAAATGACTAAAATAACCGATAAAAGGCCTTAGTCCTCACCCTCCCCGGAAAACAAAATTATTCCTCAGAACCCACTGTAAAAAAATTCAGGGTTTCGCATACGATGTATACCTGTATTTTTTAAAAGATTCATCGCCGGATGCCGCGTTTGATAAAAAATGCGCGTAAAATGTTATGTCTTTTGACTTTCTTACCGGGCATACCCACTGCATGTGTAAATATAATCGTCGTCCATGTTATGCTGTCTATATTGAGACAATTATGATTCTTTTCATCAATCGCCTTTGCAAAGATGCACAAAAATTAGTGCGATGTTGTTCGAAGAAAACTGGGGGAGGGGAGGGGGGAGGTCCACAATTTAGAAAACAGATGTCTATACTAAACTATTATAAGAAAAAGACATAACACCAATTGTGATTTAGATCCAATCAAGTGATGCTGCTTTAGAAATAAACGAAAATGTACCGATGTGTTTACACATTCAATACGACGAACACGATAAATTACATTTTTGAGCATGCATCGCTAAGGAGTTTACAAGACAGCTACGGGAACAAAAAGAATCGATACAAATTTTATATATTAGTTCCAGACAATCCCCGAACAATTGATAAAAAATGACTAAGCCCTAAGAGCCAAGAGTCCTATGCCAAAGATATTTTCATCCAATCTAAGACTAAATATACATGTATCAGCCAAATCAGGCTTTATGCATTATTAGGAATATAATAAAACAACATATCCATATATAGTATATCAATTAACTTTACTGTACATGGCTCGAAAGCAATTGTATTTCACAAAGAAATCATCATTAAACAAACTCTTATGTATATCGAAAGGATTTGTCTCTTATACTAAGGGTCTATACATCTAACATTATATCATGACCAGGTATCAATTTGAATTACGTCACAAGTATGCCGCAGACCTAGTCGTTGTTTGCAACGAGCTCGTTTCTAGTTGTACATAGTAACAGTACGCGGATCCAGAAAAGAAAATTCCGAGTGAGGGGGTGATACGCCGAAGTGATATCGATACTTATGTTTGTCGGAGGGTCCGAGGCTATCATTGGTTATTTTATGTGTATTTAATTAGTTTGAATTTTCTAGGATGGGACCAAAACCCCTTCTCCAACCCCACCCACTAGATTCGCGCATGATCGAATTATGCCAACAAATGTACAAGTATATCACCCAAGAGTTAGACAGGACATATATTCCTATGTTGGAGTTTGAGTCGTAGGTAAGGTTTAATATACACAACATAAGAATGCATTCATTATAATAAAAATGTGTTTCTATCCACTAAGTATGTTTCCCTGTATTTCTTATTACTGATAGGACTGAAATCTACAAAATCCAATTCTAACCAGTTTATCGATTGGTCGAAACCTTCAGCAACATAAGAAAAATCACAGACTGCAGGATATAATCATAATGATGTCAAACTCAAATTTTCATATTATGTAAGAGTATTGGCCGTTTCTTTTATCTAACGCACTGATGTATATTATTACACATTATTATACAATACACTATATTAGCAATAATTTAGCTACTTTCAGTTACTTTTTAGACCAATTCATTAATTTGTTAATTATAAACAATAAAATACTTTCTTCGATGATTCATGCGGGTTATGTATTTTCTTTTGCAATGTCGCTACCTTCAAATCCCGAATGAATCACCAAATAAAGCATACTAATGTTTAATTAGATACTTTTACTTACTTTTATCGATTATGTTAATATAAACAATAAAATGCTTTTTTAATTATTCATGCGGGTTATGAAGGTAGCAATCATTGCAGAAAAGATTTATATAACCAATAAAAATACACATAATATCATATCTTGAAAACATTTATTTCACCATATATGCATGTGTTTCAACATGAACCTAGATATCCCTGGTAAAGAAGGTTTTTACGCCTAAAAGTGTGATGACAGTCTAAGGTAATAAGCATTTAAATTCAATTGAATGGCTTTCTGAAAAGTTATAGATAAATGTTTAAAAAATAATACATGTATATTCTATAGTTTTTTATGTTTAGCATCAATTTTCAAATACATCTAATTTGGATAAAAAAAAACCCAACTAGTACATGTATGCAAGGTAAAAATTAATATTTTTTTAAAATTACATCTCATTACAATTTTACCTAAAAGTATGCTTGGAACACACACACACACACACACACACACACACACACACACACACACACACACACACACACACACACACACACACACACACTAAAATGTCATAAGATCTATATCTTCTGGAAGTGTCATACATGTACTTCTAACACCCTTGCAAACCCGACCTACCTATTTGAAGTAATTTAGCCAAACAAATGGACATATATACACCAATTGGTATCATGTATAATTGGACATTTTTTCTAATTTTATCTAAAAATGAATTAACAGGTCGGAATAGAACAATGTTTGTTCAAGTTTGTCGTATAACACCACGGCCGAAGATCCTTGTCAGGATTTCTACAGTAGTTTTCCTGGAGATAAAAAATAAAGTCATGTACGTGCAAATAAATTAAATTGTGGAAATCAAACTAGCAATTCGGTCGTGATAAACCTGCAATCAATGTTTAATTCTTTTTTTGAAAAAAAAAAAGAGATGACTTTTTGATATACATGTAATTTCAAAACTCCCATTTCGTTTTTCAGTTGATCAACGAATTTTAAAAATGTTCTTTAAGCGCAACATCTAATAAAACATTGTAATGATAGGATCTTTGACCAAGAATTCATGTGTATACTCGAAATTGTGATTTTCACTATATTCACGAAATATGATTCCCGCAAATATTAAGGAAGCCATAGAAAAATCTTATTTAATTTTAAGGTATATCTGATGGGTAATTTGTTGACCACCTAGCCTCTTTAAAGCCAAACTCAATGTTAAAAAAAACGATGGAAATAAGTCGATTGACCTGAATTATTGAACAACTGATGTATTTCGTAGACGATATTCATAGTTCCGCCAGACTCCATGAATTTAAATAAAACAGGGACTTTCTATTAGTTACAGATCAACCAGATCAATTGTCAATCGACTCAATCAAGCCATTGGCACTTTCCTTTAAGCAAAATTCTTTATTTCATCATCATGATTCATTTTCAAAATGTAAACATTAATCAATTACCGGACAGTGCTTACTAAATGAATCATTTGTAAAACACTTTTCATTTTTTTACACGTTCAGTATATGACCAAATGAAAACCTGCGTATAGAGATATCAACGTATATCATTGAGAACAGAACACATTTCTAAAGACTTACATCCAGAAGTTACAGATAAACAATGAAAAACCCAAGAGCTGATACACTACAGTCTGAAATTGCGGATCGGCGTATGATTTAAATATCTCAGTAGTATATGCTTCCTTAATGACAATATTTAAGCAAATTTATTTACAGTAAAATTCGTTTATAAGAAGGAAAATCTCGTTATGAAAACTATATCTGATATAAATGTATTAACGGATCTTGATTGCAAGGAACCATTGATACACAAACAATCCTAGTAATTGGTTCAGAAAAAAAGAATTATATTCGAGCATTTAACAGGTATTTCATCCTATAAAGAATACAGTGTTTAAAAACAGCATGTAGACTATACCGGATAGTTTGTGTAGAGGTGGCGATGCGGTGTCTGTGAATCCCAGCGCTGACACGTTTTACCGTCAATTGTCACGTTTTTGCTCCCCAAGTAATTTTCTCCTCGAGGATCGGTCGACTCAATGCATACTACAATGAGATATGTGTACGAAAACACTTAATTACTTCTCTTTAAGGAGGCCCACTTTTTGCGTAAAAAATACGCTAGAAAACACTTTTATTTTTTAAAACTATTTTTAACATACACAAACTCTAGTGTAACAAAATTCTTAAAAATCTACAATCTGACTTATAAGTGCACATGACCATAATAACCGTACACTTGCTGCAAGTAAGGAATTTGCATTTTTTTTCTCTCAGTTTGAAGCAGATTAAAAGTTACTACGATAAATATTTTCCTAAACTTGTAGTATGATAAATTCTTTGGGTAGCTCGATCGCGGGTTTACTGCTTGTGAGAAAACCTACACTGAAAATTTGTCCGCTTGATCCATTGGTTTCAAATTTTTCTGAAATTTTTTTGAGATTCGACTTCATGGTTATGATGTTATCGTGTTTCAAACACAGTATCGCTGATGAAATCAAGCAACGCCATTTCAATGAAATATATAGTACTAGTTACATGCACATCTTAGTCTGTTAACGCATTTTAAAACTATGCTCCTATCTTTTAAACGAATCAGACGAATTTAATTTTT